>OZ024741.1:219936137-219976137 GCA_964016885.1 Eledone cirrhosa
AATATATCTAAAGCATAAACCATAACAAAACTCTTTCATAAGAGTATATCTATAGAATATATTTAAAGTATAAATTTTATATATATATAAACATTATGATATATATATATATAGTAATAATAATAAATTTGAAGACTAAAATCCAAAGAGGGCTCGATAAGGATAAATATATATAGCATTTGAAAAATATATAAGTATAGAAATATAAAATATACAATATAAAATATGAATTATAATTTTTTAAAAATATAAGAATATAGAAAATACACAGTATAAAATATGAATTATGAATTATAATTTCCTTATACCTATCATATGAATTTTTAAAAAAATCCTTCTTCAAATCTTTCAGTACTTTTATCAAGAAAAGTTTTCCAAGAAAAAAATGTTTTCAGGAAAAAAATTTTCTTTTAATTTGCATAATAAACCAACAATAAATCTAATAACTCCATTATCTAGGATATTCCAACCAGAGTGGTTGCATTTTTTCAGGGAAATGTCTATTTATTTATAAAACTAACCTATATTATATTTTATCTGATGAAAGCGCACCATAGTTTGCCTTGGTGGCCCTTGAAATATATATAATGAAATAAATATGGTTTTATAAATATAGTTTCCATTTGTTAATATATTGTATATTTACTCCAATAATTTGTTGAGTGCTTTATATCAGTTATAAAAATATTTTAGTTGTTGTATCCCAACAAATTAAATATAACCTCTACATATATATATATATTATTATTATTATTATATATATATATCGATAAAATAAAATACCAGTAATGTACTGAGTAATTGCTGGCCTTGTGCCAAAAGTATAAACAATTATATATATATATATATATATATATATATATATTATTCAAAATGTTAACAAATGAAAAGTATTCGCATAATCAAAATATATACTTTATTATATATATTTCAAAGGTACTGTGTTGTTTCAGTACGTTTTCATCAGACAAAATATATGATTTGATATATGACATACCGCTACGGTCTTCATTATTAAATTCCAGTATCGGCAGTGATATATTTCATCAAATCTCAACGTTTTTATACCACAAATAATATGATAAACTTAAAGAAGAAAAGGACGTAGAGAAAATTAGAGACATAAGAAGGGGTGCAAAGAAGAGGAAAAGGCAATAAATAAATAAATACATACATAAATAAATAAATGAATAAAAAATAAATGGATGAATGAATAAAAGAAGAAAAGAAATATATAAAAAAGTAAAGAGGAATAACGACAAAAGAGAGGGAAGTTGTGGGGAGATTAAAAGGAAACGAAGGGGGAGGGGGTAAAGAAAAAATAAAGAAAAAGAAAAAGAAGGAAACACCAAATAGGGCGAAATAAAAAACCGTTTTTCAAATGCTAGATAAAATAAGAAATCGAATCTATTCACATAAACAATGAATATCGCTTGTATTTTATTATGTTTTAGCTAATTATACTTTTATATTATATCTAGATTATTCAGTATAGATTACTTTCTATAGCAATCACATATTTAATTTAATTATAAATTCATATAATTTAATTTAACTCATTATAGATTATTATAATTTTTAATTTTAAGATAAGATATTCTATAAATATTTTGTTATAACTTTAAAAGAATTAATCTTTAAAGCGTATTTAAATAATTATTAAAT
The DNA here is from genome assembly GCA_964016885.1 of Eledone cirrhosa. NCBI lineage: Eukaryota > Metazoa > Mollusca > Cephalopoda > Octopoda > Eledonidae > Eledone > Eledone cirrhosa. The sequence continues at coordinate 219,937,803 of OZ024741.1, forward strand.
ATGTATTAAAATATATTACCATGCATAAATCATCATCAATACATATAATATATTTAAATCATTTATTACCCAAATTATTTAATTTAATTTAGAGATTCTCTTTATAAAAGCTTTACTATTCTTTAATTTTCATTTAATTCCTAGAATCAGACTGTAGTTATATTTACTCTCAATAGTTTTATTTCATTAATTTAATGAATGGTTATATTTACTTCAGTATTTACTTATTTTGATATAAAGTTTCCTTTTAATGATAGTCTGTATATTATTAATCTACATATTTCATATTTAATATGTTTTAGCAAGCTAGTCAAAAAGAAATTTTTACGGACAATGTAAACACAAAAGGAAGATAACTCGTTCACCATACATAGACATTTATAACTTATTTCTACTCTCACATCCAGCGATAATTCAAAAGCCATAAATCATCAATTGTATATATCATACTTGATGTCTAATTAAATATTGAACTGTCATAATCAAAGCATAGGATAAAGAGACTCTTAGTGAAATTATTCCAATACATATAAATATCAATAAATTATTACTTCAATAAGGCAAAACTTATATATATATTTAAATTAATTGTCAATATGTTTTCGAAACTTGTACATTGCCTGGAAAGTTTTACCAATATTATGGTGACAACTACTAAATAACTCATTTATTTTGTTGATTAAATTGTCATATTTCTGGACTCCCAAAATATCCAGTACTCTTTGTAATTATCTGTAGAATCTCAAGGTTACAAAGATTACAAATTTGCGAAATAGTTGCGTTCTGATAGGAAGTAGCATTTTTTTATTTCCTCCAAGTGATGGAGTATTTAATATTATTGTCCTTTAAAGACCATACTAATTGCGAAAGTGAAGTTGAAAATTTCTTATCTGGTCTATTGAAAGAATGTCTATGATTATACCAACGTTCCTTAAATTTAGATGAGGTGGCACCGATGTAGTTATATATATTATTATTTGTCTTAATGGTACATTTATATACTAGATTTTTGTCAAGGCAATTATTTTGTAAAGGACATTCAGACCTCTTTCTACAATTACATTTCTTCTCAATATTATTTACAGACGTTATACTATTCCCATTATTATTTAAAGGTGTTCTACTATTATTCGTGTTTAAACTATTATTATTGTTATTCCCATTAACTAATGTATTGTTATTATTAATATTATTGCTAATTATAGGTTGGTTCAAATTAAGATTTTTATTATTTATTTTTGCTATATTTTGAGCAATATTCATAGTTGTTGAATAAGAAAGTTTAACTGTGTGTCTATTGAAGAGAGAGTAATATTTATGTGACCTAAGGAAGCATTTATCCAAAGCTTTAAAAAATAAATGTGCTATAGGTGTTTCGATAGCTAAAGATGCTGGCGGAGCATACCAAATTATACATCTAGTTCTTATTTTTTTGCTCGATTTATTCATCTAGTTGTTGTTTTTATATTCAATTTCATTATGATTACTGTGATTATAATTAATTTTTTTTCAGTATTTTTATCTATATACTCAATATTATTGTTATATCCAGGAGGGCGGTGGATTGGTAGTATCGGTAGAGGGTCGGACACCATGCTTTGCAGTATGGAGTTACAGCCCTTTATGGTCTGAGTTCAAATCCCGCCGAGGTTAACTTTGCCTTTCATCCTTACGGGGTCTATAAAATAAAGTACCAGTAATACACTGGGATAATTGCTGGCCTTGTGCCAAAAGTAGAAACAATTATTGTTGTATCCAACTTTATGTAACGCTCCATTATAATAGACTGCCTTACTATTAAATATGGATCTATTGGCAGAAAGCCTGGATATTCGTTGTTGTACACTGTTGACTATTGCATTCTTAACACTTTTAGGATGATTAGAATAAAAACTAACATAATTTAAGTTTGACTTTATGGAAAGGCCGGAGTTCAAATTTAGAGTCACATCTAAAAAATTAACTATTTTATTATTATTTTCTACTTCTAATTTCAGGTCATAATTTAATTCGCTATTGTTATGTTTTTCTACAATAAATAGTATGTCGTCCCTATATAAACCTCCGGTAATCTCCGGCAGTTTTCTATTTATCATGTTAAGGATAAAAATGGCCACAAGATCTGTAACTTGCGCCGAATCTATATATATAAATATATATATATATATATATATATATATATAAATACACACACACACACAAACACACACACACACACATACATGCATTTGTCTTTCTTAGTTGGTTCTGTTTAGCTTTTGGTTTCTTACGGCCGAACTCTCTCAAACCTTCAACTATATTGCCTTTCCACGGCCAAATTACAAATCCCAGCTGGAATGTCACGGTTGGCCGGTTTCTGATGCACTTGTGAACTCTCAAGCCATGTAGTACAATTGATTGAATCGATTCAGACTTTACTTTCTATATTGAATCTTGACCAGATTTGAACTTGGGGTTCATTGGATGATATACACGCCTTCTGATGAGGGTTTAATTAGATCCGAAAATCGATTAAAGGTGTTTATCATTTTTTTCAATTTACAGGGAAATTCGTATATCTGGCACGTTTACATATCTACATATTAAACGTGTTAAGTAGTTTGTGTTAGGAAGGGCATCCAACAATAAAAAGCTTGCCAATCAAAGGTTTAGGAGGATCCTTCAGTTTTCGTCAAAAGACACAACTCGGCACGCGATAATGACCGTACGTAGTCGGTATACAGGTCTCCTCGGCCTGTCAAGGGCCCCACTTCAGTACAGACTTGGTCAATATAGACCTATCAAATCCTTGCCAGCAGGGAAAGCGGACGTTAAATGATGATGATGATGATGATGGTGATGGTGATGTTGATGTTGATGGTGGTGGTGGTGGTGGTGGTTGGTGGTGGTGATGCTGATGGTGGCGATGATGATGATGATGATGATGATGATGATGATGATGATGATGATGATGATGCACTCAAATGCCCTTCGTATCAATTATAGAATTATTTCTTACTAGAATATTTTTCAACACGCTGACGCGTATGTGTATATGTGTGTGTATATATATGTGAGTGTGTGTGTGTATGTGTGTGCGTGTATATGTGAGCGTGTGTGTGTGTAGACTGTACACGCAAGTGTAGTGAATGTTAGACGCTGTTTTTTGTAGTTTGTCATCACCCCTTTCTTCCTCAATCACCTCTAGTGCGCGACGTCATCACCCTTCCTTCCTCAATCATCTCTAGTGCGTCACGTCACCACCCCTTCCTTCCTCAGCCATCTCTAGTGTGTGACGTCATCACCCCTTCCTTCCTCAATCATCCCTAGTGTGTGACGGAAGGACGGACGGAAGTCGCTCAAATTTATATATAGATTCAGTAACCAGATCACAGTTTCAGGATGACAGAAAAATCGATTTAATTAAACCACTATGTAATTGGGGATTATTTTATCGATTGCAGAAGTACATAAGGTTCAAATTAACTTCAGTTGGACTACATATTTTTTTCTTTTTTAAAGTGTTTGATGAGCGAAGTGAGGCGGCGAATTCGCAGAGTCGTTAGAACCATGGATAGATTGCTTTGTGGTATTTGTTTCAGTGACTTGGTAAGAAATGATTGCAACTGCAACATGCATGTGTGCATAACACTCCTATGTAGGTCTGTGCATTGCTATGTAGGCATAGTAGTAAGAGTTGTACTATCAGCAACACAGGAGCAATAGTACTAATGGAACATCTGACTGATAAAATGAGAAGTCAGTCAATCATATCGGGGGCCTCCCCACAGCCCCTGCGGACAGAATGGAGAAGGCGTTTCCTCGGAGGACGGCAAGAGAGACGCGCTTGAAAAACCATTCCAGCTGGCGAGGCTCACACCTGCGGCTGGCCAGCTCAGCGCCTATGGTGGTGAGTCTCTGCTCTCTGAGTTCAAATCCCGCTGAGGTCAACTTTACCTTTCATCCTTACGAGGTCGATAAAAAAAAGTACCAGTCAAGTACTCGGGTCGATTCTTCCTCTATATTCCTTTCTCACTTCTATTCTCTCTCTCTCTCTCTCTCTCTCTCTCTCTCTCTCTCTCTCTCTCTCTCTCTCTCTCTCTCTCTCTCTCTGGAAGAAATCTGGTGTATTCAGACCTGGAAAGAAGATGGGCTTTGCCAAGTTACAAAAATGCCCTAGAAACGCCGTATGTCAATATGGCGTCCCCTTGACTCCCCCGAGAGTTACGGGACTAAAGAAGAAAGAGGAATGAGTGAAGTGAGAGTAGCACCTACGATCTATTTAGGACCGCCGATATTTGTTGTATGAAGTTATCCTCAACCCGGGAACATTTCTCGACAGCTTATAACTTAATATACTATGCTAAAACACTGAAAAGCCCGTTGATGTTGATACGAGGGTCAGCTGAAAAGTGTATAGACTGACCGAGACACTCTCATGGAATGATCACATGGTTTATTTTTCAACATAGTCCCTGGAAGGAGACAAAATACAATTATTAATAAGAAGAGTTGAAATTAATGTATGCAATATTTCATAACCTTTCATAGGCTGATCATGATATTTTCATGGAATAACCAAATGAGGTTTATTTTTCAACATAGTCCCGGGAAAGAAAACGATGCAGTTATTAATATGAAGTGTTGAATAATGGATGTATAATTTCACAGCTCTAGCATCACTCTTCATAGTCAACCTATGGACATAGTCAGCCGACCCTCGTAAGCCGAGTAATGGATTAAGTGCATCACACTAAAACGGGAGTGTAATTGAATGCTGCAAGGAAATTAATCTGTAGTGATCTTCTATCGATGCATTGATAAAGGACTCAGTGCTGACTTGGCTTGGGAAGGAATTGAAATAAGGAAACATATGTGATGTGGTAGTCTCGCAAACCTGATGAAGTCGTAGGAATGCCGTATTAACATACGGCGTTTCTAGGGAATTTTTGAAACCTAACGGAGCCCATCTCCTCCCCAGGTCTGAATACAGCAGATTTCTTCCAGAAAAGGATAGAGAGTAAGAGAGAGAAAGGGAGAGGAAAATCGACCCCAGTACTTGACTGGTACTTTTGTTATCGACCTCGAATGGTTGAAAGCCAAAGTTGATCTCGGCGGGATTTGAACTCATAAAGCAGAGAGCCAGAACAAATACCCCAAAACATTCTATCCGACGTCCTAACGACTCTACCAATTCGCCGCCTTCAACGAAATATCTTGATGTTATTTACTATACGCCATTTTGTTCAGCACTTTACTCACATTTCGTTTTGCTTTTTCTCTGTGCCATTCTCTCCCTTTTCGTTTTTTATTCTCTTTTTTTCTTTATATTTTCCTATTTTACATTCCATTCTTCTCAATCTAAATTTTCTTTTTTTCTTTTTCTATTAAACTTCCATGATATATTCCATAAATAAAATAGTCCTGATTCTTCAATTCATCTATTTATTTAGGAGAACCGAAGATGAGTTCATCTGAAGAGGTCGTAGGACAACGACACTCAGTGATGTTGCCTCCTCGTGATCGATTAGTACATCGATTCTTGGATGACTTGGGCAACAAGGCGGAAGTAAAACACGTAATCAATTATCAACCCCACCACGGACAGATGTACACACCAAATGTTGGATCTTCACATTGGACTAACGATTATAAACTTGGTATGAAGTCCATGAATAAACTCTTTGACGAAGGCGAACGGTTTGACCAGAAGATCAACTATCTTATAGAAAAAAAGAACGCGTATCTCAATGGGAAAAATTCGTTTAAGGTTTTCATGATAAAAGATATCGGACCTGAGAGTAATCTAGTGTCAAATATTGACACACGTGACAGATTAGATAGTCAACAAAATGTTAAAAACATAACCGAAAATGGCAAAATACTTACAGAAAGAATATTCTCGTTACCGTTCAAGAGTGGTATTAGCAGGAGTTTTGAAAATATCGGAAGTGGGGGCGTTTTTCATTTGAATCAAGCAATGGAAAGTGGCAACAATATTTTGAAAGGACTTCTAGATGAGATCAAATTTGGTAATATCTTATCGAAGGCAGACCCGGTGGGATATGAAGACCCATATAGGGATTCGATGTTTGATAAACCACCCGTTCCGAATTCGGATACGAATATGACTCTGTATAATTATAAGAACGACAAAAGTGACAATTTCATAGATCTAAATGTGAAAAATATTCATAATTCGCATAAACTTAATAACCAGGGAAAAGCAACATTTCTTCTTGACGAGACTGGTGTTTCTGAAGGAATTGATAAGGAAGAAGACAGTGATAGTAGTAATGAAGCCAACATACATTCAACAAGAGTGGCTATAGGGGTGGATGATAGAGGAAAGGATGACAGGGAGAAACATGATAATGTGAACGGGGAGAGTGACGATAAGAATGGAAAAGGTGGTGGTGCAGGAGATGATAGGAGGGGTGATGTAGTAAATGAACTCGTGAGACATCATGACGAAAATGAAGTGTCAAGAGGTCTAGGTATGGGAATGCTTGACGAAGAACCATTGCAAGTCAAATGCGCCAATGTCGAATGTGTGGTGGGAGGAGGGGAGCGGCAGGAGGAAGAAGAGGAGGAGGAGGAAGGGCAGGTGGGCGATGGTGGGGATGATAGTGAGGATGACGATGAGAGTAAGGAAGAGGAAGAGGAAGAGGAAGAGGGAAATCAGGTGTATGACGGAGGTGATGCTGACGATAATAATGATGATGGCAGTGGTGATGAAGAGAGTGGTGGTGGTGATAGCGAGGAAGAGGAGAGTGAGGGGGGGGATGCCGGTGAGGACGGTAAAGGGGATGATAGTGACTGTGATGAAAGTAAGGAGGATGAAAGTTGTGGGGATGAGAAGGAGGAGGAGGATGATGATGAGGAGGAGGAGGATAGTGAATGCGAAGATGAAAGTTGTGAGGATGAGAAGGAGGAGGAGGAGGACGAGGAGGAGGATAGCGAATGCGAAGATGAAAGTTGTGAGGATGAGAAGGAGGATGATGGTAGCGACTGCGATGATGGTAATTGTGGGGATGAGAAGGAGGAGGACAGCGAATGCGATGAAGGTGATGAAAGTTGTGAGAATGAAAAGGATGATGATAGCGAATGCAATGATGATGATGAAAATTGTGAGGATGAGAAGAAGAAGGAGGAGGAGGAGGAGGAGGAGGAGGAGGATAGTGAATGCGATGATGATGATGATAATTGTGAGGATGAGAAGAAGGAGGAGGAGGAGGATGAGGAGGAGGAGGAGGAGGAGGAGGATAGCGACTGCGATGATGATGATGATGATGAAAGTTGTGAGGATGAGAAGGAGGATGAGAAGTGTGATGGCGATAATTGTAAGGACGAGAAGAAGGACGAGAAGAAGGACGAGAAGTGCGTTGAGGTTGAGTGTAAGGACGAGAAGAAGGACGAGAAGTGCGTTGAGGTTGAGTGTAAGGACGAGAAGAAGGACGAGAAGTGCGTTGAGGTTGAGTGTAAGGACGAGAAGAAGGATGACAAATGCGTTGAGGTTGAGTGTAAGGACGAGAAGAAGGACGAGAAGTGCGTTGAGGTTGAGTGTAAGGACGAGAAGAAGGACGAGAAGTGCGTTGAGGTTGAGTGTAAGGACGAGAAGAAGGACGACAAATGCGTTGAGGTTGAGTGTAAGGACGAGAAGAAGGACGACAAATGCGTTGAGGTTGAGTGTAAGGACGAGAAGAAGGATGTGAAGTGTGATGATAGTTGTGAGGATGAGAAGAAGGATAAGAAGAAGGATGTGAAGTGTGATGATAGTTGTGAGGATGAGAAGAAGGATAAGAAGAAGGATGTGAAGTGTGATGATAGTTGTGAGGATGAGAAGAAGGATAAGAAGAAGGATGAAAATAAATGTGATGAAAGTGTGGATAAATGTAAGGAGGATGAGCAGGGAGAAGGGGATAAAAATGATGAAAATGGCGATGATGATGATGATGATGATGATGATGATGATGATGATGATGATGAGGTTAAGGAGGAGGAGGAAGGGGAGGAGGATGATGAATGCGATGATGATGATGATGAAAATTGTGAGGATGATGAGGATAGTGATGATGATGATGGTGATGACAGCAATGAGGATAATGACGACGAAGATGAGGATGAAAACCAAATAAGTAAAGAAGAGAGCAATATCCCTAAGGGCTTGGACAATGTTAAAACAGTGAATATTTATATAGGAAATAGGAAACTTGGAATGAACGCGGTCCATAAAAATAAAATAAACAAACATAGAAGTCACAAGATAAAAGGAAAAGCGAAATTACAATCAGGAAAACAGAAAAAAATGCACAAAAAAGTCAAGTTTACCCTCAAACTGAAATCTGACAAAGGAAAGCACCGAAAAGATGATTGTGGTAGTTGTGATGAGGACTCTGGGGATGAGAAATGCAGTGATAATTGTTCTAAGAGTAAGGAGAATAGTGATGAATGCGGTGATGATAAAAACGGTGATGATAAAAACGGTGATTGTAGTGATGAAAGTAGTGATGAAAGTAATGGTGAGGGTAGTGATGAAAAGACGGATGAATGTGATGATAAAAATGGTGATTGTAGTGAGGAAAAAAAGGATAAATGTGATGATGATAAAAGTGGAGATTGTAGTAAGGAGAAAAGTGATGAATGTGGTGATGATAAAAGTGGAGATTGTAGTAAGGAAAAAAGTGATGAATGTGGTGATGATAAAAGTGGAGATTGTAGTAAGGAGAAAAGCGATGAATGTGGTGATGATAAAAGTGGAGATTGTAGTAACGAAAAAAGTGATGAATGTGGTGATGATGATAATAATAATAGTGACGATTGTGATAATAGTAATGGTGATCGTGATGAAAAGCAGGCTAAACATAAAGCAGCTAAAATTAAAACTACGACCAAGCGTGTCAACGGGTCCAAGAAAGATAGAAACCATGACAACGGAAATAAACATCCAAATAACCTCAAAAAATTAAAGGTGCACGCCAACATACATATAAAGACTAACAAAAAATATAAAAAGTTAACAAAAGGGATCAAAAAACATATATTGTCTAACATTAAAATCCAACATTCTAAAAAAGAGAATGGATCTCACGCAACCAGCAAGAAAAAATCGAAGCCGAAATCTAAAGGTAAATCGCGTTCTCATAAAGCGATAGTACAATTAAAATTAGTACAAACTAAACTTTCTTCAAGGAAGCAACATGGTTCTGCTAACAATAAATCTAAGCCTGGTAAACAGGCAGTGGAGGCGAAGGTCGATCTTACGAATACCTCGTCGGCTTTGAAAAACGACGAAGGCTTCGGATACAATGAAGTTAGCAGGGAAAGAAAACCTATGGAATTTTTAAAAATAGATACCAATAATTCGCCGATGGCTGTGAATTTTTCTGCTGGTGAGCCAATAGAAGAATTTGATCCTAACGAAATAGATTCGTTCATCAAACAACTAAAAGGTAATTATGGTGAAGGTAATTATTTCATTATATTCTTATTAAAAGTTCTAAAGAAAGAATTAAGGTCAAAGTTATCCTAAAATTAACTACAAAAGTAAAAATGAATGTTACTCGTAAAAGCCCCATATTAGAATCAACGACCATACAATATGGTCTTAAACATTTCATTGTGTTTTTAACACACTCCGTGAAGCTTAATAGCCGAAAATAATATCCATTCTTCCTGCTTTCTTTCATTTTATTTTCTTTCTCTTTTGAGAAGTGGTTTCCCTTAACCCTTTACTAAAAAGCAAAACACTGTAAACACACTTTACTACACCACCACCAACGACCACCATCAAAAAGAAAAAAAAAACAACAAATTATGGAAAAACCTTTCCTTTTTAATCCTGTTTAGCAATTATTTTAAACTATCGAGAACATAATAACTAATATTGATTTGATATGTATTTTATGAGTGAGGTTAACAAACATAAGATTTGTTATAGACCCAATGAAATGAAATTATTTTTCCAACAGTGGGCAAAAGTTGGTGATCAACACGAAATTGTTAGAAACACTTTCAAAGATAGTACTGTCTAAAACCATATCTATAGTAATTTAAATTGTCAGCCCTTACTATTCCATTTCAGATCATCTAAAAGCAACCTAAAAGACCTAAACCCACCGCAGAGGACTGGAAGCAATGGCACCCTCAATACAGGAAAATTTGAATATACCTTCTTTTACACAGATCCTCTCACTATCTCTCTCTCTAATCTCGCCCCCCCCTCTCTCTCTCTCTCTCTCTCACTCTCTCTCTCTCTCTCTTTATCTCTCACTCTCTCTCTCTGTCTCTCTCTCTGTCTCTCTCTCTCTCTCTATCTATCTCTCTCTATCTCTATCTATCTCTCACACACTCTCCCACTTTTAGCTTTCATCTAGAAAATGAAGAAATCTGAAAACGAAGAAAGATTGAAAACAGAAATAAGAAAATATGTAATTTACATTTAAGTGATTTTTGAAAGCCCTCATCCCCCTAAAATGTGTGAAAGGTCATTCATTTCATAGAGAAATCAATAAATTTAGTGTCGAGAATATGGTTTTTATATTGATTCCTAACACTGACACAAGGTGAAAAACATGTTTGGAGGAAGAGAAGGAGGAGGAGGAGAAAAATAAGAATAAAATCGATTAAAAGGACCCCAGTAATTGACTGGTAATGTATTGTGTTTAATTAATTAATTTAGTTTATTTAATGGACTAAATAAATTAAATTTAGTAATTGCATTTTATTTATTAATTTATACACACACACGCACACAGACATATATATATATATATATATATAAAATATATGATAAACACGAAATGTGTTTATATTGCAACAGACAAAGTTAGCTATTAATGAAATAAACTAATTAAAGTAAATACAATTTGTCTGTCTCGATATAAGTCAATAAAGACAAGCTTATATTGGCAACGGCCATGATTCCTGGACATATTTAAATTTCGAAATTCAAACCTGTTCTGTAGACGAATTTGAACCTCGAAACCCAAATAAGTTTCGCAACGGTGGAATGTGAATTGAAAAATAAAGAGAATCGAAATGGAGTTGAAATAAAAGAGTGAAATACCCAAATCTACTGTGCTTATCAACAGGAATCCAGTAAAATTAGTCTATCTCACATCAAAATTTTGCAGGTCTGACTACACGTGTGCAGGCAGGCCAAAACTAGCTATCCGGCATTCACGGTGCTAGAAATAACAGCCGCTTATGCAGGATTAAGGATCAGCTCATACAATAAAGGAGCTATACATTATATTATATTTTGAGAATAAACTCTCAGTCGTTTACAATAATTAAGCTCCAGGAAGGGGCTCTTCCGAGCAGTTACATTTAAAATATATGATAAACACGAAATGTGTTTATATTGCAACAGACAAAGTTAGCTATTAATGAAATAAACTAATTAAAGTAAATACAATTTGTCTGTCTCGATATAAGTCAATAAAGACAAGCTTATATTGGCAACATTCCACCGTTGCGAAACTTATTTGGGTTTCGAGGTTCAAATTGGTCTACAGAACAGGTTTGAATTTCGAAATTTAAATATGTCCAGGAATCATGGCCGTTGCCAATATAAGCTTGTCTTTATTGACTTATATCGAGACAGACAAATTGTATTTACTTTAATTAGTTTATTTCATTAATAGCTAACTTTGTCTGTTGCAATATAAACACATTTCGTGTTTATCATATATTTTAAATGTAACTGCTCGGAAGAGCCCCTTCCTGGAGCTTAATTATTGTAAACGACTGAGAGTTTATTCTCAAAATATAATATCATATATATATATATATATATATATATATATATATATATGAGTGTATATATATATATGTATGAGTGTATATATATGTATGAATGTATATATATATATGTATGAATGTATATATATATATATATATATATATATATATATATATACACTCATACACATATGTATACATGCAAATGTATATATATATGTATATATATGTATATATATATATATATATATCCATAATTATACATGTATATGTATATATATATAAGTATATATATATATATATATATACACACACACACACAGAGGAGACTGAGGTTCGTTGGACATGCTCACCCGACATCGAGAGTTGACACTGCACTCAGTGCTCCTGAAAATCTGGAGTATAATATCACTGGAAGGGGGAGATCGAGGTTAACATGTTGAGGTTAATTGGTCTCTTGGAGATGCAGGACATGGCAGCGATAATGAGGGACAGAGGCCGCTGGAGAGAACTCGTCCATGGATCTCGGGAATTTTACCCGCCCTAGACTGGACTAGACACACATGCGCACACACACACACACACACAAACACAAACACACGCACACGCACACACACACATACACACACACACACACACATACACACACACACACACACACACACACACACACACACACGCACACACACACACACTCACAGACACACACATATATATATATATGTGCGTGTGTGTGTGTGTTTACATATATAGATATATAAGCAGATATTTAATTTGTTGGTAATTCAACAAATATAAATGTTTATAACTGATTCAGAGCACTCGACAAGTTTTCTGGAGTACAATATCAATGATATTAAATAAATGGAAACTATATTTATAAAACCATATTTATTCTATTATATATATTTCAAGGGTACCCAAAACTTTTGTACGCACTCATCAGATAAAATACAAAGTTTGTTTTATAAATATTGACATATCCAGGAAGAAGATCTTAACGGTTCAAGTTCTTCATGGAAAAACTTGTTTTGGGTACCCTAGAAGTATATATAATAGAATAAATATGGTTTTATAAATATAGTTTCCATTTATTTAATATCATTGATATATAGATATGTACGAGGGCAATCCCAAAAGTTAGGTCTCCAAATCGATGGAGACGCAGAGAAACTGTTCGTACGGCTGCTGGCAACACTGTTGTGCTTGGTGCTTCCTTCACTCCCAAACAAGCATGCGCGCGCTTCGCTGGGATGCTCAATCTTGGCTTGGCAGCCGTTGAGAATGGAGCTCCCGTTGAACGTTACCGCCAAGTGCGATGTTCGCGCAGTTATTCGGTTTTTGAACGCAAAAGGCGTTGAACCGATTGAAATTCATCGCCAATTGACGGAAGTGTATGGACAGTCGTGCATTGATGTCAAAAACGTCCGCAAGTGGTGTAGAGAGTTTACAGACCGTCGTACTGAAATTCACGACGAACAAAGGAGCGGGAGACCGTCAATTTCCGACGAGACAGTCGCAATTTTTCCGTTAAAATTCTGTGGATGGTGCTTCGGAAAACCTCAGGAACCAAAATGCAGAGAGCATCCAGAGTGATCCGCCGATCTTTACACATATTTTCCTCAAACTTTGCGACTGTCTCGTCGGAAATTGACGGTCTCCCGCTCCTTTGTTCGTCGTGAATTTTAGTACGACCGCGTCTGTAAACTCTCTACACCACTTGCGAACGTTTTTGACATCCATGCACGACTGTCCATACACTTCCGTCAATTGGCGATGGATTTCAATCGGTTCAACGCTTTTGCGTTCAAAAACCGAATAACTGCGCGAACTTCGCAGTTGGCGGTAGCGTTCAACGGGAGCTCAATTCTCAACGGCTGCCAAGCCAAGATTGAGCATCCCAGCGAAGCTCACGCATGCTTGTTTGGAATTGAAGGAAGCACCAATCACAATAGTGTTGTCAACAGCCGTACGAACAGTTTCTCTGCGTCCCCAATGATTTGGAGACCTTACTTTTTGGATTGCCCTCGTACATATGTATGTATATATTTATATACATATATGTGTGTATATATATCTATGCATATATATATATATGTGTGTATATATATGTGTGTGTGTGCATGTATTATGGCTGTTCTGTATTGAGCTTGCTTGGACTCTATGATGTCCCCACATCACTTTACTTGACACTTAGCAAAGACTTTACGGAGAAGGCTTAACAAGGAGATCCCTTATATCCCTCAGAGCAATTTTTCTTATCTTTCCTTTTGGACATCAGGATTATACCTCCCGATTGCCATTGCTTAGGTGGCTTTCCAGAGATCCAGGCCACTCAAAACACACGAGTCATCCAGAGAATACTGTCTCTGTTGAAGGATTTTAACATCTCAAGCCGAATATCATCCTCCCCAGAGGTCTTGTCACATTTGAGCTCTTTAATTTCTCTAGTGACTTGGCTTCCGAGATGCTAGTCATCGCTCTTAGATGCACCTCATATACATCAGAAGATATAACAGGGTTTAGGAGATCAGAAAAGAGTTCTCATCCCCTCGCGAGGATGTATCTTTCTGTCTGAAGAGAGAAGAATCCCAGATGAGTTCCTGCTAGCAGCCCTGGAGAGGGATTTCTTATTTCGAAACCAGTTGATGGTCTGCCAGAAAACTTTATCTGCTGATCTAAAGTCGAATTCCAGGATAACCCCGACACCCTCCCATGTCTTAACTTTGGTTGCCTTTACTGTCTATGCTGCAACAATTCGTGCTTGCTTGTACTGTATGTGGAAGAAGGAGGATTTATTTCCAAACGAAGCTGTGGGAATAATCTAGAGATGTTTAAAATCTAAAATCAACAACCAAGAGAGATAACTCCAGGAGTTAAGTTATCTCTCTTGATTTTTATGAATGAATGTATGAATTTATTATTATTTGTTTTTAGATTTTAAACATACTGAGAAGTGTAATCGAAGTATTAAAAGAGCATGTGAAAGCATATAAAATATGATTATATATAATAAACAAAATAAATCTCACTGTGACATTATCAAGCTAAAAATACTCATTGCGAGACTCACGGATCTTATTATATACAAATGTATTTTATATACTTTCATAAGTCAATAACTTCTTGGAACCTGGATGCATCCAAGTTGTCTTATATTTGTCTTTCTGCTGAAATAGCGTGTTCCCAACAACAAGATCCATCTCAGTGCACATCTGCAACAGAAGTAGGCCATTGTTATTGCACTTACCTACTCCATGATTGCCCATCACACTCCAAGCTTCCCAGTTATTACCAACACGTGCATTAAAATCACCAAGGATGATAATCTTGTCTGCATAAGGTATACCATGGATGACCTCTCTCAAAGACATGTAGAAACTTAGTTTTTCATCATCACTGGCACACATAGTAGTAGCGTACACACTGACCAGAGTCACAAAGCGGTTTTGAATCAGAGGGACTCTCATGGACAATATCCGATCATTGAATCCACAAGGAAGATTTTCCAGCTTTGAGACGATTCTTTTCCTGACAGCAAATGCGACCCCTGCCTCTCTCCTACAACCCTCTGCTCCACCACTCCAATAGAAGGTATATCTTCCCTTCTGTTCTGTGAATTGACCCTCACCTGCCAATCTCGTTTCTGAAAGAGCAACGATGTCCATGCTATAGCGATTGAGTTACCTCGACACCAAAGCAGATCTTCTTTCAGGGCGAGTTTCACTGGACTGGGAATCAAGTAAAGTTCTTACATTCCAGCATCCAATATTCAGAGGTTTGAACCTCTTTGCACTTGCAGGATGACGATCGGGCCCACGCTGCCGTGCCATAGGACACCTGCCGGGCCAGACCCCTTCACAATACGTTCCAGGGCCCTTACAGCCATTGACTTCATATTACTACCATATACTTTCATAAACACCTCTATTATGAATCACGCTATGATGGTGATACTGCTAATTGTTTAAACGAAGATATTCAACTCATTATATTATATATGAGAAATGTCTTCTTTTAATCATTATTTCCTCTCCCATCAGAGTACAAAATGTCGTGAATATAATTCAATAGGTATTGCAGAATGTGTATGGTCACCATTGGAAGTCCAATTGCCTTTCATGGACGGCCAGCTTACTGGGGGAAGTTATAATGTCACCCCTTTTTCGGTGACGGAAGGCGAAATTTGAACTCAGAACGCAGAGAGTCAGAACAGATACCACAAAGCATCCAGTGTTCAACTTTTTAACACTTCCACCACTTCACCACCCTTGTGTGTGTGACAGCTCACACCTATGCAGGTTTAGCTGGCCTCCTCCTAGGTATATCTCGTTGGAGCTGTCTTGGGTAATTTAATGATAGGGACCCCAGTCTTATCATCCCATTTCTACAGCTGAGTAAACTGGAGCAACGTCAAATAAAGTCTGTTGCTCAAGGAAACAACACATCACCCGGTCCGAGAATTGAACTCACAACCTTTCGATTGCAAGCCCAATGCTCTAACCATTAAGCCATGCGCATTCACTCGTAGACTGGTACTTTATTTATTTATCGATTCCGAAATGATGAAAGGTAAAATAGACCTCGGCGGGATTTGAACTTAGAGTGCAGAAGCATGGAACTGATACTCTAAAAGTCTAAAGTGTGTCTCGAACTCGGAGGCTCACCAGAGTGGTGCTTATCCCAGTTAATGTGGGGCTAAGCGATAGATAGTACAATTCTTCCCCTTGTACATGACGACAGTCCATCATAGGGTAAACCCCCAGCTATTGCTGGTACTCATTTTCAGCTGAGCATACTGGAACATGGCTTAGTGGTTGGAGCATTGGGCTTGCAAACGAAATGTTGTGAGTTCAATTCTCGGACCGCGTGATGTGTTGTTTCCTTGATCAAGACACTTTATTTCACGTTGCTCCAGTTTACTCAGCTGTAGAAATGAGATGATAGGACTGGGGTCCCTATATTTAAATCACCCAAGACACCTCCAACGAGATATACCTTGGAGGAGGCCAACTAAACCTGCATAGGTGTGAGCTGTCTCACACACACACACACACACACACATACTGGAACAACGTGAAATGAAGAGTTTTGCTCAAGAACACAACACACAATTCAGGCCAGGAATCGAATCCATCATATTATGATCGTAAGTCTAACACCTTTTCCACTTGGCCATGCAACTCCACAACTAAGATTGAGGCATTTAATTCAACGCTCTAACGGCTCTTACAGATATAGTGGTGAAACATTTCTTCTTTAGCTAAGTCCCGATGAAGGAGATTTATTAAAAAAGCGTAATAATCGTTTGTATTTCATCTTTCAGGCACATTATATTTGTGTGTGACAGCTCACACCTATGCAGGTTTAGCTGGCCTCCTCCAAGGTATATCACGTCGGAGGTGTCTTGGGTAATTTAATGATAGGGACCCTAGTCTTATCATCCCATTTCTACAGCTGAGTAAACTGGAACAACGTGAAATAAAGTGTCTTGCTCAAGGAAACAACACATCAACAAACAGCTCACAACCTTTCGATTGCAAGCCCAATGCTCTAACCACTAAGCGATGCGCCTTCTCATTATATGGTATGGTATGGTCCCGAAACTCCAGATGGGGGTCGTTGGGACGTCGTAATGGCATACAGTTTTTTGGGCATTTTAAGTGAGAGAGGGGGTGGGAGAATCTAACCCATTACTTGACTTCTCTCTGAAGGATGAAAGTCAAAGTTGGCCTCGGCAGGATTTGAACTCCGAGAGTTCAGAGAGCTGGAACAAATACCGTAAACCATTCTATCCGACGTTCTAACGAGTTTACCAAATTGTCGCCTTATTTTTTACATATCAAAGGCAGCGAATTGGTAGAGTCGTTAGAAATTTGGATAGAATGATTTACACTATTCGTTCAGGCTCTCTGCTCTTTGAGTTCAAATCCCACCGAGGTCAACTTTGCCTTTCATACTTTCGAGGTCGGTAAAAAAGTACTAGTCAAGTACTGGGGTAGATTCTTCCTCTATATCTCTTTCTCATTTCCTCTCTCTCTCTCTCTCTCTCTCTCTCTCTCTCTCTCTCTCTCTCTCTCTCTCTCTCTCTCTCTCTCTCTCTCTCTCTCTCTCTTTCTCTCTCTCTCTCTCTCTCATTGTCAATCCTTCTCTGGGAGAAATCTGCTATGTTTAGATCTGGAGAGAAGATGGACACCGCCAGGTTTTTAAAATTCCCTAGAAATGCCGTATGCTAATGTGTGTGGCAGCTTACACCTATGCAGGTTTAGGTTTAGCTGGCCTCTTCCAACGTATATCTCGTTGGAGGTGTCTTGTGTGATTTGATGAGAGGGACCCCAGTCCTATCATCTCATTTCTACAGCTGAGTAAACTGGAGCAACGTGAAATAAAGTGTCTTGCTCAAGGAAACAACACATCACCCGGTCTAAGAATTGAACTCACAACCTTTCGATAAGCCATGCGCCTTGACGCCCCTACGACTCCTTCAGAAGTTAGGGGATAAAACAACTAAATTATTCATCCCTATTTGTGATTTTATGATGGTAGGGTGTGATTTGAGGGTGATTTGGCTGCTATTTCTAGGTTCATTGAGATGATGGTGGTGGTCAGTACATAAGAACTATTAAAGCAGAGGTTTTCAAAGTGGGCGCTATATACTGTACCGATTGTGTTGTTGTTTCTGTTGACCTTTTACATACATATATTTATTTATACCTAGTATATATTATATTATTTGTGGATTGGCAGTATCGGTAGAGAGTCGGACGCCATACTTTCCAGCATAGAGTTACGTCCCTTTACAGTCTGAGTTCAAATCCCGCCGAGGTTAACTTTACCTTTCATCCTTACGGGGTCGATAAAATAAAGTATCAGTAATGCACTGGGATAATTGCTGGCCTTGTGCCAAAAGTAGAAACAATTATATTATTTATTATATATAGATTAACGGTTTTATTTATTATATATTATTTACAATTTGCTTGTAGGCAGGTCTCTTTGGAAATAGATTTGTGGGGCTGTGAGGATATTACATGGCTGTGAACGGGGCCGTGGTGGCTCAAAATGTTTGACAACCTCTGTACTAATGATATAACAGTAGTTCAGATCATCTAGTTCTTGATTTTATATTTTATTCCTCCTGGGTCAATATCAGTAAAAGGATCGATTTAAATGATTCGATGACTTGTCTGCGTCTGCGAATAAATATTCATCTACTGCCAAGTTAAAAGAGATCAATATTTACCTTGTGTGAAGCTTTCAGTTTTTTTCGATTTTATCTTTCATTATTTATTTGTTAAATTATTTTATTGACTTTCCGTTTGGCATTCCATGTACTCACGCAGATTGCTGAACACAGTTTCCGATAACATCCAAGGGAAATAAATACGCAATGTAAACAAAGCATAAGGGAAATAACTCTTCCTGCCAAGAATATAATTTTCACCATTAATTATTTGATCAGTTGTGTGAAAACATTTTTCACACAACTGATGTAAATTTATTATTTATGTATATATATATATATATATATATATATATATATCTGGTGTGTTACCTTCTCAACATATTATATATATATATATATATATATATATATATATATATATATATATATATATATATATATATATATATATATATATATATATATATATATTATTGAACGCATAATATGGTAGGAAAGTCGATTTAGCGACTGAACAAATATTTATCAATAAATATTTAAAGAGAAAGAAATGCTTAGATTAGTTTGTACGGTATTGATTTTTTTATTTGTTTTAAGAAATGTCAACCTATGTTTACAAAATGAAGGGAAAGGTAAGCACGTCACAAGATTTCATTACTTCCCACTTAATATATAATTGTTTCTACTTTTGGCACAAGGCCAGCAATTACTCAGTACATTACTGGTACTTCATTTTATCGAACCCGTAAGGATGAAAGGCAAAGTTATCCTCGGTGGGATTTGAACTCAGAATGGAAAGGGCCGTAACTCTATGCGTCAAAGCATGGCGTCCGACTCTCTACAGATACTCCCAATCCACTTCCCACTTAATATATAATACATTGAATTGACAACACATTAAATTATTTCACTATTGATTCTTCTTTGTTTCCGTAACTCCTGATGGAGTCGTGGGGGTGTCGTAATGGTGTACGGCGTTTCTGGGCTATTTGAAAGCCTGGCGGTTTCCAAGTCGGAAGTGAGAAAGAGATATAGAGGAAGAATCGATCCCAGTTCTTGACTGGTACTTTTTTTATCGACCTCGAATAGATGAAAGGTAAAGTTGACTTCAACGGGATTTGAACCCAGAGAGCAGAAAGCCGAAACGAATACAGCAAAGCATTCTATCTGACGTTCTAACGACTCTGCCAATTCACCACCTTATTAAGTCTAACAACACATTAAACTAGGTCACCACTCAGTCTAACAACACATTATACTATATCACTGTTGAGTCTAACAATACTTTAAACTATAGTACTATTTTTTGTTCTCTAAAAACCTGCATAGAAGCGGCTTACTTTAGCTTTCTAAACATTTTTTTTTTTATAATAGACTAGCAGTAAAGCCCGGCGTTGCTCGGGGTCGCTCAGTAGCTGTGTTAAAGTTACAATGTTAAGTTTCTTTTTTGGCTTAAAAACTGTAGTATCTACTGTGCAGACTTGCATGTGGTGTTTTTGATTAATATTCCCTCAACCAACAATATGCCTTATGAAGTTAAGAAAACATAACGATAACCCGAATGTTATAACAAAAGAGGATGCTGGGGATAAAAACTGCACTGGTTATTTATTAACAAAGATCGAAAATGTAAACACTGCAACGCAGAGAAAAACATTAGCGTAACCAAATTATCAGTTCTGTCTGCACGCCTATATCACCTCTCTGCACGACTGTCTGTCTGCACGCCTATATCACCTCTCTGCACGACTATCTGTCTGCACGCGTATATCACCTCTCTGCACGACTGTCTGTCTGCACGCGTATATCACCTCTCTGCACGACTGTCTGTCTGCACGACTGTCTGTCTGCACGCCTAACGAAATTTACAGATACATATATTTTAAATAAACTTATATAATTTTTGCTTTTTTTTACGAAATATTTGCTTGTTTTACGTAGTCTTTAAATAGACTTGTTTTCAAGTAAAAATATTGTTTTAAAAGGCTTTTAAATGGAAATGAAGCAAAACGGAATCTTAGTGTTCGAACTGATGAATTTTGCAGGTCAAAATTTTGCTGGCTCGACAACTGTTCGTGTATTGTGTTAATGTCATTTTAAACGCTGAGAAAGCCAGCGTAATTTTTTTAATTTTTGCACGCAGAAAATGTAAACAGAACGTAAGACGCTCAATGTAAACAGAACAAAGGGAAATAACTCATCACTTACGCTCAAAAATCGATACATTAGATTCGATTTCGTCACATAGGGTGGGTCAATTTGAAATATTTTTTTTCCGATGTCTTCGCTAGGGCTCAATGTACAAGTATAGCAATTTCGGTGCAATTCCGTCAGAGATTCTAAGAGGAGATGTGTGCCAAAAATCGATAGACAGACAGACAACCACAGTTTTATATATATAGATTAGCAGGATTTAAAAAATATTCCCCGGAGAAAAAAATAATTGTTTTACTTTTGGCACAAGGCCAGCAATTATCCCAGTGTATTACTTGTACTTTATTTAATCGACCCCGTAAGGATGAAAGGCAAATTAACCTCGGTGGGATTTGAACTCAGATCATAAAGGGGGGTAACTCTATGCTGCAAAGCATGGTGTCCGACACTCTACCGATACTGCAAATCCACCACCCCTGTAGAAAACATAATTTCAGCCACTATGTCATATTAACTCTCATGTTAATTTACTATCATAATGGTTTCTAATTTAGACATAAGACCAACAATTTTCAGAAGAAGGTGAAAATTTATTATATCGAACCAGTACTTAACTGGTACTTTCTTTTATCGATCTCGTAAAGATGAAAAAAAAAGTTGACCTCGGTGGGATTTGAATTCAGAAATGAATGATTCGTAAGTAAATTATTTTGTCCGACGCACTACCGATTCTGCTAGTTCACCATACTCTTTATTAGCTATAATAATGTTATGTATTGTTACATTTTGGGGAGTGTAACACTCTCCTAATATTGCCAAAAATAGTAAAATTCATTCATTGTTTGGTTTGGTTTTCGTTTCAGAATATTTTTTATTTTTTATAAATAGCTAGCAGAACAAACCACGCCTCGGGTGGTTTTCTGCTAGCATGTGTAGTGTGTATATTGATATTATACGCAAGTATATATGCATGTAGATATGATACATCAAATAAAATCGTAATTGACAATATACACAGAAATTGAACGAAGACTGTGTTACACTGTCTTATGTAATCAGTAACGTAATCCATGATACATTTAAAAAAGACAATATTACATATAAACTGCATTAGGAGAAAATTAGTGTCGGAAATATATGAATTTTTATTTAAGAGAACGCTAACCGGAAGTGTTGACATTTGAAAATTTAAAAAAAGGGAATCTTTAAATAAGTAATAAAATATATTTAATGAACAGCCACAAAATTTAGTAGATAAATTATGTAATATTCATTCATTACTATGCATTGGGTAATTGCTGGCCTTGTGCCAAAAGTAGAAACAATTATTTATTCAAAGTAATCCAACTTATTTTACAAACGGGATAAAATAATCTATTCCCGATGCAGTCCCGCACTCCTTTCTTTATTATAGTTTAGATTTAGCTTGCAATCAATGTTTATCATTAATTAACCAACAGCTAAAAATATAAATATAAATATAATTTCTCAAAATTCTTTCGTCACACATATCTGTGACATCTCTGATTATCGCTGTTTCAGCTCGTTATGTTTGTATAACGTTTTTTTTTGTTATTGTTGTTGTATTTGTTTGCGCATGCGTTTGTGTGCGTGCTCGTGTATTTATGTCTGATTGTGCGTGTGTTTGTGTTTATATTCTATCTTTTGTCTCTAGTGTATGTTTGTTATTTAAATATTTGTGCTCACAAGATATTGGCTGAGCTTTTATCTCTGCTAGACGGTTTGTTTCATTGTTATATCATCATGTCGCAATGGGGAGGGTGACACTATCTTTATGGCACACTTGGGTCGCTGCTGATTTCATGTATAATATCTTCCATACAAATGTGGCTTAATCGACAGTTTCAGTTGCATTTTAGAGGTGGAAATATTTCGCCTCCTTTCTCGTTCGTGAGATATTTTGTCACCATCTCCTGTACTCGAATGGCTAAATCACGTGATGTGGTATAACCGTCAATAGCCCAGGGGAGGATACACTTCCGGTAAATAATTGTTTCTGATTTAGGCAGAAGACCAACAACTTTGGTTGGAGGGGAAAAGTCGATTAGATTGACCCCAGTGCGTTATTGGTACTTTATTTTACCGACCCCCTTAATGTCGAAAGGCAAATATAACCTTGACGAGATGTGAACTTAGAACGTAAACGGCCGTAACTATATGCGATAAAGCATGTTGTTCGACACTCATTCGATACTGTCAATTCACCGTAACAATATTAATATTTTCTACTTTAGGCAAAAGGCCAACACATTTTGGGGGAGGAGAAAGTCGATTAAATTGAACCCAGTATGTTACTGGTACTTTATTTTAACGACCAGTATGGATGAACGGCAAAACTAACATCGACACATCTGATACTAGAATCGCTCTCATGTTTACGAGAAATATATTCATGCAAAATTTGTTTTTATGCCGAATTTTACTCCTGCAGGACTGTGTGGCTGTACGAAAGACCCTCAATTTTCAGGACGTATTGAACGTCATAAAGAAGTAAGTATTTCACGCAATTTTTTCAGGACGTATTGAACGTCATAAAGTAAGTATTTCACGCAATTTTTTCAGGACGTATTGAGCGTCATAAAGTAAGTATTTCTCGCAAGGTTTTCAGGACGTATTGAACGTCATAAAGAAGTAAGTATTTCTCGCAAGGTTTTCAGGACGTATTGAACGTCATAAAGAAGTAAGTATTTCTCGCAAGGTTTTCAGGACGTATTGAGCGTCATAAATAAGTAAGTATTTCTCGCGAGGTTTTCAGGACGTATTGAGCGTCATAAAGAAGTAAGTATTTCTCGCAAGGTTTTCAGGACGTATTGAACGTCATAAATAAGTAAGTATTTCTCGCGAGGTTTTCAGAACGTATTGAACGTCATAAAGAAGTAAGTATTTCTCGCGAGGTTTTCAGGACGTATTGAGAGTCATAAAGAAGTATTTCTCACAAGGTTTTAAGGACGTATTGAGCGTCATAAAGAAGTATTTCTCGCAAGGTTTTAATGACGTATTGAACGTCATAAGGAAGTAAGTATTTCTCGCAAGGTTTTCAGGACGTATCCAACGTCATAAATAAGTAAGTATTTCTCGCAAGGTTTACACCGAAACCGTAATTTGGAGCACTTAATTGACTGACGTGTGCTTAACGATACTGTTTAGCTGCTGAAATCTAAACTATAATAAAGTAAGGAGCGCGGGACTGTGTACGGTTTATAATTGTTTATCCCATTAGTAAAATCAGTTGCATTACTTTGAATAAATAATGAATGAAAATTACATAAATTATCTACTAAATTTCGTGGCTGATGATTAAATATATTTTATTGTTTATGTAAAGATTCACTTCTTTAACATTTTCAAATGTCAACACTTCCGCTTAGCGATCGCTTAAATAAACATACATATATTTCCGTCACTAATTTTCTCCTAATGCAGTTTATATATAATATTGTCTTTTTTTAATGTATCATGGATTACGTTACAGATTACATAAGAGAGTGTAACACAGTCTTCATTCAATTTCTGGTATATTGTCAATTATGATTTTATTTGATGTATCATATCTACATGCATATATACTTGCGTATAATATCAATATACACACTACACATGCTAGCAGAAAACCACCCGTAGAGTGGTTTTTCTGCTAGTCTAAGTAATACTGTGTGACATTTAAAGGCAGTCCGCACTGATTTAAATCTTCCTCCTCATTCTCTTTCCCACAGAAATAGAACCTACCAATAAAAGTTTCTGATTTACGCACAAGGCCAACAATTTTAGGGGAGAGGAAAGTCGATTAGATCGACCCCAGTGCCTTACTTGTACTTTATTTTATCGATAACGTGAAGATGAAAGGAAAAACTAACCTCGGTGATATTTAAACTCAGAAAGTAAATGGGCATAACTATATGCCGCCAAGCGTGTTGTATGATGTTCTTCCGATAATTGTTTCTACTTTTGGCACAAAGCCAACAATTAACCAGTACATTACTGGTACTTTATTTTATCGACCCCGTAAGGATGAAAGGCAAAGTTAACCTTGGGGGGATTTGAACTCAGTCCGTAAAGGGACGTAACTCTATGCTAGAAAGCATGGCGTCCGACCCTCTACTGATACTACCGATAATACAATTTGTTCAAAGTTAAAGTTGCACTCCTTCACTAATGGTATTTTCTCGTCAAATCTGATTCTTCATACGACAACCAAATACATTCTACAAGTTGTGTGTCTTTTATACACACCCACCTGAAAAAAAGTTACTTAAGATGAATAGGCAATTGCATCTCTACCTCGTCAGCCAACTTATGGAATTCACCTTCGAGCATTACGTCAGTAATGCACTTGTAACACCAGTCTGCACAACAGATTCAAGAACCGCTTGACGTAGCTGGGCTGAAAAGTTCATAGGCTGATTATGAAGGAGTGATGCTAATGCTGTGAAATCTTGTATGTATTAATTTCAACTCTTCTATTTGATAATTGTATTGTTTCTTTCCAGGGACTATGTTGGAAGCCTATGAACGTTCCAGACAAGCCTCGCATACCCCCCCCTATATATATATCACGATAAATTAACAGAGGCATAGGCCCTCGCTATTCCCTGTAAATAATGTGCTCAAAGGAGAAGAGATCCTGAGCTCTTTAAAATACAATATGTTGAGAAGGTTATAGATTCCATACGCTGGTGGTTTTTTCCCTGTATTATTGATAACGCACTATATATCTCTCTCTGGTGTGTTACCTTCTCAACATATTGTATTATATATATATATATATATATATATATATATATATATAGTAATAATAATAAATGTGAAGACTAAAACCAAAGAGGGCGCGATAAGGATAAATATATATCAAATATATAAGAACCCTAGAGCAAATATTTATTAAAATAACAGATTAAAGTTTAAGCAAAGGATCCCTGCTTTCACCCTTAACGGGAACTTTTCAGGGGCTGAGTTTCAGAAGATCCCGTTAAGGGTGAAAGCAGCGATTCTGTGCTTAAACTTTAATCTGTTATTTTAATATATATATATATATATAAAGAATATAAAGAACTGGAAGTTGGAAAGCACGGATGAAGAGATATTAATCTCGAAATATCAGGACATGAATAAATTAAGGTAAAAAACAAACCCTATTTCTTACGTTTTAAATTTTACTCCCTCCAAACCTACATTGTTGTGGCTCTCCAACGTCGAATTCTTTACCCCATATAATTCTTCAA
Organism: Eledone cirrhosa; assembly: GCA_964016885.1. Taxonomy (NCBI): domain Eukaryota; kingdom Metazoa; phylum Mollusca; class Cephalopoda; order Octopoda; family Eledonidae; genus Eledone; species Eledone cirrhosa. The sequence continues at coordinate 219,964,107 of OZ024741.1, forward strand.
CAAGTAAACTACAAATTCCTTCATATATATATATATATATATATATATATATATATATATATATATATATATTGTATATATATATATATATATATATATATATATATATATATATACATATATATACATACATATATATATATATACATGTATATATATATATATATATATATATATACAATATATATATATGTATGTATATATATGTATATATATATATATATATATATATATATATACAATATATATATATATATATATATATATATATATATATATATATATATATATATATATATATAAGTATGTATATGTGTGTGTGTATGTATATATATATATATATATGTGTGTGTGTGTGTAGGAGGTGAGTACCAACAATAAAGCAATGCAAACATCGGTTTAGTAGCACTCCACAGTTTATAGGACTGGCGTATAAATAATATAAGATCAAAAGATGGTTAAAAGAGTTCCAAATATTTTATTATGCACATTTCAAAAACAAATATCATCATGGGATGATATCTGCGTTCTCATCAGATAAAATAGGGAAACATGATATGAAGTTTAAAAAACAGTTGTGAGTAGTGAAATTTTAAATCAACATATGAAAAATAAAATAAGATGGATATATGAGATTGGGAAAAGAAGGAGGGTCGGTAGGAAATGGTAAGGAGGAGGAAGAAAGAAAATAAAGGATGAAGTGGGAGGAGTATAAGAAGGAAGGATGAGAGAGGAGGAGAAATGGGTGATAGAGAGAGAGAAATAGCCTTTACAACTGAGAAAAAACATTGACTCACAAAGAGAAATTTAAAAAACCGTTGGAAGATAATAGATAATTAAAAAAGATTTTGAAATTAAGTGTTAATGAGGTTTATTGATGTTGATATTTATGATTAAAGAAAAAGGAATTAAGAATAGTATTAAAGGTTTATATATAGAAGGGTTTAATAATATGTGCGAAAAAAATGATTAATATATATTATTAAAATAAAAATATTAATAATATTAAGGATATAATGTGAAAGAGGGAGAAGAATAAATGAATTATGAACTTAGTTAGGGTTTAAGTTTGTTTTTATGTATTGTAATATGTAAAAGTAAATAATTGTTTCTAATTTTGGCACAAGACCAGTGATTACCCAGTACATTACTGGTACTTTATTTTATCGGCCCCGTAAGGATGAAAGGCAAAGTTAACCTCGGCGGGATTTGAACTCAGACCGTAAAGAGACGTAACTATGCTGGAAAACGTCTACCGATACTGCCAATTCACCGCCCCAATGTAAAAGTAAATAATAGGTTTAAAACGAGTACGGAAGGAGAGAGGAAAAAAAAATTTATGGAAGTATATATTTTTACAAACATTTCTTAATGGTAATATGTATTAAAAATATAGTTTCTATGGCCAATAGTATGAGGAAAATGGAAAAATGGAAAATGCTGTAGTGAGTAATAATTGTTTCTATTTTAAGCACAATGCCAGCAATTACCCAGTACATTATTGGCACTTTATTTTATCGATCCCGTAAGGATGAGAAGCAAAGTTAACCTCGGCGAGATTTGAACTCAGATCATAAAGGGACGTAACTCTATGAGGAAAATGGAAAAATGGAAAATGCTGTAGTGAGTAATAATTGTTTCTATTTTAGGCACAAGGCCAGCAATTACCCAGTACATTATTGGTACTTTATTTTATCGATCCCGTAAGGATGAGAAGCAAAGTTAACCCCGGCGGGATTTGAACTCAGATCATAAAGGGACGTAACTCTATGCTTCAAAGCATAGTGTCCGACTCTCTACCGATACTGCCAATCCACCGCTGTAGTGAGTAATAATATGAATTGAGAAGTAATTGGGAAATAAGAGTTACAGATTAAAGATTAGAAATTAAAAAAGAAAAAAAGAAAAGAAAGGAAAAAGGGTAAACGAAGAAAAAGATATGGGACCTCTAACGATATAGAAGAAGTAAATTGTATAATATAATATACTGAAATAAGGTAGAAAGATGGGTATATTTGTAATAGATATAAAAGCCTTTGAGAAAAAAGAAGATTTTAAACTAATTATGTATTGAAATTTTAGCTGTATACTTTATGAAGGTTCTATGGGATTTATGCCAGCAGAGCGATAATAAATCCGTACGTCTATTTATTATAGAATAAAAATTAGATATAATGGTAAATTTCTCGGCTAGGCAGAGGTTACATGTTCTGGATAGGGAAGAATTCAGGTAAGGAAAGGCGTAGCAAACTTTCCTCCAAGATATGTTATAGTTAATATTTTTGTCTTTTAAGGACCATATGAGTTCCGAGAGTGCCGTGTTAGTTCTTTTGAGTTGGTATTTAAAATACGATTTGTGACTATAAAATCTTGCTTTAAAAGAATTGGAAGTGGAACCAAAATAGGTAAAAGAATTAGTACCAGTTATAACCTTACATTCATACACTAAGTTTTTATCAAGACATTGGTTATTAAGAGGACATTTAGTTCTAACAGGGCAATTACAATTACGATTAGAGAAATTAACAGAGTTAGTAGCAAGTGACCTAGTATTATTTATAGAAGGAATTGGATTGGAGAAGTTATTTACGATAGGAATAATAGTTTCCTGATTTAGATAGGTATTATGAACATTCAACGAATTACGTTTGACGTCGTATTTAAATTTACTGAATCTAGCCTAGAGTTAACAATGACGTCGGGTATACTACTGCTATTATTATGACGCTCAGTGTTGGATGGATGTAATTTATTTTTTAATATTTAATTATTGTGTTTAGAGATAATGTTAGAGATGTTGGAAGTGGTGGAATACGAAAATTTGATTGTATGTTTGTTAAAGATTTTACTATAGATATGCGAGGGAGGGAAGCATTTATCTAAGGCCCTAAAGAATAATTTAGGAATGTTATTAGTTATAGATAGAGAAAAAGGAGCGTTGTACCAAATCATATTCTTGTATCTAGGTCTTTTATTTAATTTATTGGAATGTTCATAATTAACTGTTTTACTATAATTCCTTCGATGATTGGTTTCTTTACTGTATTTAATTTTATCAGGATAACCGGCTTTGGAAAGCGCATTATTATAGTAATTGGCATTAGCGTCGAAGATAACTTTATTAGAGGATAGATTTGAGATTCTTTTTTCAATATTACTGACTATAGCATTTTTAACATTAGTGGGGTGGTTAGATTTAAAGTTAACATAATTTAGATTTTCATTGTTTTTATGGTAAGCGTAATATAGGCCAGTGTGAAGATTAAGGGATATATCCAAGAAGTCAGCTAGTTTGACGTTGTTATCAAATTCAATTTTAAGGTTATGGTGCTTAAATAGGTCAAGTATATTGTTCTTAATAATATTAAGGTTAACTAAGTTACAGTTTAAAACAGTAAAGAGAGCGTCGTCACGATAAATTCCACCGCGAAGTTGAGGAATTTTCCGATTTAAAGAATTCAAAATAAAGATACCAATCAAGTCCGTCAATTGCGATGAATCGGATGCACCCATTGCAATATCAAAATTGTTGGAAGTAGTCCAATATTCATTGTTGAATTCCAAGAGAGTTTTTCTTGCGGTAAGAATGATGTAAAGTTCATCTGTGGTAATGTCAGAATATTTAAATGCGAAAGATAGAGCGTTGCTGAGGAGTGAAGGCGAAATAGAAGAATAGTAACTGGCAATGTCAAACTGAATAAATTTTTGTTTGTTTTTGTTATTCAGGTTATTGAACCAGCCAATTACTTCAGATGTACCAATCCATAAATTTAAGTTAGAAATAGAGCAATTAGAACGAACCTGTGGGATAATTCTATCCAAGATGGATTTACTAACAACCCCCAGTTCTGATTTAGAGGGGGCTATTAGTCTAACAGGTAGTTCCGTTCGAAAGTTACTTTTATGATCCTTGAGATTTATCCTCGGAGTTCTTGGGAAGAATGCTTCGGTCTTTTTCTAGATGCCAAGTTTAGACATAATCTCAGAAGCTTCCAAGTTTATAGATTCCAAATTGTCATGGTTAGTTTTGCAATAATTCTTCCTTAGTTCCTTAAAGATAAGGTTATTATACTTATCTTTAGATACGCCATATAAATTATTAGTTTTGTCGGAGTGGACTAAGACATTTTTAGAGGAATTAAGGTCCAAAATCGTATTCCTGAGATTTATAAGGTGCTTCTGTCCTCTATAAGGGTTTCTCTTGAATTTAAGACCTCTTATAATATTAGTTAATTCTTCCTCAAACTGCACTAGATTTTTGTTGGAAGGAGGATTTCTTCTAGAGTTAAATAAATGATCAAAATTGTTATGTTCTTTAGTATAGAAATTTCCTTTTTGGCGCTGGTCATGGAAAAAAGCAGTCCATCTAAGCCTTCTCGCAAAAGAGTCAGTTTTTTCAATCAGAAGTTTAGTGAATTCAGATTTACCAGGTATAGGAATGTTTTTAATTGAAGTTGTTATGTTGTAATAATCCATGTTATAGAAGAAAAATTAGAGACCATCAAGGTATCCGATGTAAGAGTTGGCGCTCAAACAGTCAAGGAGCAAGTAAATGTAGGAGGTGAGTTTTATTGTAGCAACAATAAAGCAATGCAAACATCGGATAAGTAGCACTCAACAGTTTATAGGACTGGAGTATAAATAATATAAGATCAAAAGACGGTTAAAAGAGTTCCAAGTATTTTATTATGCGCATTTCAAAAACAAATATCATCATGGGATATCTGCGTTTTCATCAGATAAAAGAGGGAAACATGATATGAAGTTTAAAAAAACACTTGTGAGCAGTGAAGTTTTAAATCAACATATGAAAAATAAAATAAGATGGATATATGAGATTGGGAAAAAAAAGAAAAGGAATGGGGGAAGGAAAAGGTAAGGAAGAGGAAGAAAGAATATCATTGTTTCTACTTTAGGCTAAAGTGACAACCATCAGCAACAACCAACCAGCCACCAGCGAACGATATGTGGGTATGACACAAGACAAATTAAAAACGCGTTATTACTCACATGTCGCATCTTTCCGACATCCAGAAAAAAGATTTACAACAGCTCTGGTTAGCAGAATATGGGATTTGAAAGACCAAGGTATCCAATATAAATTGGATTGGTCAATTTTGAACCAATCTAAAGAATATGCAAGAGGAACAAGAAGATGCACACTCTGCATAAGTGAAAAATATTGGATTTTACAGAACCTTAAATCACCAAAAACCTGCCTAAATAAAAAAACAGAAATTTTCACCAGTTGCCCACATATGAAATCACTCTTGCTTTCCAGCTCATATAAACTTAACTCACTTTCAGATACCTATCCTCCATAAACTCTTATTCTTCACTTTCCTTAAATTATCCTCTTTACAGACTTCTCTTTCTGATTTACTTTCAATTGTAACTTTATTTTTAATTTTATTTTTATTTTTACTTCACATCCACCAGCAACCCCCTCCCCCCGTACTTTTCGTTTCACTTACCTAATATCTTCACATTCCACATTTTACTTCCCCATTTTCTTTCACTACCTGATAATACTTGTCACTTGTGTTTTCCACTCCAGATATATTCTGTTGTTTCGCAGCCGATTTTATATTTGTAATCATTTATTCATACGGCTGATTTATAATCTGTATCTACGTGTGTGAGTGTGCTTATGTGTGTATACGTTCTGTATATGTATACGAACGCCTCCGTATGTGTGTGTGCGTACGTATATATATGTGTGTGTATGTGTGTTTTTATATCTGTTTTTTTTTTATATCTATGTTTTTTACATATTTATACGTGTGTGTGTATGCGGGTGAATGTATGTGTATGTGTATGTATATGTGTGTATATGTATATGTATGTATGGGTGTGTATGTATATATGTATATATATATAGTCGCGTACGTACGTGTGGTTAGATATACATGTGGCGATATATATATATATATATATATACGTGCCTCGTGTGTATGTATGTACGCATGCATGCGCTTTTGTCTGTACGTATTTATATGTATAAATATTTATATATATATATATGTGTGTGTACGTGCGTACCTATGTTTGTTTTCTTTTCTCTAGTGTTAATTGATTACTTTCTCATTGATTTAAAAATTTTTTTCATACGCATATATTGTTTCATTTTTATACATATATCGAGAATGACACTTCTTTTTACTATTACACTCCCTTCCCTCTTTATCTTCCGCATATAAGTGACCGCACGTGTGTATGTGTTTATACGCGTGCTTTCATACTCGTATGTGTATTTAATACCTGTATCTGGATGCGTGTTAACTATATTATCTTACAATTTCTTTTTCAACTCATATTATATACGTATTTGTGGTCACATATACACAAATATACTTGCCCTCATATGTGTACGCACAGATTTTCACCATACACATGCATTTGTACATACACACATATGTACATTTGTGAGTGTATATACATACATATACACATACCATAACTATATTTCCTTACTTTTTTTTATATATCTCTTGTATTACTTTTATTTATATATTTTTTGCCCGTTAAACTCTGGCATTTCTTGAGGAGACTTTTCAAATATTTCACTATGTTTTAAATTGCCTTGTCCGACGAACGAATGAGGACGTGTTTCGTATTCTTCTTATTCGGGAAACCTCTGGTAATGAGGTAATTATATTGTATTGTTTATTATATATATATATATATATATATATATATATATATATATATATATATATATATATATATATATATATATATATACTTAAAATCTGAGTTTATATATATATGATGCGAGAAAAACCACAAAGCCTCCATCTCAATTCTAGTTTTGATAAGCACAAGAACAGCGAAACCGGTAAAGGAACTAAATTAATATTCTTAAAAAGTCTACTGTTGCATTTTCGATTTCATATTTTGTCCTTATACTTTCACTCGTGTAGGAGGGCTCGCTTTTTTCATTTTGTAAAAAAAAACCTCATCTTCTAATATATATATATATATATATATATATATATATATATATATATAGTGACGAAACATAAGTCAATTGCATGAACTCATAATACTTTATTTACTGCTTATATATATGTATGTATATATATATATATTGTTATACTTTAGGAGGGTCATGTTGCCAATAATAAACACACGCACCAGTTGCTTTCATTTAAATTTATTATAAATTAAATTCATAAATTTAGGAATTTATAAATTTCCGGTTGGTTGGTTGGTTGTTTTCACAACCAGATGATTGTTCATATATTGTCAAAGTTCTTTCGTCACACATTCTGTGACCTCTTCAGTGACTGGAGTTTCTTTTCTCTGTTTTTGTGCCTCTCCTTTGTTCTGTCCTACGCCATCTTGTTTTTGTGTGTGTTGTGTGCTTAGTTTGCGCATGTGTTACATCCGGGTGTCTGTGTGTGTTTATATTTGTTTATTTATTTGTTTATTTACATGTTACTGGTTGGTTGTTTGTTCTATGTGTGTGTGTGTTTTCATTTTGTCCTTAATTGTAAGTTGTGATGTTGATGTTCTATTCATGTTTTCTATTTAATTTTGAACTCCAACCAAAATTAAATAGAAAACATGAATGGAACGGCAACATCACAACTTACAATTAAGGACAAAATGAAAACACACACACACACATAGAACAAACAACCAACATGACCCTCCCAAAGTATAACAATATCGGTTTCAACACACGATTTCAGATAAAGAATCTTGCTAAACAAGTTCAGAAACGAAATATATATATATATATATATATATATATATATATATATATATATATATATATATATATATATATATATATATATATATATATATATATATATATATATATATATATATAAATATATATATATGTATATATATATATACACACACACACACACACACACACACACACACACACACACACACACACACACACTCATATATATATATATATATATATATATATATATACATATATATGTGTGTGTGTGTGTACAGAGAAATGATCGTAAAGCAGTGAAGTATATTTCTAATGACTTGAATTTTTATTTCATTGTTTTAACTTATATATATATGTATGTATATATATATATATTGTTATACTTTGGGAGGGTCATGTTGCCAATAAGAATCACACACACCAAGCTTTCACTTTAATTTATTATAAATTAAATTTATAAATTTCCGGTTGGTTGGTTGGTTCCACAACCAGACGATTGTTCATATATTGTCAAACTTCTTTCGTCACACATTCTGTGACCTCTTCAGTGACTGGGTATTCTTTTCTTTGTTTTTGTGCCTCTCCTTTGTTCTGTCCTACGCCATCTTGTTTTTGTGAAGATGGCGTAGGGCAGAACAAAGGAGAGGCACAAAAACAAAGAAAAGAATCCCCAGTCACTGAAGAGGTCACAGAATGTGTGACGAAAGAAGTTTGACAATATATGAACAATCGTCTGGAACCAACCAACCAACCAACTGGAAATTTATAAATTTAAATTATAATAAATTGAAGTGAATGCTACTAGTGCGTGTGTTTCTTATTGGCAACATGACCCTCCCAAAGTATAACAATATCGGTTTCAACACACGTTTTCAGATAAAGAATCTTGGTAAACAAATACAGAAACGAAATATATATATATATATATATATATATATATATATATATATATATATATATATACATATATATATATATATATATATGTGTGTGTGTGTGTGTGTGTATATGTATATATATATATGTGTGTGGCTGAGTGGTTAGAGAAAGATAAGGAAAAGAAAAAATATTATAACAAATTAAAATTTGAATAACGCTATTAATAAAACAAAAAATATTGAAATGTTATCTCGCACCCCTGGAATGCTAATTCACATCTCCATGTGTTGAGTACACCCCTGGTTGGGAAACCCTGGTCTAGACAGAGAAAATGGAATTCCGTCGATTTCGACGACGAGTCTTCCAGTTTATTGATCAACGGAAAAGCCTGACTATGAAATTAACATATAAATGGATGAGTATTCCACAAATACGTTTGCTTTTAACATAGTTCCCAGGAGATTCAGCGTGACACAGTTGGTAACAAAGGTTTGCTGTTTGAATTACAGACACAATCCATCCGATGGGTTCCAAATAGACTTCGTCTAACAAATTTCAGTCAAAAGGCATGAGTCAACCTGAGACATTGGTCAAAGATGCCATGTTAAGGATCGAACGGGAGACCTTCTTCTTCTTCTTCTTCTTCTTCTTCTTCTTCTTCTTCTTCTTCTTCTTCTTCTTCTTCTTCTTGAGAAGGTCGTGGGGGCAGAGTCACCAAACACTCCTTCCAACTTGTCCTGTCAGAAGCAAACGCCTCCAACTGATCCGACTGGATCCCTAAGCGTGACCCGCCAAGCTCGCGGATGTCATCCAACCATCTTGTTTAGGGATCTACTCCTGGGTCTCCTGCCGGATAGTTTGGCCTGCAAAATCTGTCCAGTTCTTTCCTCAAACATTCTAACCACATGCACATAGTATTGGAGCTGTGATCTCTTAATTCAGAGAAGTAGCGGCTCTACCTGAAGTGACTCTCTTATTTCTAATCTGCACCCTTTATCGAGTAACGGCACTCTAAAGACCTTTGGAGGAACTGCATTTTGCCCGTTTTATTCACGATAGTGTTTTTTCGGTCATTACCCAAGAATAACGCATCGATGTTAGGGACGTAATTTGAAAAAAACACCCTTCTATTTACGGGTAGACAGACAATGTGGCCTTCGTTTATATCTAGATATTCATATATATAAATAACACTGGGGAGAATAATTTATATATATATATATATATGTATACATATATGTATATATATATATTATAAAAAAATAAACCAAAGAAGCCTTCAATACATCAAAAGTCTTTATTAGCCAACAATGCTTCGTCCTATTAAGGACTCATCAGGGCAAGTAAAGCTACAAGAAGCACTATCGGCCAATACAAGCCAAAAACTCAGAAGAATATGGAGTATACATCTATTAAAGCTTAGGAAAGATATTAAGGAAAAGTTGGCTAAGATTAATAGTGATCAGTTACAAACATAGATATGGACCAAATAGCAAGGACGTGATTAACATGTTGAACCCACATTGCAAATATTATATAATGCAAAAATTTGAAACACAAATGGTAATATAATGCGAGAATTACAGTACGATATAGAATATAATATAATATAATAGATGGTGATAATAAAAAGCTTAATATATTTATATATATATATATCAATACATATACACATTAGTACAAACACAAACTAACACTTATTAAGTATTTAAATATATATATATATATTGTTTACAGTATAATATAATAAGGATAAAAATAAGAATAAAGATAAAAATAAAAATAAAATATAATATATAATTCCCTGTCAGTGTGCATAAACAGTATAGAAACATTATAATAACATTATAATAACACTATTATAATATATTGGCATCAAAAGATATACAAAATTACATCATATATATAATTCAAGGTTAACAAATAGTAAAAAAGTTTTACACAGGGTAAGAAAAAATCATATCGAACTAAATAGTGTTGAAAAAATTGTGTTGAAAAAATATCTATACCATTGTAACAAATACACAGAGGTCAAGTCATTATACATTGGCATAAATATTACCAAAATATCACAAAATATTACAAAATATATTTACGTGGTTGACATACAGACATATATTAATGAAATTACATGGTCAGACAAACAGCGTGTGGTAGTAAAATAATAAATAAAATAAACCGAAGATCGAAAAACAAAAACAAGTATATTTACTTAGGTGTCACGAGCGGTTAAGTAAAAGAAAAAAGATAGAAATGTAGACCAGAGAGTTGACTAGAAAACCTTATTAAATTAATTAATATTAAAAGTATTTAAAATACATATTTAGTCACTTCAAAATTAGCTAGGGTTTAAGTCATCAAAACCTTATAAGTTTAAGATATCTCAATAAAATTATCAAGAATAGAGTAAAATATGTTTCGTTCATTCGAATAACGTTATCAAATAAAAGGACTCTAAATAGAACTATGGTAGACCAATGGGAACAGAAAGAATTGGGAACGAAACATTGTTGACTAATAAAGACTTTTGATGTATTGAAGGCTTCTTTTGTTTATTTTTGTTATAATTCTTCGGCTCTGTTTAATTACATTGAGCTATATCTTAAACTGTCATTTCTATAATATGAAGAGTGTGTTTAACTCCAACACACTCTAGTATTTTAATTCTTATATATATATATATATATATATATATATATATATATATATATATATATATATATATATATATATATATATATATATGATGATTTCTCCCGAATGAAACTGTTCTAGTGCTATAGAAGCCATTTCTATGTTATATATATATATATATATATTTCGTTTCTGAATTTGTTTAGCAAGATTCTTTATCTGAAATCGTCTGTTGAAACCGATATTGTTATACTTTGGGAGGGTCATGTTGCCAATAAGAAACACACGCACCAGTAGCTTTCACTTCAATTTATTATTATAATAAATTTATAATAAATTTATAAATTTATAAATTTCTGGTTGGTTGGTTGGTTCCACAACCAGATAGTTGTTTATATATTATCATAGTTCTTTCGTCACACACTCTGTGACCTCTTCAGTGACTGGGGATTCCTTTTATATATATATATATATAATTATATAATTGTATATATAATAATATTATTATTTATATATATAATAATATATATAATAATAATATATATAATAATAATATTATTTATACTTATATATACACTATATATAATTATAAACAGGAAATGTCAGTAATTCATTACCACCTTATTATCAGTAAGAAAAATAGCTCAATGTAAATACATCAGATGTTTTACAGAGCAGGAATATAAATTACAGAATAATCAAAATTATGTTCAAAACATTTTATTGATGACAATCGTTTCTTCCAAACTTTCGTTTGATACATCGGAGCATTAGCAAAGTTTAGACATATAATTAACTTCTTATTCCACAGAA
>OZ024741.1:219981137-219986137 GCA_964016885.1 Eledone cirrhosa
CAGGCAGTCCGAATTGGTGTGGGAAAGACACATGTTGTTGAAGTGTATTTTACTCCGTCAGTACGTCGATATATCCAGCGCCTGATTGTGTTGTTATTTCTATGATTCCAGTTCCTCAGAGAAATAACAACACAGCCAGGAGCTGGACATATCGATGTATTGACGGAGTAAAACACACGTCAACAACATGTGTACCTGTCTTTCCCACACCAATGCCTGAAGAGGTCACAGCCAAAATATATATAGCAGTATATCTATAATTTGTAATAAACGAAGCCAAATTTTACATATTTAACTTAATTATTTTATATATATATATTTATATATATTGTTATACTTGGGGAGGGTCATATTGTTGTAATAATATTGCCAGAAATAATAGTTTCTTATATAGGCACAAGGCTAGCAATTTTGGAGGAGGGGAAAATCGATTAAATCGACCCCTGTTCGCGACTGGTACTTTATTTTATCGACCCCGTAAGGATGAAAGTCAAAGTTAACCTCGGTGGGATTTGAACTCAGATCATAAAGGGTCATAACTCTATACTGCAAAGCATGGCATCCGACCCTCTACCGATACTGCCAATCCCCCACCTAATATTGCCAGAAATCATAACAGAACACACTCACTGTTTGTTTGGTTTTCGCTTCTGTATGACCCTCCCAAGTATAACAATATTTGTTTCGTCACACGATTTCATATCAAAAACCTTGCAAAACAAATTCATCACCGTCATATATATATATATGTATACATATAAATGTACGTTAAGTGTGTGTATGTATGTATGTATGTATGTATGTATGTATGTATGTATGTATGTATGTATGTATGTATGTATATGTGTATGCATGTATATATGCATGTTTGTATATATATATATATATATATATATATATATATATATTCCTGTGTTATTAACGGACGGGAAAATGAGTTTGAAGCGCGAGTGTATTAGAATTCGTAGAACAATAGGAAAAACTCAAAGCAATGAAGCTGTTCAATCAGCAAAATGCCGTCAATGACAGAGTGGAGTAAAAACCCCAAAACAAAACCGGTCACTTTCCGACAGGTTTGCGGTAGTACCCTTGGCAGTGGAGACCTCTGGTGTCCTCGGCCCTAGGGCTAACTCCCTACTCACCACCATAGGCGCTGAGCTGGCCAGCCGCGGGTATGAGCCTCGCGAGTTGGAATGGTTTTTCCAGCGCATCTCCCTTGCCGTCCCCTGGGGAAACGCCTTCTCCATTTTGACCGCCGGCGCTGTGGGGAGGCCACCAATTTGATTGACTGACTTGTCATTTGGCCTTGTGCCAAAATTAGAAACAATTAATCCAATAAAAGAGTGTAATCACATCAGTCGAAAATGTGAATTAAAGTTAATAGAAAAAGCACAGTAAATCATTAATATAATACTAAAATCGATCTTATTTTCGGGATTATATCGCTCAATAATTATCTCCAGCCGTTTGTTTTTAGTTCAGACCCTACCGAGATAGACTTTGTTACATACCACCCCAGGGTCGCTACAAGAAATAGTAGTCTTATTATTCAAAGGTCGTCTAAAAACATCTGACTGATAAAATGACAAGTCAAGGTTTGATCTGTATCGATCTAGCCCGACTCGAGTGTTCACCCGGGTGAACCTACAGTAACTCCACGTTAAACTCCCTGGATATATATATATATATCTTTCGGAATGTTTTTGACTGTTGTTTCATGTAAACAAACATTTATCTCATTCTGACGTCACCGGCCCTGTTTTTCCACATGTGCGTTTATTTTAATAACCACGCATGATGTTAAACTAGCCTGCTTCTAAATTCCCTTTTTGGCATATTACCAGTGAGACCTTGGTTACCATGTTGAGCTCTGCTGATAAACGAAATCCAACCGTGACCATCCCCACTGAAAGTTTTCGTGAAATAGTCTTTTCAAGACTATCCAGAGCATTTGAAGTTGTCCCAAATTGAAGGTTGAGTACTTTAGACTTTGTTTTATCATGAGTTAAGGCTCTATTGATTTTTCCCTGGATTTCTTTAAATTCTGTTGGATAAATCTATATCCTGATTCCTTTTGAATTGAGTCTGAATTATTTTTCCCATATCTTATGTTAACTATTTTCCCATTTTGACGCTATAGTCACATATATACTTTTCATTTATATATATATATATCCAGGGAGTGTAACGTGGAGTTACTGTAGGTTATATATATATATAGATTCCTTGTAGTTTAAATAAGATTGGTATTTCTCACTTATACCCTTATCCCCCAAAAATATTTTTTTTCCTTCGTTTTTAACAACATTCTTTAATAACATCAAATTTTCGTGTACACTTCACTACCTTCTTGACTTGACCTCATTTTCTCCTCCCAATTATTCCCCATCTTTTCATTCAAAGCATTAATCTGAACTCCTCCACTCCTAGATTTAATTTCTACTACTGTTATTCTATCAACTTGACCTCTAAATCATTTCTATTGGTCAATTCAAAACATGTTCCCAAACAGACTCTTTATATCAATTCTTTGTTTTTTTCAATAAACACATATCATTTCTGAGGACGGCATGTATATGTGAAGGTATGTATATTTTCTCTGATAATTTGTAATATTTTTACATAGATCTTAAACATGACATACATACCAACACACATATACATCCCAGAAACGATCGTAAAATGATGAATGTTTTGATATAAGGAACTTGTTCTTTGTTTTTATTTCATTGTTTTTATTAATTTATCTCGACTCTGTTTTCCTATGACTTTTATCGTAAATTTTTGAATGCATCTTCTCTTTTTATGATATCTTCTATATTGGGATTACATTGAGTTCTTCATACGGATTGGACACTACCGTATATTTTGGTAGATTTATCTACATATATATATATATATATATATATATATATATATATATATATATATATGAAATATATAAGAACTGTAGAGCAAATATTTATTAAAATAACAGATTAAAGTTTAAGCAAAGAATCGCTGCTTTCACCTTTAACGGGATCTTCTGAAACTAACAAAGTCAATCTGTGAACGCAGAAGTAAATATTTCAAAAAACGTTGCAACCGGAGGAAAACAGGAAGACGATACTTTGGTTCGTGGAAACGTTCCCTGGCAAAGAACGGGAAAAAACGAATATAATACGTCATTATTTGGAGCGGTGAAAAACAATTACACGCAAAGACAAAACCACGTTTATGGTATAAAAGAAGTCGTAGACTATTATTCTATTAGGTGGTTCATAGAGACGTTCTCTGACAATGAACGGAAAAAACGAAGAAAATATGTCATATGTGGGGCGAGGAGAACAATTGCACGCAAAGACAAAACCACGTAAATGGTATAATTGAAGTCGTAGACTAAAATTCTAACTAGGAAACCTAATGATTCTCGGCTTCAGAGTTAAGAATAAAGTAAATCAAATACAGAGTTAATTGAAATTAAATAAATACATACACGCATCCATATACGTACATAAGCAAGCATACGCGAAAACACTCGCCATAGGTATACAAATACACGCACGTACACAGAAGAACCCCCCCCCCCCAAAAAAAAACAACAACAACCCCGCACGCACATATAGAACCCACGCAACGCCTGCACCCGCACGCATACGAATGTATACACCAAATACACATACAAATATATATTTAAAAATATATATATATATGTGTGTGTGTGTGTGTGTGCGTGTATACATATAATTAAATAAACGTATATAAATAAATAAATAAATACGCATATAACAAGCGCACACACATACCTACATGTAAATACACATATGTTCGGAGACGTACGTCAACGAAAACACAAAGTACATATATAAACACACCCTACATACATCCGAACCCGCATACTCACACATGCGCAAAACTCACGTATACACATAACTAAAAGCATATGTACCAGAATATATAATATATACGCCATAACATATACAAACAAATATACGTACGAGAAAGTATACGTACCTTCACAAAACATAGAGGTAATATATATTTACCTATACAATTAAGTAATGGTATAAACATAAAATATACTTAGCTACCACATCAAGGCGTAAATTATCCGCGTATAGTTCGTACTATCCGTTAGGGTATAAATTGGGGCTGTAATGCAGGAAAGTTTTGTGCAATTTATGTTTAGAAGCCGAAATCGCCTCAGATTTTTTTTGTTTAAGATGTGGTCTTTGGCGTAGAGTATTTCCAGGGCCTCAGCGGCGCAGAGGTCACATGGTCTTTTATTTCCGTTATACGATCTAGCCCTACCTAGTATCTCCCAGTGTAACTTATATTGGATGTGGTTGTCTTTTAGACTCCAGATATAAGCTGAAAGTGACGTCATATTCCTTCTTAAAGGGTTACGAAAAGAATGGATATGCATGTAAAGACGCTGCTTGAATCTATTGGCGGTTAACCCTATGTAGGCCCTACGGGACATGGGTGCTTCAACCTTACATTTGTAGACAATGTTACTAGAGAGCCATTTTCCAGATAGGGGGCAGTTAACCCGATTCCTACAATTACAGTTAGTACTAACTACAGGGTTGCACGTGTTCCCATGTAATTGTTTTTCACCGGTCCAAATAATGACGTATTATATTTGTTTTTTCCCGTTCTTTACCAGGGAACGTTTCCACGAGCCAAAGTATCGTCTTCCTGTCTTCCTCCGGTTGCAACGGTTTTTGAAATATTTACTTCTGCGTTCACAGATTGACTTTGATAATTTCAGAAGATCCCGTTAAGGGTGAAAGCAGCGATTCTCTGCTTAAACTTTAATCTGTTATTTTAATAAATATTTGCTCTACGGTTCTTATATATTTGATATATCTTTATCCTTATCGAGCCCTCTTTGGATTTTAGTCTTCAAATTTATTACTATTACTATATATATATATATATATATACTTCAACTGGCCTTCGTCAGGATGGTCCCCCCCCCATCGCTTGCCTAAAACCGTATTTCTTTGGAGATACGA
>OZ024741.1:219991137-220016137 GCA_964016885.1 Eledone cirrhosa
CTGATAAAATAAAGGGTGAAATCGTAATGAAAGTGGAAAGGGTGTTTTTGTGTTATCTAATTTTTATGGTCTTTGGTGGTTAGGATTTCGAGAAATGTTTGATTTGGATGTGATATGAAATTGATGTTGGCACTGCTAACTACTTTATTTTCTATATTGATGTACTGATGTACTTATATATATATATATATATATATATATACTTGTGTATAATGGTAGCTATGGTGCTTCCATAGGCGGTATGCCAAAATTAGTACTCAGTATTCATATAGAGTAGAGTGTGGATAGTATAAAAAAACGAAAAATCCGTGATGCATCTGGACTCAGTTTATTGCGTGTTACAATTGTTTCGCCGGCAGGTAGCTCGAGACATGATCACTGTATGAATCTGGCTGATTCTACGGCTGCAGGTTCCTTTGGACATGGATAGTTCGTTCGGAGCAAATTATTTGCTCCGAACGAACTATCCGTGTCTGAAGGAACCTTCAGCAGTAGAATCAGCCAAATTCATACAGTGATCATGTCTCGAGCTACCTGCCGGCGAAACAATTGTAACACGCAATAAACTGAGTCCAGATACATCACTGATTTTTCGTTTTTTATACTATATATATATATATATATATAGTATTAATTATACTGTTTATGGTTATGCAAACACAAAAACCTTTTGCAGTTATATATATTTTTATAAACCCTAAATAGTGGTAGGCAGTAATATATTACTACCTTATTACCAGTAAGCTAAATAGCTCAATGTAAAAACATCAGATGATTTACAGAGCAGTTATATGAATTATAAGAATCAAAGAACTGTTCAAAACATTTTTATGCTTACAACTGTTTCCTCCAAACCGAGGTTTGGATTCTTCGGAGCAATTTATTATTGAATGAACACTTATATGACCTCCTTATCACCCAAGAGACATACAGATACATAAATTGTTCCGAAGAATCCAAACTTCGGTTTGGAGGAAACAGTTGTAAGCATAAAAATGTTTTGAACAGTTCTTTGATTCTTATAATTCATATAACTGCTCTCTAAATCATCTGATGTTTTTACATTGAGCTATTTAGCTTACTGGTAATAAGGTAGTAATATATTACTGCCTACCACTATTTAGGGTTTATAAAAATATATATAACTGCAAAAGGTTTTTGTATTTGCATAACCATAAATAGTATAATTAATACTATTAACTGCTCCATACTGTTGAGCTGACATACAATAAATCACCAATATGCTAATCAAAGACCAACTCCCCATGTCAACCAAGAACATACCAATACCATCCAAGAATACATATGAGAAATTGCTGATCAACAGTGTAAATTCATTTATCAATAGAGTGATATGGAGGACATTCCATTATGATAGAAACAGATCTAACAATGTTAATTATAATAACAAATTTGACTCCTTCGGCTTTAAAACCTTTAAAAGCCCCCCTCATAACACACTACTTAACTCCTTTGAAAATGACCTAGTAAAACTAGTTAAGAACATTAAATACAATAAGCACCGTAATAGAAGCAACACCTTCTTAAACAAACTTAACACCTCTATTAATGAATTCAAAACTAGTAATAAAATTATTGTACACGCAGATAAAACTAATAACATATACAGCCTGGATTGTAATACTTATAGAAAGTTTATATATAATGAACTACATAAAAGCTACAAGAAAACCACTTTGAAAAACTTAGAGGATATTAATATAGAGGGATATAATATAGTGTCTAAACTAGGACTTCAGAGGCATACACAACCATACACCCCAAACCCCCCTAGATTCTCTCTGAAGGATCATAAGGAAGACTTCATTAGCAACCCCTCGATTAGACTTATCTGCCCTTCCAAGTCCGACATTGGTATTATCAGCAAGAAAATTTTAGATAAAATCATCCCACAAATTAAACACAAGATACACCTTAAACAATGGGGAAATACGGGTGAAGTTATTGAATGGTTCAAAGATATCAAGAATAATAAGGACAAAAGATTTATTCAATTTGATATCAATTCATACTACACCTCTATTTCCCCTATCCTATTAAATAAGGCACTAATCATGGCCATGAACAATAGCGACCTGACTAGAGCCCAGATTGATGTCATCCTTGCGGCCCGTAAAACCATAATCACCTTCGATTCGAGGACCAACTATGGACCCGCAAGGATACGCACAACAACTTCGACATAACCATGCGATCTAGTGACTCGGCGCAGGTCACTGAATTGGTCGGCCTATACCTACTTAATGAAATCCATAAGGACCTCCCTTACCTCAACGGTGGTTTGTACCGCGATGATGCACTTCTACTTATAGAATATAAAAACATTCAATATAGAAAGAATTAGAAAACTATTGCACAAGACATTCAAAAACTTTAACCTTAGTATCACCATGGACAAAAACACTAAAAATGTTAACTTCCTAGACGCCACACTATACCTAGACTCAAAAATATATACACCTCTCCATAAGCCTAACGAAAAACTCATTTACGTGGATACCAAGTCTAATCACCCTAGATCAATATTAAACTCTATCTCTAAGGGCGTATCCAATAGAATCTCTAATCTATCCTATGACGCAAACATATTTAGCAAAAACTCACAATATTATAATCAAGCATTAGCTAGATCCGGCCATAATATAGAGATTGAGTTCCTACCTAAGAAAACACATAGCTACAACATCATCTCGCACAATATGTCCACGAGGAAACCTAATAATATGAATAGCAACCACACGTACACTAAAGCGGAGGGTGCCACCAGAAGTAACCATTATCACGGAAACTACCGTAGTACCTTAGGAAGAAACAACACACCAGACACTAAAAACAAAAATAGAAGAAGAAATAATACATTTTTCAACCCTCCTTTCAACCTAAATGTCTCCACCGACATACCTAGGGCTTTCTTCTCACTACTAGATAAAAACTTCCCTCTAGGACACAAGTACCATAACATTTTAAACAAAAACACTATTAAAATCTCATAGTCTACGACGCCTAACTTAGCATACCACATAGCTAGCAGCAATAAAAGTAAAATTAATTCTTACTTCCAACAAACGAAATCACAACAGGAGGTAAACCTTCTAAATACCTCTGTAGCAAGCAACCATAATAAAGGCAGTAATAATAGAAATAACAATAGTATAAGAAATAACACCGGGGTCGACAACCCGAATGTCCAAAATCCTATAGCTACCACCCGGACTTCTGCACTGCATTATAACCAGCAGACTAACACCCAGGATAATTGTAACTGTAGATCTAATAGAACCTGCCCTTTAGATAAAAAATGCCTAACCAAGGATATCATATACTCATGCACCGTCACAACTAGCAACTCTTCAGAAACCTATATAGGTTCCACTTCTAACTGCTTCAAAATCAGATATAATTCGCACATCCACTCGTTCAAAAAGCACAGTCTAGCCAACTCCACCTCACTATCTAGCTACATACACTATCTATAAACTAAAAATAAACCTTACACACTCAAATGGGAAGTGATAGGTAGCGCGACTTCGTACAAACCACCTAATAAATTTTGTAACCTCTGTATACTAGAGACCCACAATATTATCTTCTCTAACCGTAACATACTTAACAAAAAATCTGAAGTGTTTGCAACTTGCCAGCACCGCTTCAGACATTCCTTCCAAAACTTTAAGCCCAATATATAGCAATGTCGGACTTGAACCAAACACCACCTCTAGCATCAAAGACCAGGGGCACACCTTATACAACATCCCCAACACTCATTGATCTAATATAACACAAATCGCGACATCCCTCTGGAACCCTTCACAGGGGGAACACTCCTTTGTACTTCTACTTTAGGTGTGACAACATCCACTTGCTTGAACTGCACTACACCACTTTATAGTTATTTTAAGCATTGAGTTGATTGTATTGTTGGTGCTGTGCGGAGGAAGTGCCATCGGTGGACAACTGAAAAACTAATTAATCTAGTAACGTTGATGAGCTGTATGACCGGTATGCTGAGTGCAGTGAATGAATGTATTGCAAGTGGCGTATGGGTTGTACATATATGTGTGATTTGATGATCAGATTGGAGTCATGAGGACTGTGGATTGACCTCTGGTCGGCCCTGGTAATGATTATCTTTCGACATCCAATGTAGCAGCACTGACCCAGAACTTACCGGAGATCATTGTGTGTTGAAGTGATTTTGCAATCACCTTGCCTGGTTCTTTGAGTAGACTGCAATCACAGAGATCATTAATTTAGAATCCTCGCTCGTCGTGTATAATATTCATTTGTGGCACTCTGCGATGGGTGTTAATCACCATAATAAGAACACCTTCAGCACAACTTAATAGACTACTCTATAGTTAAAACACTTTAAATTTTTAGAAATTTTTTAGAAACTGCGCATAACCATATAAGTTAGGGTCTATTTTGAGACACAATTTAATAGTTAGTAATAGAAACCACTGAGTTACCTCCCCTCATGCATTAACCCCCCTTAGCCACACACACACTTCCGGGTAGTATTTCGATGTCGATTCTCGCAACGTAACATCCTCCTGTATTGAGCTAAAGAACATCAGACCACGATTCTCTAACTGGATTGTCAAACGCCCAATATCGAATCGTCGTGGATTATGTGAGGAGCATATAATCTGAAAAATACGCTCCTCAGACTATGAAAATGTCGCAGTGCATGAAATCTATATCATCGCTTCGCTACGCACTTCCAATATTTTTAATGCTTACACTATTTTTAATACTTATATTATTTCTCCACGCACAGACTATAACAATCATATAAAGAATTCATCACCAGATCAACCACCTTAACACTCTCGATTACCTGCTTAAGTGCTTCTATTACACGTAACTCACTGCCACACTATATAAACAAGACGAACGTGCTTGCCACACATATAACCTTTGCACTATATAACCGCTTAATTTCATGTGGTATTTTAACCTGTATTTTCGATTGTATCTTTTAATATGAATGTAATTTCTAAGTGTGTACTGCCACACTAAATGCTATAATGAATGTTGACCCACAATATTTGCATATGTATCTGTATGTCTTTTGGGTGATAAGGAGGTCATATAAGTGTTCATTCAATAATAAATTGCTCCGAAGAATCCAAACCTCGGTTTGGAGGAAACAGTTGTAAGCATAAAAATGTTTTGAACAGTTCTTTGATTCTCATAATTCATATATATATATATATATATATATATATATATTATGTTTAATATAGAAATGGCTTCTACAGGACTAGAATTATCTCATTCAACTGAAATCATCTCACTCTACTAAAGTATTGAGTAGTTAAGTTACATTGGTTACCCCCGATTGAACTCGACACACACACACACACACACACACACACACACACACACACACTATATATATATATATATATATATATATATATAATCATACATACATATATATAGATAATTATATATATATATATATAAATATATATATATATATACATATATATATATATAAATATAAATTAGCGAGAATCGTATTTCAGCTCAGGAATTAACGAAAATCAACGTCCGATATGTGTGGCAAGCGCTCGATGATTCATGTGAATCAGAGCTACAACATACGTTAAGGGCCAAACACACTGAGATGATGGTTAAACAGATCATCCACACAGCCAAAACAAACGACCAAGTAATTCGGGTCAAACAATAAAAAATATATGTGTTGATAATTTACCCGGACCCTGGACTGATGGTAAAATCCAGTATTTGGTTTCTGCGACTCCAAAATCAGGTACTGTCCGCCTACATAAAGAATGTTGGGCTTCTGGTAAGGTGATTGAACAAGGAAGCCGTGTTATCAACGGGTTTTTGCTCCAAAATGCTATACATAAGTGTGGCTATTACTGACACCACGTGGAGTTCAGCAAGGGGGGGCAACACCTATATTAGGCGAATGATTCAGTATATATATAATATGGAAAACGAAGAATCAGTGATGCATCGGAACACAATTTATTAACATATTACAATTGTTTCTCCGGCGAACAGCTCGAGGTGCGATCTATTTGTGGATAGAACCTGACTCTGGATTCGCAAGTTCCTCCGATACGTCTAGTGACTTCGAAGCAAACCCTCTCTCTGTTTGACTCCGACCGTTTGAATTTCTTTCATCTGCCATCATATTGTTTGCCTGGCCCATCCATTGGTCAACAGCTCGAGGCGTCATATGTATCTTTGACCATTCAAAACTGCCCACTGACCATTTCCATTCAGACGTGAGCTGTCACTCACCTTAATTCTGTCGCCAGAATTATTGCTACATGGGCATGGGGTTCTGATCTGCCTTGCCTGACCCCAGCTTGCCCGCAGCCCGACACACACACACACACACCCACATACACGTGTGCTCACACACACATTCCGAGGTCTTGATCACACACTTATCTGTGCGAACATACACACAGACACACACCCGCGCGTACGCTCACGCGCATGCACGTACACATGCATATATTCACGCGCATTCACGTACACATGCATATATTCACACCCTCATATAGAGGTACATGCATACACAGATATACGCACACATGTACACATACACGGACCCACACATATACATATATATATCTATATGCACACACATATATATATATATACACATATATACACACATATCCATATACCCGCGTGTACGCACGCACACAACCAAGCCTACTCATATATCTTTATATATATATATATATATATATACCCACACACACACATATACATATATGCACCCTTATGTACGCATGTACATATGCACCCTTATGTACCCACGGACATAGGCACACACGCACACACATATATATATAATTACAGACACTCACAACTGTGCGTGTGTGTATACATGTCCCTACGTGCACTCTTGCACAAGTTTACACACATTGCAGTTTATACTTATATAGACACACATTCATGTACACCTTACGTAAGGTGTCTTAGGGTGTTAACTTGAGATACTCCACATACAAACCACATATAAACAAATTACATTTGAAAAGAAAATGTACAAAAATACTTAGAAAGTACATAAAAATACATATAATTGTTTCTACATTTGGCACAAGGTCAGCAATTACCCCAGTGCATTACTGGTACTTCATTTTATCGACCCCGTAAGGATGAAAGGCAAAGTTAACCTCGGCGGGATTTGAACTCAGAATGGCAAGGGCCGTGACTCTATGCTGGAAAGCATGGCGTCCGACCTTCTACCGATACTGCCAATCCATAATGGTGTACATCAAGGAATACACAAAGAAAATTTACGTAAAGAAATACGTAAAAAAAACAAAAAAATGCATATAAGGAATACGTCAAAAAATGCACGCAACATCTCACGTAGCAAAATATACGTATAACCAAAGTTAATATGGTTCATTGATTACTCAATGAATACAGTTTTACAATAGATTAAAAGCACTCAACAGTTATTTTCCTGGAGATTTTAATATTATTCAAAATATTAACAAATGAAGAGATTCACATAATCAAAATATATGATTTATTATATATATTTCGAAGGTACTGTGTTGTTTTTTCAGTACGTCCTCGTCAGATAAGATATATGATTTGATATATGACATGCCTCTACGGTCTTGATATTTCAATGCCAATACTGGAATTGAAATATCAAGACCGTAGAGGTATGTCACATATCAAATCATATTTTATCTGACGAGGACGTACTGAAAAAACAACACAGTACCTTCAAAATATATATAATAAAGCATATATTTTGATTATGTAAATCTCTTCATTTGTTGATATTTTGAATAATATATACGTATATGCAGACACACTTTGATGTACACGTTGTGTGTGGTGGCTTAGGGTGAAACAATTGTAATACGTTAATAAATAGAAACAATTGTAATACGTTAATAAATAGAAACAATTGTAATACGTTAATAAATAGAAACAATTGTAGTACGTTAATAAATAGAAACAATTGTAATACGTTAATAAATAGAAACAATTGTAATACGTTAATAAATAGAAACAATTGTAATACGTTAATAAATAGAAATAATTGTAATACGTTAATAAATAGAAACAATTGTAATACGTTAATAAATAGAAACAATTGTAATACGTTAATAAATAGAAACAATTGTAATACGTTAATAAATAGAAACAATTGCAATACGTTAATAAATAGAAACAATTGTAATACGTTAATAAATAGAAACAATTGTAATACGTTAATAAATAGAAACAATTGTAATACGTTAATAAATAGAAACAATTGTAGTACGTTAATAAATAGAAACAATTGTAATACGTTAATAAATAGAAACAATTGTAATACGTTAATAAATAGAAACAATTGTAATACGTTAATAAATAGAAACAATTGTAATACGTTAATAAATAGAAACAATTGTAATACGTTAATAAATAGAAACAATTGTAGTACGTTAATAAATAGAAACAATTGTAATACGTTAATAAATAGAAACAATTGTAATACGTTAATAAATAGAAACAATTGTAATACGTTAATAAATAGAAACAATTGTAATACGTTAATAAATAGAAACAATTGTAATACGTTAATAAATAGAAACAATTGTAATACGTTAATAAATAGAAACAATTGTAATACGTTAATAAATTGTGCTTCGATGCATGACTGATTCTTCGTTTTCCGTATTATTATACTTTGCTCTGAAGGAGCATAGAGTGCACAATCGGCATACCGCCTATGGCCGCATCCAAGAAAACCTTACTAAAAAATATATATATATATATATATTATGGATTCCAGATATAAGGTATGACTCTCTTTATTATTATTACTTTTTATATGAAATACTGATTGATCTTCCTTGTATCCCATGTCTGATTTAGCCTTAGAGAATAGCTATATGTATATATGGGTGATCCATACATGTATTTATTATGTTTTAATATCTCTGTGTATGCATTGATTGGGTATACATGAGGTTATTCTTTTAAATTTCCAATTGAGTTCTTATACACGTGGTTAATACCTAACAGGTTTAAATGACCAGCGTGTATATTGTTTTATTTTAAGATGACCTCCCTTTACCCTTTTGGGGACAGCGTGTATTTTTATTTGGGGGGACTGCTGTATTTTAATCTACCAATCTCTTCTTAGCGCTGAGGGAGACCATCACCATCCTGTTAATGTTGATATAGTTCTTATATCGATATTACTTGGGCATCAACTGATGAGTTTATAAGTGCCGTCTTGTGTATAAAACTATGGATTATATACAAGTTTCTACATAACCTAGAAATTATTTTCCCAAATTGTAGAAATCTCATAACGAAACGGCCGTCTGGAAGAAATTAGATATTTATTTTATAATTGTTTCTACTTTAGGCACAAGGCCAGCAATTACCCAGTGCATTACTGGGTAATTGTTTTGCTCAAGAACTCAACACACAACCTAGTCAGGGAATTGAACCCACGACATTATGATCGAAAGTCCAACACATTTAGCACTAGGCCATGCACCTCCAGATGAGTGAACATAAAATATATGTCTTGCCCTTGGGCACAACGCACCGCTAGGAATCGAACTCATGAGGTTTTGGTTGTGAGCTGAACGCTAAGATTTGCCAATAAGTCTTCAATCTTCACAGAGACACACGCACTGAAACAAACATACATGTACAGACAGACACACGTATAGAAACATACATACACAGACTGACATTCCCATAGACAACTGGACACACATATAGAGAAACATATATACAGACAGTCACACGTATAGAAACACACATACACAGACTGACATTCCCATAGACAACTGGACACACATATAAAGAAACATATATACAGACAGACAAACGTATAGAAACACACATACACAGACTGACATTCCCATAGACAACTGGACACACATATAAAGAAACATATATACAGACAGACAGACGTATAGAAACACACATACACAGACTGACATTCCCATAGACAACTGGACACACATATAAAGAAACATATATACAGACAGACAAACGTATAGAAACACACATACACAGACTGACATTCCCATAGACAACTGCACACACATATAGAGAAACATATATACAGACAGACACACGTATAGAAACACACATACACAGACTGACATTCCCATAGACAACTGGACACACATATAGAGAAACATATATACAGACAGACACACGTATAGAAACACACATACACAGACTGACATTCCCATAGACAACTGGACACACATATAGAGAAACATATATACAGACAGACACACGTATAGAAACACACATACACAGACTGACATTCCCATAGACAACTGGACACACATATAGAGAAACATATATACAGACAGACACACGTATAGAAACACACATACACAGACTGACATTCCCATAGACAACTGGACACACATATAGAGAAACATATATACAGACAGACAGACGTATAGAAACACACATACACAGACTGACATTCCCATAGACAACTGGACACACATATAGAGAAACATATATACAGACAGACAGACGTATAGAAACACACATACACAGACTGACATTCCCATAGACAACTGGACACACATATAGAGAAACATATATACAGACAGACACACGTATAGAAACACACACACACAGACTGACATTCCCATAGACAGCTGGACACACATATAGAGAAACATATATACAGACACGCACAACATACATATACACACTTATAAACATATAGACACAAACAAATACACACACACATACCCACACACACACACATATACACACACACATACACATACACACATACACAGACACACACACTCACATACATACCCACTCACCCACACACATACACACATACATACACACACACACACATATATATCCCGGACGAACCCTACTTTTCAAGGGCTGTGCCCCAGCATGGCCTCAGCCGGATGGCTAGAACAGGTAAAAGAGTACATACATACATACATAGAGAGAGAGATAGAGATAGATAGATAGATAGATAGATAGAGAGAGAGAGAGAGAGAGAGAGAGAGAGAGAGAGAGAGAGAGAGAGATTGAAGAACCGCTTTACGAGGATTGGCTGAAAAGTTCATAGGCTGATTAGGAAGGAGTGATGCTAGAGCTGTGAAATCTTGCATGTATTAATTTCAACTCTTCTTATTAATAACTACATTGTTTCTTTCCAGGGACTATGTTGAAAAATAAACTTCTTTTGGTCATTCCATGACAGTATCTTGGTCAGCCATTGAACTTGTCAGCCGACCCTCGTACATATAGACATAGAGTGACACACACACATACACATATATACACACACATACACATAGACAGACACTGACATATACATAGACACACACACACACATAGACACACACACACATACACATAGACAGAGACACACACATACACATAGACAGAGACACACACACATACACATAGACAGAGGCACACACATACATACACACACATACACATAGACACACACACACACACTTAGACACACACATACACATAGACAGGCACACATGCATAGACATACAGACAAACATACACATAGATAGACACATACATACACACAAACAAATACACATACACATAGACACACACACACGCGCACATACACATAGAGAGACTCACACACATACACACACAGACACACGCATATACATAGGCACACACGCATATACACACACATACACAAAGACACACACAGACCGACGCACATACATACACACAGACACACACACATACATACACAGACAGACATAGACACACCCAAACACACAAAACCAGTATATATCTGTTGACCATATTTTACCTGTAGCTTGTGAGGTTACCTGGAGTAAATTATTTAATACACTCATCTTGATTAACTATCAAGTTTGGTATTATGTCTGATCTGGAAGATTCTTTTTATTGAACAGTCAATGCAGTAGTCCCTCCCAGTTTGGTCAGATTGATAATTCAATTGATGATTGATAATTGATGATTGCTCATTGATGTTAACCTTAAAAATATTCTAGACAAGGACGTCGGCCTTAAAACAGCGTGGTTGAGGTCCTCGTACAAAACTGTTTATACAAGAACAGAACATACTTATTAAAGGGAACAAAACATATAGGAATTGAAAAGAAGGGATCAAGCAACAAACGAAACAGAACAGGGATCAAGCAACAAACGAAACAATACAAGGATCAAGCAACAAGCGTTAACAGAACATACTTATTAAAGGGAACAAAACATATAGGAACTGAAAAGAAGGAATCCAGCAACAAACGAAACATTACAGGGATCAAGCAACAAGCGTAACAGAACATACTTATTAAAGGGAACAAAACATATAGGAACTGAAAAGAAGGGATCAAGCAACAAACGAAACAGAACAGGGATCAAGCAACAAACGAAACAGAACAGGGATCAAGCAACAAACGTAACAGAACATACTTATTAAAGGGAACAAAACATATAGGAACTGAAAAGAAGGGATCAAGCAACAAACGAAACAGAACAGGGATCAAGCAACAAACGTAACAGAACATACTTATTAAAGGGAACAAAACATAGAGGAACTGAAAAGAAGGGATCAAGCAACAAACGAAACAAAACAGGGATCAAGCAACAAACGTAACAGAACATACTTATTAAAGGGAACAAAACATAGAGGAACTGAAAAGAAGGGATCAAACAACAAACGACAGGGAAAGGGGGAGGGAG
The DNA here is from genome assembly GCA_964016885.1 of Eledone cirrhosa. Lineage (NCBI taxonomy): Eukaryota > Metazoa > Mollusca > Cephalopoda > Octopoda > Eledonidae > Eledone > Eledone cirrhosa. The sequence goes on from OZ024741.1 coordinate 220,003,876, forward strand.
AGACAGTCACTACACGCCAGACTTTGCAGTGCTTCAGCCGCGCCCCGTGGACAAAATGGCAAAGGCGTTACCACGAAGAAAGGACAGAGACACCCGCTGCAACGGCCACCCCACCACACGGGGCTCCCTAATCCTGTGGATCACCGTCTTTCTGTCTGTCATTCAGAGGAAATCAGCAGTGCGAGGACCAAGGACTCCAGAAATCTCGACAGCGACAAGTACAAAGAGAAAGGGGTCCGTATTTTACTATACATATAATGTACATTCATGTTTTAAAGCATGTGGGAGTGCGCATGTGTGTATGTGTATGTGTGTATGTGTGTGTGTGAGTGTGTGTAGAAGTGCACCCGTGTGTATGTGTGTGTAGGCGTGCGCATGTGTCTATGTGTATGTGTGTAGAAGTGCGCCCGTCTGTATGTGTGTGTAGGCGTGCGCACATGTGTATGTGCATGTGTGTTTGTGAAGGCGTGCGCATGTGTATATGGGCATGTATGTGTGTGTAGGCGTGCGCAAGTGTGTATGTGTATGTATGTTTGTGAAGGCGTACACACAATTGTTGGCCTTGTACCTAAAACAGAAACCATTATTATTATTGTATCGGTAGAGCCTCGGACAACATGTTTCATGGCATAGAGTTACGACCCTTTATGATCTGAGTTCAAATCCCGCCGAGGTTAACTTTGCCTTTCATCCTTACGGGGTCAATAAACTAAAGTACCAGTCACGCACTGGGGGTCGATTTAACCGACTATCATATTAAAAAATTGGTTAAAATACCGTTCGACATTTCTAGTTTCATTGCTTTTTATTGTCGTCGTTCACCTGTATTGGCAGCAGCTGTAATCTGGGAAATATTAAAACCAACGGAAAGTAGAACACTTGAGATGGGAATATAGAAGTTTGAAGTAGAAGATATTAGAAATAATTGTTTCTACTTTTAGGCACAAGGCAAGCAAATTACCCAGTGCATTACTGGTACTTTTATTTTATCGAACCCGTAAGGATGAAAGGCAAAGTCAACCTCGGCAAGATTTGAACTCAGATTGTAAAGGGACGTAACTATGCCGGAAAGGATGGCGTCCGATCCTCCACCGATACTGCCAATCCACCGCCTTTAGAAGATATTAGAAATAATATTGAATCGTTTTAGATGAGAGGGAAACTTGTGTGTGTGTATATGGGTGTGTGTGGATGTGTGTGGATGTGTGTGTGGATGTGTGTGTGTGTGGATGTGTGGATGTGTGTGTGTGTGTATGTGGGTGGATGAGAGGGAGACTTGTGTGTGAGGGGAGGATGGGGGGAGGCTTGTGGTGGAGGGGTGAGAGGGAGGCTTGTGTGTGTGTTTGTATGTATGTGTATGTATATATATATGTATGTGTTTTCTGTGATATGTTTATTTGTATATATGTATGTTTGTATGTATATATATATGTGTGTCTTAGTATGTATGTATGTGTGTACATACATACATACATACACATGTATCGCACGGTTAAACCACTGGGAGTGAAGGACCTCTAGCCTTTGTCAGGGTATTCTTCTAGGAGAAGGTAACTCAGGAAACTGGGATAACTCCGATATAAAACCTGCGGTTCAGTAGTTACCGATGATGTTGATCTTTTCTTCTTTTCGGGTTATAGCTACTGTCGCTCAGAGAGTGGGATTGGCTCAGTCTTTCCTCACTTTAAAAAAATATCTTCACGCACAGGCATTGCACGATAGAATTAATTAATAATTATTAATAACTAGCAGAAAAAACCACCCTTCGGGTGGTTTTCTGCTAGCGTGTGTAGTGTGTATATTGATATTATACACAAATATATATGCATGTAAATAAAATCGTAATTGACAATATAAACTGTCATCTGTAATCACTAACGTAATCCATGATACATTTAAAAAAATACGATATTATATATAAACAGCATTATGAGAAAATTAGCCACGGAAATATATGCGATTATAAGTGTTATAATATAACGGCCGCTAACCGGAAGTGTTGACATTTGACAATTTTAAAGAAGTGAATCTTTAAATAAGCTATAAAATATAATCAACAGCCACGAAATTTAGTAGAAACATTATGTAATATTCATTAATTATTTATTCAAAGTAATCCAACTTATTTTACAAACGGGGTAAAAAAATATATTCTGGATGCAGTGCTGCACTCCTTAATGTATTATAGTTAAGATGGTATATCGTGCAATGGCCATGCTCGATAACGAGGGGGCAGCCATCATGTATGTATGTATGTATGTGTGTATATATGTGTGCGTGTTTTCTGTGACTATGTGCGTTTGTATCTATGTATGTATGTATATATATATGTCATGTCACCAGTTGGTGCTACTGGTAACATGTATCCCAGGAAAACCTGTCTCATGGTCGGGTCGTTGGCGACTAAACTGGCAACCCCACCAAGGTTTCTTGGTGAGGAGGGTGACTTTGAACATCCTGCAGGACTAAAAACAAAACCTGTCAAAGGGCAAAGGAGCTCTTAAGAGTCAATGGCCATCCAAAATCACCGGGAGAGATGGCCCCTTAGCCTTTGTCAAGGCAGAATTCTAGGAGAAGGAAAACTCTGATATAACACCTGCAACCCTGATGGTATCCAATGATGTTGACTTGTTCTTCTTTTTGGTAAATATCATCTTGGTTAAGAGAGTGGGACTGGCTTTGTGCAGTGCCTTTGCTCACTATAAAAGCTTCACGGCACAGGCATTGCTTTATATTTGGAGATCTCTCTGCACTTGTCGTCACATGGTACCATGGGCCCAGCACTATGTGTCAATAATTGTCACAAGTGTAGTGTTTGTACCAGAGTTTTCAAGTCGCTGGCTGGACTAAAAAGTCACACTCGTTCAGCGCATCGGTAGGGGTTCTCCTATATGGATATAAAGTAGTGGCCGTACTCGAAAACGAGTTGGCAGCCACCATGTATGTATATATGTGTGTTTTCTGTGACTATGTTTGTATGTATGTATGTGTGTATGTATATATGTGTGCGTTTTGTATGATATGTGTATTTCTATGTATGTATGTGTGTGTTTTCTGTGACTATGTGTGTTTGTATGTATGCATATATCTGTGTGTATGTATATATGTGTGTTTGTATGTATGTGAGAGTCTCACCGACATTTCAAGAGGTGTCAGTAACAAAAGATTTGGTGATATAGTCAAAGAGATTACATCGTTGGTAGTTGAGAATAGTTAGGTTTATTGTATTGTAGAGTAGATTAGTTACTAATGTCAGCTGTATATGTGACACTAACTGTCGTTTGAAGGTGTGAAGCTATGAAGCGTTGAATACACACATACACTCTCTCTCTCTCTCTCTCTCTCTCTCTCTCTCTCTCTCTCTCTCTCACACACACACATCCATACTTTCACATACACACATACTCACACACATATACACATGCATATATATATACACATACACATATACATGCACTCACACCCACCCACTTTTTACTATACACGCATCCACACTATATACACACAAACACGCACACGCACACATATACACACGCACATACACACACATACACATATATATATACACACAAACACACACGCACACACACATACACACATACACACACATACACACATACACACACACATACACATATACACAGACGTCCACATATGCACACACATACACACACATATATATACACACAAACACATACATGTAACAGCAGAAAAATTCTTTCTTTCATCATGTGGTGTTTGAGAGGCAGACAAACACACACAGACATAAACACAGACGCACACACACACACACACATATATACATGCACAAACACACACATGTAAAAGCAGAAGAATTCGTGTGGTGTCTGAGAGGAAACAAGTGGCATCGGTTAATACATGTTGATTCCCTACATTAAACATCTGCTAAGATAAACACAATATCAACATGTAGCAATCGCCTTTTCTTTTCTCATTTCATACATGACATGTGTGTGAAGGCACATGGCTTATTGGTTAGAGCATGGGGCTTGCAATCCTGTGGATGTGAGTTCGGGTCTCGGACCGTGTGATGTGTTGTGCAAATCCCTTTATTTTACATTGCTCCAGTTCACTCAGCTGTAGAAATGAGTTGCGAAGTCATTGGTGTCAAGCTGTATCGGCCATTCCTTTTCCCTTGGACAACATCATATATGATGTATATATATATATATATATTTCGTTTCTGAATTTGTTTAGCAAGATTCTTTATCTGAAATCGTGTGTTGAAACCGATATTGTTATACTTTGGGAGGGTCGTGTGTTTCTTATTGGCAACATGACCCTCCCAAAGTATAACAATATATATATATTATTATTATTATAAAATCAGTGAGTGTGTTCTGTTATTATTTCAGGCAATATTATAACGATATAACCCTCCCCAAGTATAATATATATATATAAAAGATCGGAGGCCATATTCAGTTAGTTCAGGTTTATTTAAAACTCCGTTATACATTTTTCCCTGAGGACTATCAGTTTAGATAGCCTGAACTCTTCAGACGGCAAAACCTAAAATAAACATTGAAAGTTTCTAATAAACCTTTAAATTTGGAAAAATCCAATAATTTCCCCGAGAAAGATTTTCTTTTCGTGATACAGGGGCCGACCGAACGCGTGGTGTTGTTTCTTTGACGGCTGGCCCCTGGATCTTTTTATCTTATTATCTTTTGATCTGCTTCACAACCGACAGACCATAATGAGATCAGCACATCACTCATCACTGTTCTGTCAACCCCATACTATAATATATATATATATATATATATATATATATATATATATATATATATATATATATATATACATACATATATATATACATACATATATATTTTGTGACGTCATTGGTACCAAGCCTTATTGGCCATTGACTTTCCTTTGGACAACATCGGTGGAATGGGAGGGGGAGACTGGTATGTATGGGTGACAACTGTTCGTCCACAAACAAATTTGCCCGGTTTTGTGCCTCAAAGGGGAACTTTCTAGGTGCTAAACCCATGGTTATTCATGACAGAAGGGGCTCTTTACTATTTATCCTTTTAAATGAATAACTTAGATAACCCTGTTGAAGAAAATTACATGGAAAGATGCTCAAACGTTTGATAAATCATGAGGTCATTCCTTTGATATTTAATTTTGAGTAAAAGGACGATTTAATTTCTTTGCAATTCGGATTAGGTGTAAACGTAATTAAGAAGAATGTATAAGTGGTTTTAGGTGTATATATGTGTAGATATACTTTAGTTGTTGAAGTGACGCCCGAACAAGTATCCTCCTTTACCACCAACTTGATGGCTGGTTTTCTCTTGTGCCTGACGATACACGTGGATTTTGCTTCGCTTCTTGGCCATCCACATACATTCTCATCTACATTCTCTCCTGTCATTTGTACCTGTCTCAAGGAATTGTTTCTAGGTTATGTCTCCACCGCTTTAATCTATCTCAACAAAGCAGTCAATTACATATTGTTAAAAGAGATTTCTCAATTTACGAATTATATTGAAATCTGGTGCAGGACACATATACAAACTGCATTGGTACGTCGCAATACGAAGGCTACAGGCCACAGGTAAGAAGTGTATCGGTACGTCGCAATACGAAGGCTACAGGCCACAGGTAAGAAGTGTATCGGTACGTCGCAATACGAAGACTACAGGCCACAGGTAAGAAGTGTATCGGTACGTCGCAATACGAAGACTACAGGCCACAGGTAAGAAGTGTATCGGTACGTCGCAATACGAAGGCTACAGGCCACAGGTAAGAAGTGTATCGGTACGTCGCAATACGAAGACTACATGCCACAGGTAAGAAGTGTATCGGTACGTCGCAATACGAAGACTACATGCCACAGGTAAGAAGTGTATCGGTACGTCGCAATACGAAGGCTACAGGCCACAAGTAATAACTGTATCGGTACACTGCAATATGAAGGCGGCAATTTGGTAGAATCTTCAGAGCGGCGGATTTAAAGATCCTTCAATATTTTTTCTGGTTAACTCTGAGTTCAAATCCCATCAAAATCAGCTTTGATTTTCATCATTTTGAGGTCGATAACTAAGGTATCAAGCCAGTACTATAGTCAATTCTCTCTCTCTCTCTCTTTCGTTCTTTCTTTCTCTCTCATTTTCTCTCTATCTCTCTACCTTTATATCTCTATCACTCTATCTTTATATCTCTATTTTATCTCCTTTTCTCACTCGCTCTCCCTCTCACTCCCTCTCTGTCTCTCTTTTTCCCCACTTCTCTGGAAAAAATTGGCTATGTTCCAACAAGGACAGGAATGGACTCTGCCAGGATTAGAATACCCAAGACACGCCTTGTTTTAATACGGCACCCCTACAGTTCCATTACGAGATAAGGGCCCATAGCCTAATGTAACGCTTACTAAAAGAAAACATAATTATGTAATAAATAACATCGTAACTTCAATGTTTTTCATTTTTGTGTTGCATGTTACCTCCAACTTTATAGACAACTACATTTATTGTATGCTACCTCCGGCCGGTGGGGCTGGACCGAGGGGATGGCAAAAGGCCAGACGGTATGACCATCTTCCCGCTCCGCGGTGGCAAACCCCTCGTCTGGGATGTCACTTGCAACAACACTTTCTCTAGTTGCAACCTGGTGCAGTCTGCGACTAACCCAGGTTCTGCTGCACGTCGGGCTGGGGAGGGTAAACTCTCCAAGTACCGGTCGCTCTCCGACAGGTGCGGGTCGTGTCCTTGGCCCTAGAGCTACCTCCCTACTAACCACCATAGGCGCTGAGCTGGCCAGCCGCAGGTGTGAGCCTCGCGAGTTGGCATGGCTCTTCCAACGCATCTCCCTTACCATCCTCCGGGGAAACGCTCTCTCCATTCTGTCCGCCGGGGATATGGGGAGGCCAGCACGTGGGACCCCATTTGTTCACCATACGGAGAGATGGGGAGGGCGAGAGAGATGGAGGCTATTACAGTGGGAATTCGGCTGTTCTTTCATGTTTACTTAGGTTACTATTTTCTATCAGTGGTTGTTCTACTATCTCCAACTATATAGACAACTTCATTCGTTGTATGCTACCTCCAACTGTATGTTACCCCCATCTTTATAGACAACTACATTCAGGCTTTATAGACAACTACATGCCTTAATCAAGTTCAGTATTATCATTTCTCTTTTTATCGCATTTTAAGGCCAAATTGTTGCTTCTTTATTCATCTTAATACAAATTTATTCCATTTTCCTTCGAAGAATTTAACAGCAACTTTATATCTCTAGCCCATGTACAGAAGCAAGACAATATACGCTGTCTTACAATCTAAATATCTTGACTGAGTCTGTTCACTGTCTAATACAGTGTATTTTAAAAGAAAACCTGAGTAAAATTTCCTTACTAGATTTCAAAAGAAATATGTATGTAGTCATAACTCTTGATTGAGTCGTAGGTGCGCCAGAGTAGCATATGGTGTTTCGTGGGCAATTTTTGGAACCTGGTAGAGCCCATATCCACTCCAAGTATAAACAAAGCAGATTTCTTCTAGAGAGGGATAGAGAGAGTGAGAGAATAAAAGTGATTAGGAGATATAGAGGAAGAATCGACTCCAGTACTTGAGTGGTAATTTTTTATCGACCTCGAATGGTTAAAACGAAAAATTGACCTCGGTGGGATTTGAACTCAGAAAGCAGAGAGCCGAAACGAATACCACAAACCATTCTATCTGACGTTCTAACGACTCTGCAAATTCCTAACCCTATAGAGTCTGACCAGATATTAAATTATATCATTATTAACTTTGCCTTTCATCCTTACGGGGTCGATAAAATAAAGTACCAGTAATACACTGAATAATTGCTGGCCTTGTGCCAAAAGTAGAAACAATTATTAAGTCTAAGGGCGGTGAATTGGTAGTATCGGTAGAGGGTCGGACATGCTTTCCAGCATAGTTACGCCCCTTTACGATCTGAGTTCAAATCCTGCCGAAGTTAACTTTGCCTTTCATCCTTACGGGGTCGATAAAAAAAAGTACCAGTAATGTACTGGATAATTGCTGGCCTTGTGCCAAAAGTAGAAACAATTATTAAGTCTAACAACATGGGGTCGATTGACAGAATCGGTAGAGCCTCGGACAAAATGCTTTGAAGTATTTAGTTACGGCCCTTTATGTTCTCCGTTTAAATCCCGCCGAGGTTAGACTTGCTTTTCATCCTTATGGAATCGATAAAATAAAGTACCAGTAACGCACTGGGGTCTATTTAATCGACTATCCCCTTCCATTTAAATTGCTGGCCTTGTGCCTATATCAGAAACCATGATTAAGTGAGAGACAAAGTGATAGATGAATTAAGAAAGAGCTATAAAGGAAGAATCGACCCGAGTACTAGACTGGTACTTTTTTTACCGATCTCGATAGGTTGAAAGGTTAAGATGACCTAAGTGACCTTATTCTAGTGGCCGTAACTAAATACATCAAAGCATGTTGTCCGACGCTCTACCGATTCTGTCAATCCACCCCATGTTTTAGACTTAATAATTGTTTCTAGTTTTGGCACAAGGCCAGCAATTACCCAGTGCATTACTGGTACTTCATTTTATCGACCCCGTAAGGAATTCCTGTGTAATTTCAATGTTGAACAGCAGCTTAGGATCGTTGTGTCCTGTACATCCTAAAGGGGCCATGCGCATAGCCATATTGTTATTTCTGATTCTGTGAAAAAAACATAAAATAAAACGTTTTATTTCTTTTGGTAATGAAGTACCAGTCACGCACTGGGGTTGATCTAATCAACTTTACACTTCGCTCATATTTTCTGGCCTTGTACCTAAATTAGAAATCAATATAACTTTAGAACAACAGAGCTATGATTGTGTTCTTTTCAAAAACTGTAGAACATTTCAAAAACTGTAAAGAAATAGTGATCTTCTTTTATGTTAAGACATCGTGAAGAAGGTATTTAACGTTAAGATATCTGTCGGTTTCCTAGCAAACCCTTCTTGATGTGTCACTTCTATTCTTTAATCGGTCATCAGCCATACAGTTTCTCTTAGCTGCAGGCTGTTTTATTCTGCTTACCATATTTTTTTCTAATCACGTTTTATTTCTACGGTTTCTGTTAGCTGCTTAGAAAGTATTTCATTTAATCGAATGTCAGTTAGAAGGCTTCTATTAGTTACTGTAGGAGAATGGGCTTTCGTGTTTGTCAATCTCATTTACACAGTGGCGTCGTTTCTTTACGCATTCCTATACTCCTTTCTGATTTGTTAGCATTACAATAATTTCTATTTGTTTAATATTGAATTACGGATAATAGGAGCCACAAAAGAAGTATTTGGTGTAACGTTGCCTGATAGAGTGTGTAGCTCTGAAATAAGAGGAGAGTCACTCAAAGTAGAGCCGCTACTTCTCCAAATTGGTGGATCACAGCTCCTATATTACGAACATGAGGTTAGAATGTTTCAGAAAAGAATCGCTGGACAGATTTGACGGGCAAAACCAGCTGGGAAGAGACCCGGGAGGAAACCCCGAGCAAGGTGGTTGGATAACATCCATCAGCTCGGTTAGTTTCGCTTGGGGATCCAACCAGATTTATTAGAAACGGTTGCTTGTGACAGGACCCGCTGGAAGACCTGCTAAAGAACTCTGCCTCCACGAACCTCCCAGAAATAGGTGGGCGAAGAAGAATAATAATAATAAGAAGAAGAAGGAACCACAAACTCTTTCTCGTATACATACAAAAAGTAACGTAATGCAAATTGAATTACAAATCCCCTCCTTCCGTAAAACATTTTAACAAAGCATTTAAACATACATTCAACGAATCTTATATTCTATGAATCTCATTCTATGAATCTCATATTCTACGAATCTTATATTCTATGAATCTCACATTCTACGAATCATATAATCTGTGATTCTTATATTCTATGAATCTAATATTCTACGAATCATATAATCTATGACTCTTATATTCTATGAATCTTATATAAAAAATAAATATTTCTATTATTTATTATCTTAAAACTAAGTAACTTAGAAGAATTTATGACTAGATTAACTTTGTCTTTTATCCTTTTGGGATCGATAGCTAAAGTACCAATCGAAGACAGTGAATTGCTGGAAGTGTAAGAAGGTCAGCAGAGATGCTTTGCTATATTTATTTCTGACTCATGCATTCTGAGTTCAAATCCCGCTAAGGCCTACTTGGGTAGCTTCTATTCTGTCTCTCGTTTTACCACAACATAGCACGTGTTAACAGCACCTATCCCTCAGGTATACTTGGGTAATGTAACCCACCATTGGGTAAGACAGCCTATTACTGGGTAATATCTTATATATCTGTGAAAAAACAGATATACCCTGGTAACACCACATAGACCATGGTAAAAAACAAAGCCCTGGTAACAGCACATAGTCCCTGGTAATACTACTTAGTCCCTGGTAACAGAATATAGACACTGGTAGCATCACCCTGACCTTGATAACAGTATATAATCCCTGGTAACTCCACATAATACCTCGTAATAGCACATAGACCTGGTGACTCCACTCAGGCCCTGGTAAAACCACATCGTCTTTGCTAACAATACAAACACTGCTAACAACACATATACTCAGTTAACAGCATATAAACTCTGGTAACAACTTATAGACCATATGCAACTTTTACAGAGTCCACCCCACCGCAAGAATTTTGAACAGGTCTTGAGGATATCTCTCATCCTACTTCTCACTGCCTCCACTGACTAAACAATTAAAAGGAATTTTTAAAAAATGAAACTCCGTCGAATATTGGTGTATTATGATTTTTCTTTTAAATCGATCGACATGATCCCAAACTTCATTCGCTAAGCGAGTGGGGTGGAGCTCGTCAAGTCGAACCAAGGAAACAATGTTTCCATTGGTCTTTTCGTTGCTGATACTATCTACTAGTTGAAATAATGTGTGTTGCTCAAGGACATAAAACATCGCCCGATCCGCAACCGAGCTGAGTAGAGCTCGTCAAATCGGAGCGACCAATGTTTCCATTGGTCTTCCCATTGCTCATTCTCTCTACCGGTGGCAACTCATAGCAGAAGGAGAAATGTGAAATAAAGTGTCTTGCTTAAGGACACAACGCAGCGCCCGATCAGGGAATCGAATTCGCAAGGTCACGATTGCAAATTCAACTCTCTATCCACTAAGCCACTCACCTTATAAAACCTGTTATAAATAATTATTTCTACTTTTGGCACAAGGCCAGCAATTATCACAGTACATTACTGGTACTTTATTTTATCGACCCCGTAAGGATGAAAGGCAAAGTTAACCTCGGCGGGATTTGAACTCAGACCATAAGGGGCCGTAACTCTTTGCTGCAAAGCATAGCGTCCGACCCTCTACCGATACTGCCAATATAAATAATGAAACATTGGTTGTGTTCTTACCCTGCTTTTGACTTCGGTATTACAGACTTCTGGAATGAGGTAAGATTCAAAGCAATAATAATCTTGTTTTGTTTCTGTATACTTGAAGAGAAGAGATCGTCTTTCATGTCTATTTTCATTTATTATGACTTTTGTCATGTTATGTTTAATTTACGGAACTAAAATCAATAATAGGCAAAGTTGACTTTAGTGAGCTTTGATCTCAGAGCACAGAGAGTCGGAACAAATTCAGCGTAATAACGACCCAGCCAACATGTAGCTTCTCACTTCACTTTCTGTCATATACTTACCCTTCATAGCTAATACGTTGGCATTTGTTTCTATCTTTTGTTCCCAGTTGCGGCACATTGGTTTGTAGCAAATTTTATTTATTTGTATATAATCGATAAACCAATAGACTTGTCTTGTGTCCATGTGCAATGGAATTAGTGGTAACGACTTTATAGTGCAAAACCAAGAAGATCTCCAGCGGTTAACTGAAGAGAAGGAACTTTACAGAGTTTCTTCCGTTCCTCCGTTGTTTTTGCAAACCGATGGGATTATATATATATATCCGCCAGTACCTTCAATGTTTCTTCTTTCTCATTTTTTCTTCTGATGAAGAACTAGCGTCCGAAACGTTAAGACCCTCTTCCTGCTATTTCAAGCGTAAAACCTAATATATTCCTTCCATATACTGTACCGATTGAGTTGTAATTTCTGTTTACCTTTTACACACACACACACACACACACACACACACACACACACACACACACACACACACACACACACACACACACACACACACACACACACACACACACACACACACACACACACACACACACACACACACAC
>OZ024741.1:220018637-220023637 GCA_964016885.1 Eledone cirrhosa
TTCGAAAAAAATGGTGCTTTCAGCATCAATTCTCCGGTAGAAATTCGCAAGGAAACTGCTCTCAAAACGATAGTTTTTAGGACAGTTTCCAATTCTACCCGAAAACCAGTTCAATTGTCACAGAAAGAAATTGAACTGGTTTTCAAAAATTCAATGAATGATATTGCATTCATTCAAAGAAGCAAGCTTTTTGGGAGTATTTCGGTACTCATGAAGGATCAATTGACGGCCCAAAATTACTCTGTGTCGCCAATTGTATCCAACCTGTACACCTTTTTCCCTACATACATGGGAAAAAGGACACAAAAGATCAGAATCACGAGTGTCACACCAAAGGTGAACATATGGTGGATACTGTTCGGCTTCATCATTTTGATGAAGACAGAATACTGTCAGTAGGAAAGTCCCCCAGAGATGTATTCAATGGGACTAGCATTGAAGTTCTGGTGCAAATGAGCCCAGAGCGAATAGCTATGATCCCACAGCGTGTACTCCTGGACGGACTCACCTACATAAACTTTTCGGTTGAGGGTAGGCGGCCTTCATGTTACCATTGCTTTAGCAGGGGTCACCTGAGGGCTTCCTGTCCTAAACTAATGAACCAAAAAAAGGCTCTTCTGCCGACACCCATCAAAACAACACAACCACCAACACCACCACAACAACAACAACACCAACACACAAAAATAACCACAACAAACACAGTCCCACCCAACCCCACTCCACCTAAAACCACTGCAAAATCACATACAGACACAACAGCTCCTCAAGACATACCCCTCCCCAATCACACAGACGATACAACAAATGAGTCTATCTCGCCATCACCCAGTGAAGACGAGGGAGAACCCCATCGCTCGAAAAGAAAGAAAAGACATCACAAAAGCAAAAAACCAGCAAACACTACCACAAACATACAACCAGCAACACAAACAACAAAAATATCACAAACAAAACCCCCACCTCCTGAAAACAAAATACCTACAACAAAACGAAAGCACACACAAGAACTACAGACAAAAACAAACACAACACAAGAAAATTACACTTACACTTACATAAACACTGAAAACAAAACACTAATGGAGACCATCACGAACGACCCTTCGGTTTTCACCGAAGGGAAAACTTTCGCCCACTCTATTAAAAATAGCAAAAAACTGAACCTAAAACTGATTAGGGTCCCTATACAAACTTATAGGTCCCTAAAAGAAACATTTGAGAAGGATGTGGGTAATTCCTGCGTGAAACCACTCAACCGCGTCCTTCTCAAATGCCTCCCCACCCCAGACACCCCCAGCCCACCAGACCCCACCCCACCAAACATCTGCGTCCCCACCCCGCCGGAAACCACCACCCATCCAGACAACCCCTCCAACACCCCCATGGAAATCGTGCGGCCTGGTCCCCAGGAGGCGAAAGGTGAGTGATCTCTTTTCCTCTTTTAACTTTTCAGCACCAACATTGCCAATATAAGAGTTGGATTTGTGAACGTACGCGACCTGGGGATGCCCTGGAAGCAGGGCAAACTCTTAAACGACCTCAGGTCGCACAGTATGGATGTGGTAGCCATTTGCGAGTCCAGGATCCACGGCGAGCGACAGCTGGCCCCCATCTTCGATGACTTTGAGATCTACGCATCTCTCTGTCAACCGGGGGGTGGGGGCGGATTTGCCGTTTTGCTGCGGAAACACCTGGGCCTCGTAACACAGACGGTACATCTGGACCCGGAGGGTCTACTGGTGGTCCTAGACGTTGACGGTAGTTAAGGTGGAGCCTTCAGGCTGGTGGCCGCATATGCCCCATCCGGGACACCGCGGCCAGACTTCTTCAAACGTCTAGAGACTTTTCTGGGAACGTCACGCTCCTTGCTTTTAGTGGGGGACTGGAATGGAATCCTAGATGCACGTTGGGACTATGTGGGAGCATGTCCCGATAAAGGGGGGTGTAACAGCCTCAAACAGTTAATCGACCGATTTGACCTGGCCGATAGATATCGACTAGATTTTCCGACTGCGCCACTGTGGACGTGGAGTAATCGTAGCGGAACATCTAGATCGTACCTAGATAGGGTTCTAGTTAGAAATAAGGATAGGGACATGTTAAGCTGTCCACAAATGTTCATGGTTGCCTATTCAGATCACGAACTAGTGACCTGCATGGCCAACCTTGATAGAACCCATAGACGAGGACCCGGCTACTGGAAGCTGAACTTGTCGTTACCGACAAGCAAAGCCTAAAGTAGACGGATTAGCACTTTAGTTAAACAGCACTTGACAGGGGCCATTGTCAACAACAGATGGTGGTACTCTCTCAAGAGGGCAGTTAGATTAGACTCGATAGTTTTTAGTAAAGAATTAGCGTTAGATAGAAATAGAACCGAGAAGGAACTGGTAGATAAAGTAGAAGAGGCAATTAGAAGTGGCAACGTAGCCAGCGTGCTAGCAACGAGAACGGCCTTGGACCAGTTCTTCGACGCAAAGCACGAGGGCTGCGTTGTCAGAAGCAAAATACATGCTCTGGGAAACGAGTCAGCCAAAGCTGTTAGCTGAGCCCGAGTGGCGGAGGCAAAAATTGGCAACAAGTCCACGATTCGGTCTTTGAAGGACCAAAACGGACGCGTGATACGTGAGCCGAAGCAGATGTGTGCGGCTTTTCAGCGGCACTTTGCTCGGCTGTTCGGGGGGAGCGGCACGCCGGGAGAGGCTATGGATTTCGGTCCATACCTCGACGGCCTACCGCGACTCTCGGACAGCGAGGCAAAGTTCTGCAAAAAGCCGATTTCAGCCACTGAGATAGGGGACGCGCTGAGCCAATGCGGCAAACGCAAATCTCCAGGTCTCGACGGTCTACCCTACGAATTTTACGTAGCAATGCCGGACTTATTCTCCGGTCTCCTGGAAGCGGTCTACTGCAACTGGCAACAGAACGGGAGAATTCCCAGTTCTGTAACCGGGGGCGTGGTCACACTAATCAGGAAGGACGAGAATAAGGGGGATGACATAGGCAACCTCCGGCCCATAACTCTGCTAAACACAGAGTTACAGATTTTGGCCAATGTGTTGGCAAAGAGGCTGGCGCTTGTCGTCGAGAACCTGGTGGGAGAAGCGCAGACATGCGCAATCCCGACCAGGTCCATACACGACAACCTCCACCTCATGCGATACATCATAGAGAGGGTAGGATGTAAACCCGGCTTCGGTGGGGCCCTGATCAACTTGGATCAGTCTAAGGCTTTCGATAGGGTTGACCATCGTTACCTGGATGCGGTGCTCGAGGCGGAAGGCTTCGGACCCGTGTTCAAGGGTTGGATTGCTGCAATGCACAACAGCAACATCTGCTCAAGGGTCAAGGTGAACGGCCACCTCTCGGAGCCGTTCCATATTACGCGATCCATTCGACAGGGATGCCCTCTCTCCTCCCTTCTGTACGTACTGACTCTCGAACCACTACTGCGGAAGCTGGAGCTATTGCAGGGCATCCCACTGGAACCGGGACTGCGGAAAGCGGCGTCGGCCTACGCCGACGACGTGACAGTAATGGTGTCGAGCGCCTCGCAAATCGAGGAAGTCGGCACCTTACTGAAGGAATACGAAAGTGTCACAGGAGCGAAGCTGAACCGGGACAAGTCCATCGGTTTGCAACTCGGATCGTGGAGAGGCAGACTGATGCCTTCCGATGGCGTCGTCGGACGCTGGACGGAAGGACCGGCAAAGCTGCTCGGGGTCTAGTTTGGTCCGGACCTCTAGGTGGAGAAGAACTGGAACGAAGTGACGGCCAAGGTGTTTGCACTCACCCAGAAGTGGGCCGAGTGCAAACTATCCTTGAAAGGTCGAACGGAGGTGGCGAACACTTTTATAGCGTCCGCCATCTACTACCGCTTGACCGTCGTGCCTTGTCCAGCCAAAACGCTCGCCAAAATGGAGCGCGCGCTCTTCCGATTCCTTTGGAAGAGTCGGGCTCCTTTGGTGAGAAGATCCATCTGCTGCCAACACCCTTCTAACGGAGGGCTGGGGATGCCGTGGTTGACGATGCGCAAACACGCGCTCAGGCTGCGGCATCTCTACGTATTCCTCACCGGACAACCGGTGTGGGCCCCGTTCGTGAGGCGAGCCTTCCCACGACTCGTCTCGCTGACCGAGCTCCAGTCCTGGGTCAAGCAAAGACCGAGGAAAATGGGCGACTGGCACATCGAATGTGCTCAGGCGCTCACAGCCCTCTGGCAGGCGGACCTGGCGATCAGTGGAGACTCCACTTCGTCATTCTATAGAGGGTTGGTCCGCAGCAAGTGCGACGACGCGCTCGGTGAAACTCTAGGCGTAGAGGAAGATGAACTGGCTAGTCTGTTCGGTAGGACCTTCCGCCCGGGACCGATGGACAACTTCCAAAAGTCCCTGGCCTGGCAGTGCTACCGAGGAGCTCTACCAGTTCGAGACAAGCTCTACAGACATGGGCGCCCGGGCAGGGACCCTGCACAAAAGATCTGTCCGATGTGCGTGCGAGACGAAGAAACCGTCGCGCACGCATTCATACACTGTCCGGGCGTCACTGACCTGTGGGTCTATGTAGAACGACTATTTTCGCGGGTGGGACCAATCCAGTTGACCACCGAATCCATTGTCATGATCAAACCGCCACCCTCCTTCAAAAACGAAGGAGAGGCGGTTTTCCTTTGTGTGATATCTATGGCAAAAGAGGTTGTATGGTGGACAAGGTTGAAAGGGCTGAGGTCAGACACCTTTCTCTCCGGCCAACAACTGATTCTTTTTTTCAAATACCACTTTGGAAGAAGAATCAGGATGGAGAGAGAGGTGCTGTACCCCAGCAAGTTTTATGAAGGTGGGTGAAAGTGGCGAGAATGGCCCGAGTGAATGGGCCTTCTCTCTATATCAGCCTGTAGGTTGAGGAAAAGGAGGAGGAGAGGAAAGGAGTACAAACTCTTCGTACTCCTGGAGATGAGGGTTGCACATTTTTTTTCGGGGGTATGTGTTACCCATATA
>OZ024741.1:220031137-220038637 GCA_964016885.1 Eledone cirrhosa
ATTAATAACAGAACACACTCACTGTTTGGTTGGTTTTCGCTTCTCGCTGTCTTTTATATATATATATCTGCGATCTAACTTACTCGGTCCTCAATGTTGCCATTGACTGACCGGCGGTCAAAAATAATACAGATACAATATAGACAAACACATATATATATAGTTTACATAATTTACATAAATCTTTCGTTGCACATCTGCAACATCGTCAGTGGTGTTATATTCATTGTTCCTCCTGTTGTGTTGTATGTCTACGCCATTTTTTTTTTGTTCAGTCTGTCTATATATTTATTTATTTATTTGCTTGTTTGTTTATCTTATTTTATTTTGTCTTCTTTGCGCATGCGTTTGCGTGTGTGTATAGTGTTATGTGTGATGTGTGACTAGTGTGTATAGTGTTGTGTCTGCTGGGTGACTAGTGTGTGTTTATGTGCTTGTGTATGTATTTATTTATCTTATTTTATTTAATTTAATTTACTTATTTATTTATACTTCTCTTAGGTCAGTGTTAGAGAAACTATTTTTCAACCCAGCTGACAAAACATATAAGATGGGTAATATCTATCCTACGAGGTTACCCTTTAATAAAAGAGTTTGCATACCACAGCAAATAGATGACGAGACGGAGGCACAGTTCACCATAGCTAGAAATAAGATTAGACAAGTAGTAGACAGGTACACTATGAGACAGAGCAGACCAGAGGCCCAACAACTTGGGATAAAACCTGTAGAAGGCTTGGTTAGCCTCAAGCAGCGCACAAGGGATGGTGAGGTAGTGTGTCTACCCACAGATAAGTCTGGTAGGATGTCAATAGATAGCATGCCGAACTACATCGAGGCAATGCAACCCCACATCACCAACACGAGCGAAGTTGCACAACTAACACACGATGGGAGAGAAAAAATCCTCAACGCTCACATGATGATGTGGACTGACATCCTAAAGCCAAGCAGACGCACTGCCAACAACTTCCAGGCGTCTAACAATGGCATACCACCCTTGTATGGGCTCCGCAAAGACCACAAGACAGTCGACGACCCGACAACAGGACCACCAACAAGACCCGTATGCGGAGCTAATATAGCTAGCAACTACAGGATCTCCTACTTCCTCTCAATGGTTATACGCCCCATAATCAAGATGTCCCCAGATGTATGTGAAAGTACAGAGGACCTCCTCAGCAGAATCAGTGAGTGCAACAAAAACAGGAGCCTATCCAACTGCATAATAGGCAGCATGGATGTGGTGTCACTGTACCCATCCATTAACATTGATTTTGCTGTGAAAAGATGTGTGGAGATGATCATTGAGAGTGAGGTGGAGTTCTGCGACGTCGACACAGACGAACTGGGCCTCCTACTTAGACTTACCTACGACACTGACTACCTAGACAGCCATGACCTTAGATGTTTCTGCCCTAGTAGACCTATAAGAGGTAGACCCCCCACCATAACCTCAATGGCTAAAAAGACTCCCATAGGAAGGTGGATTGGGTGGACCAAAGCTATACGGACCCCCCAAAACACTGATCAGGTAAGAAAAATGGTCGCACATGCAATAGGGGCTAGTATCAAAACTACCCTAAAGGGCCACATATTTAAGTTCAATGAGAAAATCTACACCCAAAATGAGGGAGCAGCCATCGGCGTCAGCATAGCTGGTGATGTTGCCAACCTTTTCATGGTATGGTGGGAAAGGAGACTTAAAGATCTCCTTAATGAAAGCTCCATAGACCTCATCATGTACTCTCGTTATGTAGACGATATCAATATAGTTATAAGAACACCCCCACTAGAGAGCACTAACAAGTTTGATTTAGAACGTAGCACGATGGAAAGCATCCAGCAGATAGCTAATTCCATACACCAGAGTATAACTGTAACTATAGACTTCCCTTCCAAACACCCTAACAATAGACTACCTGTATTAGACACAGAACTCTGGATTAACACTATAGACGAGAGAGCCCAAATTCTCCACTCACACTATGCTAAACCCATGGCCTCCAAATACCTGATACTCAAAAACTCAGCAATGTCCAGTAGTGCTAAGTTTAATATTCTGATCGCAGATTTGGTACGAGTGATGAAGAATGTGTCCAGCATGTGCGACCCAACAGAAATGGAAGGACACATCCAACACTTCATCAACCGCATGCAGTTCTCTGGCTACAACCAAAGAGACAGAGTCAGAGTATACGAAGGAGCCATGGAAAAGTATAAGACCCTCATAGAACTGGACATGAAAGGAATTTGCCCACTATACAGGAGCAAATCATGGAATAGCTTAGATAGGGCTAGACATAAGATAGGGAAGGCCACATCATGGTACGACAACCAGAGATATCAGAGTGTCATGTTTGTGGACGCCACCCCTGGAGGGAAATTAGCTAACCAGTGTAGAAAGGCCCTGAGAAAGACCCACTTAAAAATAAAGGTGGTAGAAAAGCCAGGAACCACCATAAAATCCCTGATCAGCAAAACCTACCCTTTTAAGAAAACCCACTGTACCAATAGGAAATGTATCATATGTAAGGTGAACCCCCGGATAAACTGTAAAACTAGAAACGTAGTCTATAGCATAAGATGTACAGAGGGTACTTGCAGAAACACGACAACAACATACATAGGTGAGACAGCTCGTAGCATAGGTGAAAGGATAGACCAACACTGGGGGGAACTAAAAGGACGAAAAAACGGGTCAGTACTATACGAACATGCTAGACAACAACATGACGGTAACATAGACAACATAGAAATTAGAATAATATCTAAACATAGGAATGACCCAGCAGATAGGCAAATCAGAGAGGCCAGTGAAATAGAAATTAGAAGACCAAAGCTAAACAGAAAGAATGAGTGGAACAACAACAACACCCAAACAAACAACACTGACCTAAGAGAAGTATAAATAAATAAGTAAATTAAATTAAATAAAATAAGATAAATAAATACATACACAAGCACATAAACACACACTAGTCACCCAGCAGACACAACACTATACACACTAGTCACACATCACACATAACACTATACACACACGCAAACGCATGCGCAAAGAAGACAAAATAAAATAAGATAAACAAGCAAGCAAATAAATAAATAAATATATAGACAGACTGAACAAAAAAAAAAATGGCGTAGACATACAACACAACAGGAGGAACAATGAATATAACACCACTGACGATGTTGCAGATGTGCAACGAAAGATTTATGTAAATTATGTAAACTATATATATATGTGTTTGTCTATATTGTATCTGTATTATTTTTGACCGCCGGTCAGTCAATGGCAACATTGAGGACCGAGTAAGTTAGATTGCAGATATATATATATAAAAGACAGCGAGAAGCGAAAACCAACCAAACAGTGAGTGTGTTCTGTTATTAATTCTGGCAATATTACGCAAATATGACCCTCCCCAAATATAACAATATCTGTTTCGACACACGATTTCATATAAAAAACCTCGCAAAACTATATATATATATATGGATTGGCCGTATCGGTAGAGGGTCGGACGCCTGTATATATATGTATATATATATATATATATATATATATATATATATATATATATATATATATATATATATATATATATATATATATATATATATATATATATAATAAGCTTTGACGGACCCAGCATATTTATCAATGCCAGTACCAGTTGTATCTCAGCGCACTCAATGGGCAATGTAAGATACATTACCAGAGTATACACATAGTTATTTGCCTCAACACAACACACGTGAAACGGGTGCCTATAAGGTTCCCGGACTCGAGTTTCTGCAGCACTAATGCAGCAGTAACGTGCACTGCACCATCTGTCTCCACATATTATGCAACAATGCACAATCGGCTTATGCGGCTTCATCAGCGGGTATCGGCTAATCAACAACCAATCGATCGACATAATCCAAACACCGGCCTGCGCCGGTCATGACTGTTTGTGACAACCGACATGGTAAAGCGATTAACTGGCAACCAATAGGACTCTATCTCTCAACTAGCCACTGATTTACAAATTTTACGTGGGGACGGGAAGCTAAAAAGAATCAATCTATTAGTTCCTGTCAGAAGCACTGAGCCACCGTGTCTCACACACAAATTATCAAGGGGTGAAAAGATGGCTATTAGAAATAGCAGTTCACATTGATATAAAATAGAATGGTAGCATCCGGTTCATGTCTCCAAGCCCCATGGCTAGAGTAAAGCGATGGTAACAATGGTAGTGCCAAGAACCTTTAACGCATATATATATATATATATATATATACATATATATACAGCTGAATAGTAAAAGCAGAGAAAAATGACAAGGCAACAACAACAATATCAACAACAATAATAACAACAACAATAACAACACCAACAACAACAAAAACAGTAACAATATCAATAAAGAATAACAAGTCATATTAATGGAAAGATTAAATATTTTTTCCTTCCTCTCAATCTGCAAATGTCGTTGAAATATTGTCAAGAAGTAGGATATGGTTGAACAAGATGGCCACACCAATTACCAGATGCCTTTCGGCGGAGTTTATCTTCGTTACAGTTTGCCTGCAGGAATATTGACGCTGGCAAGGAGAAAGCTAGGCCGTATATATATATATATATATATATATATACGTTGTTCCGGGTTGAATCGGAGGTAACCACAGTAAGTAAGGTACTCAATACATAGCAGAGTATAACAGTTTTAATATAGATGAGATTCTACAGGACTAGAACTGTTTCATTCATTAGAAATCATCAGGATGATGATTTCTAATGAATGAAACAGTTCTAGTCCTGTAGAATCTCATCTATATTAAAACTATATATATATATATATATATATATATATATATATATATATATATATATATATATATATATATATATATATATATGTATGTATATATATATGTACATATATATATGTATATAAATATATATATATATATATATATATATATATACATATATATATATATATACACACATATATATATATATATATATATATATATATGTACATACACACACACACATATATATATATTTATACACACACACACACATATATATATATATAAATATGTATACATACATACACCACACACACATATATATATATATATATATATATATATATATATATATGATGAAGTGTAATATATAATTAAGTATTACATATGATTCAACAATATATATTCTAGTCAGCATATGTAGACAATTTATAATAGAGAGAGAAATATATGTCAAAGCAAATAAATCCATAACCTCTTCACGCCGACATTTTATTTTCTTGGTGCAATACTTGCTTATATATATTTTTTTTCTGGAATTTAGCTGTGGTGATTAACAACCCCTTGTTCGCCATCTCCGATCTCCCTATCTTTACCATATTTTGCATTCTGATTGTTCGAGTGACTAGGCTCTGTGGAGCTTATACTCAGCACTGTGTTTATTAAGCTCTGAGGATACCTATCAAAAGGTATGGATCAAACATTGTAAGCAAATAAAAACCGCTCTCCCAACACCCGTGTTCCTTTCCTCCCATCTACCACCCATCACCCTATCACTCCGACAACATATCCCCCGTTCCTTCCGTATCCTCTCTTCTGATCCCGTCACTTCTCGCTTTTTTCCAACCCCACCCATTACTGCTTTTAAGCGCGCCCGCAACCTTCACGACCTCCTGGTTCGCAAATCCTTTTCGTCCTCTCGCACGGCTCTATCCTTGTTCCCGTTCCCGCTGCAACACTTGTCCCTTTATTTCCACCCTCAACCATCTTATAGGCCCTGACGGGTCTTTCCGTATCCGCCATTCTTTCACCTGCATATCCACGCACTTTGTCTATGCCCTCCGGTGTTCCCTTTGCGGGTCTTTATATATCGGACAAACGGGACGCCGTATAGCGGACCGTTTTGCCGAACTTTGAAAGACATACGACTCGGTTTGGATACTCCTGTCACCTGTCATTTCTGTTTCCTGGTCATTCTTCCCTACATGTTTCAGTCCTGGATGTCCTTTTACATCATGCATCAAAGGCCTCGCGCACAAGGACTGAGAAAAGTCTGACTCACCGCCTTGGATCCTATTCCCCTTTTGGACTCAACTCACCTCCCCTATTTCTCTAATACCCTGTCCATTATCACACCCGTTGATTCCTATCGCTTTCTCTTGATCATTAACATCTTCTCTTAAAACTAATACATGACGACTATATATGCTCACTCCACTTTTCCCTTCACTGCTCTGTATACTCACATACACACCCTTATATTAACATACTTTTGCTCATAGCTTCGTACTTACATCCACACACACTCTTTTACTCACATATACACACACCGTTCTTGGACGTATAATAACACACAAACACACACACACACACATACACACACACACACACAGACACACACACACACAAACACATGCTTATGCCCGTGCTCAAGTAAAACTCTTTTTACAAAACGTTTTTTTTTTCCATTTCAGGTAGACGTGCTCCATCATCCACTTTTCTAAAAAATAAATCATACACAAAACGCCAGCACCAACAGTTTTGCAAGAGATGTCAACATGAATGGACCTGTCATTTTTATCTAAAGACAGTTTTTTCCAATTCCATCCCGCCCGTCCCCTCAATCTATCTTATTTATCATTCTTTCTTCTGATGAAGGACTAGCCTCCGAAACGTTAAGACCCTCTGCCTGCTATATCAAGCGTTAACCTAATATATACCTTCCATATACTGTACCGATTGTGTTGTTATTTCTGTTTACCTTTTACATACATATATATATATATATATATATACAATACATAAACAGAGAAAGCTTTAAGCGATACTCTGACCAACTCCATCTCACTCAACAAACATTAGGATATACCTAAGTATTTTACCAATTTAGTGTTTGGGGTGCTAACTAATCGATATTACGTGGATAGCTGGTTGTATTATTTTATATGAGACATTATTAAATAAATATCTCTTTCCTTCCAGACGGCCGTTTCGTTATAAGATTTCTACAATTTGGGATAAATAATTTCCATGTTATGTAGAAACTTGTATATAATCCATAGTTTTATACACAAGCGGACTCTTATAAACTCATCACTGGATGCCCAAATAAAATCGATATAAGAATTACATCGACATTAATATATATATATATATATATATATATATGTGTGTGTGTGTGTGTGTGTGTGTGTGTGTGTGTGTGTGTGTGTGTGTGTGTGTGTGTGTGTGTGTGTGTGTGTGTTTCTGTGTGTGTGTCTGTATGTGTGTGTGTGTGTATCTGTATATATCTGATTTATCCAAATTATTGAGCCCTCTGCCACACATGTCGGATATTGTTTATCGTGATTTCGTGGGCCGATATTCCGATTCTCGATTATTCTACTATATTTAGCTCTAGACCTTAGCTATTGACCAGTTAATTTTATTGATTATTTTTTTTCGATCTTATTGACTGATGAATAGCTCCTGTTT
>OZ024741.1:220043637-220048637 GCA_964016885.1 Eledone cirrhosa
GACCGCATCGACCGCAAAAGTCTGGAAGAGTTATTCTCAATTGCTATTGTTACCTCCCTTTACCTCTGACAAAAACAATGAAAGAACAGCAACAACAACATCAACATCGACAACAACAAAACTCTCGACCTGGTTGTATTGTTTATTTAAACAAAAGAGTTGTTGAACGAGTTCCACCATATTCTATTGATGTTATTTAGCTAAGCTGGGTCATGTAAAAGCTAGACAAGGGATATTCAGCTCTAAATTTAACTTACTAATATATATCCAACTATTATCTATTTGGATCAGATTTTATAGTAAATTATTGTTTCATGTCTTCATCGATATATCCTTCAATAACACATACATCGATAACAATATTGGATGTTATGAGGGGTTCAATATCACCTCTTTCTCTCGCTCTCTTTTCTATCTATCTATCTATCTATCTATCTATCTATCTATCTATCTATATATATATATATATATATTTATCTATCTATCTATTTATCTATCTATCTATCTATTTATCTATCTATCTATATATCTATCTATCTATATATATATCTATTTATCTATCTATCTATCTATCTATCTATCTATCTATCTATCTATCTATCTATCTATCTATCTATCTATCTATCTATTTATCTATCTATCTATCTATCTATCTATCTATCTATCTATCTATCTATCTATCTTGATAGAGTAAGACACGCTTCACATCGGCTCCGCTATTCCATCGGGATTTACCCTTACTATTGTAAGTACCGGATAAATTTTTCAGTGCAACACATTTGGAACACTAACCCCTGTTATTTAGGGAAACATTTTTGCATTTACCCCCTTTTTAGGGGGTAAAATAAATATCTATTTTTGCCGAAAAATTTCTTTCTTGGCAGCATGGCGGAAAAGATGGCAGACATGTCTGCCATTAGCTCTGCCACGCCCCCCAAGTCTGAAGAACAAAAAATAATTACAACAAAATTAGACATTGAAACAAACAAAGAAAATGAAAAAACAAATGTTAAGGAAAATGAGCAAACAGAAAACAAACAAACAGAAAATAATACAAATAACGACAGGGCAACTTTCGCCCAGAAAACAAAACAATCCATTACATACACACCAATTGACCTAACTGCCGCCAGAGAAAAACTGGCCGAAGCAAAGAAACACATTGTTTTGGGGGAGAACGGAATGTTTTCCATTAACTCCCCCCCAGAATTCAAGAAAGCCAGAGCAGAAAACACAGTTCTCTACAGAACTATACTGAACCAGACAAGAAAGCCAGCACAGCCCAGCCAAATGGAAATAGAGTTAGTCCTAAAAGACTATATGAAGAATATTCTCTTCATACGAAAGGACCGACTCTATGGCAGCATTTCGGTCCTAACAAGAGACAAAGAAACGGCGGAGAAGCTTTCCCTAAGCCCACTCTCATCGACAACATATAGCTTCTATCCCTCCTACATGGGTAGAAGAACACAGAGAGTAAAAGTAAAAACAATGCTGCCCACAATGGACTTCTGGTGGGCTATTGCTGGCTTCATTGATATGGGCGAAGACACAATGCTGTCAATGGGGAAGGCAACTGGAGATGCGTTCCTGGGAATGGGCCTCGACATACTAGTCCAAATGAGGCCCGAAAGAATAGCACAAATCCCGGATCGCATCTGGCTGGATGACCTTACCCCAATAGACATAATTGTAGAGGGGAGAAGACCAGCATGCTATTTATGCATGGAAAGGGGACACGTTAAGGCTAACTGCCCGAAACGTATCCCCCAAAAAGGACTATTGCCCACACCCACCACAAACAGTACACCAACACCACCCACCTCCAAAAATACACTAATACCACACACAGCAAACAAAATACAGACACCACCAACCACAAACACAACACAAACATCACCACCACCAGCACCAAACACAAGCACGACACAAAAATCACCACCACCAACCACAACACAAACATCACCACCACCATCACCAACCACAAGCACGACACAAACATTACCACCACCACCACAAAACCCATTCCAAACAAATAATAAAAAAAACAGTAACAAATCTACCCCTCCCGCAAAAAAAAACAACCACACAACACGTCCCTCCCACCTAGCGCTGAAGAGTTTCCCCCAACTTCTGAAGAAGAAGGAGGAGAAGCCTTCAGACAAGTTAAAAGAAAAACAAGAAAACACACACCCAGCACACCACAAATAACCCACACACAAACACCAACTCCAATCAAAAACACCCCACCCTCAACAAACAAAAATAAATCTGCGCCTCCCCTCTCCGAAACATTGACAGCATCACAAACAAAGACGTTGCAATACACATATATAAATAAAGAAAACAAAAAACTGGTTAAATTAATAAACAATAACCCTATGGTGCAGACCGAAGGGCCAAACTTTATCTCAACAGAGAACTTCACCCATTTAAAAATGATAAAGGTCCCTCTGGACCTTTATCGTTCCTTAAAAGAACAATTTAGACGGGACGTGAGCCCCCCCTGTTTAAAACCGTTGAATCGCGTCCTCTTGAAAGATTTCCCCATAACCGCCCCTCTCCCTGACACAACTCCAAATACCCCAACCCCACCACACACGTGTACCCCACACCACCACAAAACATCCCTCCACCCAACACACCTGATGCCATGGAAATTACGCAACCCGGAGAGGTAAGTGCTTTTCTTTCTTCACTTTCAACACCAAAATAGATCAATTGAGAGTTGGCTGTTTGAACGCGCGTGGCCTGGGCTCAGCTTGGAAGCAAGCAAAGCTTCTAAGTGACCTCAGGTCACAAAGTATAGATGTGATGGTTGTTTGTGAGAGTCGGATCAGCAGCGTGAGACAGCTGGCGCCCGCCTTCGATGACTTTGAGATGCACGCATCTCTCTGTCAACCCGGAGGCGGGGGGGGGGGAGTTGCCGTACTGCTGGATAAACGTCTGACTCTCGACGTACAGATTGTTCACTCGGACCCGGGGGGTCGATTACTGGTGCTGGACGTCGGAGGCGGTGAAGGTGGGGCTTTCAGACTGGTCGGTCTTTATGCTCCCTTCGGGGCGGAAAGAGCCGACTTCTTCCAGCGTCTGGAGACTTTTCTAGGAACGTCGCGTTCCCTGCTTTTAGTGGGGGACTGGAATGGAATCCTAGATGCGCGTTGGGACTATGCAGGGGCATGTCCCGATAGAGGGGGGTGTAGCAGCCTCAAGGGGTTACTCGATCGATTCGACCTGGTCGATAGATTTCGACTAGATTGTCCAACTGCGCCAACCTGGACCTGGGCAAACCGCAGTGGACAATCTAGATCGTACCTAGATAGGTTTTTGGTTAGGAGTAAGGATAGGGACGTATTTAGTTGTCCAGAACTGATCATGGTTGGCTATTCAGATCACAAATTAGTGACCTGCGTGGTCAACCTTGATAGAACGCATAGACAGGGTCCCGGTTACTGGAAGATCAACTTGTCCTTACCGACAAAGAAAGATTACAGAAACCGGATTAGTAGCTTAGTTAAGATGCGGTTGACGGGAGCGATCGTCAACAGTAGGTGGTGGGTATCTCTAAAGAGAGAGATTAGAGTAAGTTCGATAGGTTACAGTAAGGAACTAGCGGCGAATAGAAATAGGAAGGAAAGGGAGTTAACAGATAAACTAGAAGAGGCGATTAGGAGCGGAGACGTAGCCAGAGTGTTAGCGACGAGAACGGCATTGAGACAGTTCTTTGACGCGAAGCACGAAGGCTGCGTTGTCCGAAGTAAAATACGTGCTTTAGGAAACGAGGGGACCAAAGCTGTGAGCTGGGCCCGCGTGACAGAAGCCAAGAGTGGGATTAAATCCACCATTCGGTCTTTGCGAGACCAGGATGGACGGGTGATCCTTGAACCTGAGCGAATGTGCGAGACCTTTCAAAGGCACTTTGCTCGACTGTTCGGAGGTGGCGGGGGCCGGACGGGGATGTGGACTTCGGTCCATACCTCGACGGTCTACCGCGTCTTTCGAGCGGCGAAGCGGAGTGCTGCGAAAGGCCAATCACAGCCACTGAAATCGGGGAAGCGCTCAGCCAATGCAGCAGACGCAAATCTCCGGGTCTCGATGGTCTACCATACGAACTTTATTTAGCTATGCCGGTCTTGTTCTCCGAACTCCTCGAGGCTGTCTATTGCAACTGGCAACAGAACGGGAGAATTCCCTGTTCTGTGACCAAGGGCGTGGTCACGCTAGTGAGGAAGGACGAGAGCAAGGGGGACGACTTAAGTAACTTTAGGCCCATAACTCTGCTGAATGCAGAGTTACAGATTTTGGCCAAGGTGTTGGCGAAGAGGTTGGCGCTTGTGGTGGGTGGTTTGGTGGGAGACGCGCAGACATGCGCTATCCCGTCCAGGTCCATTCACGACAACCTCCACCTCATGCGATACATCATAGAGAGGGTTGGCTACGAACCCGGCTTTGGTGGGGCCCTGATCAACTTGGATCAATCTAAGGCGTTCGATAAGGTCGACCATGGTTACCTGGATGCGGTGCTAGCGGCGGCGGGCTTCGGACCCGTTTTCAGGGGCTGGATTTCTGCCATGCACAGTGGCAACATCTACTCTAGGATTAAAGTAAACGGCTACCTCTCGGAGCCGTTTCAAATCACCCGATCCATCAGACAGGGGTGCCCCTCTCCTCCCTTCTGTACGTATTGACTCTCGAGCCACTGCTGCGGAAGTTGGAGTTGCTGCGGGGCATACCCCTGGAACCGGGATTGCACAAAGCGGTCTCGGCCTATGCCGACGACGTAACAGTAATGGTGGCGGACGCCTCGGAAATCGGGGCGATCGCCACCCTACTGGAGGAATACGAAAGGCTGACGGGGGCTAAGCTGAACCAGGACAAGTCAGTCGGTTTGCAACTCGGAACGTGGAGGAGCAAACCGATGCCGTTAGACGGTGTCGTCGGGCGGTGGACGGAGGGCCCTATGAAGCTGCTCGGGGTCTGGTTCGGACCGGACCTCCAGG
>OZ024741.1:220053637-220056137 GCA_964016885.1 Eledone cirrhosa
AGGTTATAAAAATATTATAGAATATATAGACAATAATAATCCGAGTTTAATCCTGATAAAAATAATGGCATATATAAACGAAATTCTAAAAATTCTAATAATTATAATTCAAACACTTGTACTGTGAATAAATCGGGGAAAAGAACCAGAACTAAATCAGTTATATGGTCCCCCCCTGCTTCTGTAGCAGTAAGAACACCAATAGCTAATCTATTTTTTAAAGCTTTAGATAGTTCCTTCCCTAGTCAACATAAATACCACTCCATATTTAATAGACACACAATTAAACTGTCTTATTCTACAACTATGAATATGGCCCAAAACATCGCTAAACTAAATAGTATAATTCTAAACCAAAATCAACATAATGCTATTAATAATAGTGTTAATATAAATAATAATAAATCGAAATGTAATTGTAGAAATAAACCAGATTGCCCTCTGCAAAATAAATCTGGTGTATAAATGCACCGTAAAAATAAATAACAACACATACAACTACATAGGAGCAACTTCTTCGACATTTAAATCGAGATTTGCGAATCACAAATTTTAATAGAAAGTCTTCGACTTCTTTATCACAACTTATAGACAAAAATGTTAAATACTCGATCTTTTGGACGAAGCTTTGTAATAGTAAAATATATACGAACTCGTCTATATCAACTAACTGCAACCTCTGCACAAAGGAGACCCTGTTAATAATTAATAATTATGAAAACTTAATTAACAAAAAAAGTGAATTATTCTCAATCTGCCTTCATAAAGCTTTGTCTACATTCCAAGCCTCGCAAAAAGTCAGGAAAAAACACTAAACAATCAGGCCTTAATTTTTGACGTCTCTTATCAACTGTTGGGGTAAAAAGTCATAACGGTTTATAAAATGTTAATAATGCTTTATCTTCTAATCATTTATGATAGAATTAATATTAGAATGAAGGATACTCTTTTGATAACTTGTTTACTTGATAAATATGCATACGTTATGATTTTTTTTAGATATTTATAATTTTGATTCAGATCTTTATTTATCTGTCTCTGTTTTAAATAAATAATTTGGATATTTAACTTGTAAATTTACCGATTATAATTGAACTGTAGATCATTCATGCGTTTGCATATTTTACATATTTTACTCATTTTGGGTATGTTTTGGGGATTCAGAAAGTAAGATTTGCATTTATTTATGTTTTATATATATCTAGGTATAAATATAACAAACCATAATAGTCGACAAATATTGGTCTCTCTCTCCACTAAACTGGAAGTAAAACTACAATTATAGCATTACTAATAATGATTATAATTATTTATTTATTAAATGTATACCGTTTCATTAATACCTACAATAATATCTCTATATAGTTGTACAAATATCTTTATCTAGTGTAATAACATACTCGTAGTTACATTTATAAATAATTTAGATACTCAAATGACTATATTGTTATAAGTGTTTGATATTCCCTGGAAGTTCGAATTTATATAATGATTTTTACTTAATATAATATAATTTAATTTAATTTAATTTATTTTAATTAAATTTAGATTACCTTCGGCTTTTTCAAATATTTAGCACCTCTTTCTATCACATTCGCTAAAATATTTTAGACGTATCCTTTATCTACTATATTAAAACCCTATTACATTTATAATATTTTTTTTAATATTGGGCATTTTTAAGTTTCGCAAACAATTCATTATCTTTTATTTTTATATTTATTTATTTAGTATCTAGCCCCTATCATTAGGACTCATGTAGTTTTTGACTTATATGTTTATATCAACTAAATGAAAATAATTGATATAAAACATTAATATTTTAATAATATTTTTTAACTATATATATTTTTTTAACAATATTTTCAGTAACTTATTTACTATATTGTATTATTGTATTATATAAGGGCGGTGGATTGGCAGTATCGGTAGAGGGTCGGACGCCATGCTTTGACGTATATGAGTTCAAATCCCGCCGAGGTTCACTTTGCCATTCATCCTTACGGGGTCGATAAAATAAAGTACCAGTAATGCACTGGGTAATTGCTGGCCTTGTGCCAAACGTAGAAACAATTATTGTATTATATTATATATATTTGAAAGGTATCACCTTAAAGCTTTAGACATTATAATCCTTGTATATATTTTGATCAACACATATATATAATTAAAAATTCAGACTTCTTTAAGTTTAGTTATAAGGCCGGTCGGTTGATCCTTTAGGCACTCAAACTATTTAACCATAAATTCTTTAATAATTATAACTATAATTATTTTATAAATTATATTATATAAACTGTTGTCAATATTATAAATAATTTTGGTAAAGATTACCTACGTGAGGGTATAAAAGCATTATATATTTTCTTTCTCGTGTTTCGTAAATCCTTTAAATTTGTTTTCATAAAATGTGAATTTTAGAAATTAAACTTCATAGTATAATTATAATATTAATACAAATACCTATTAACTTTTAAAACCTAAAATATTACCCATTACT
>OZ024741.1:220063637-220066137 GCA_964016885.1 Eledone cirrhosa
ACAGACACTATATAACTGCGACGCCCCTAAGATTCCATCAAGAGTTACGGGTTACGCGTCCATACACCCGCACATGTGAGGGGCCCCGCCAGGTTTAAAATACCCGAGACACTCTATGTAACTATGGCACTCCTACGACTCCACCAAGAGCCATCTCTTAAGGGTGCATATATGTTGGGCTCTGCCAGATTTGAAATACCCGAGACACACTATGTTACAAGGGTGCTCCTACAACTCCATTAAGGGTTACTGGTTACAGGTGCACACACCTGGAGATGTGATAGGCTCTGCCAGGTTTAATATACCCAAGACACACACTATGTAACTGTGACAGCCTTACAATTCCATCAAAATTTACAGCTTTCGGCTCCAAAACATAGAAAGCAAACTCAGTTGAAACGTTTAAAAATGCACCGATTCCGTAATGGTTATATTTTTCTGTTAAGTGAAGTAAGACGGGAGTAGTTCAGTATCGATTAAGGATAGGAATCGAGGCGTGAACATTTCAAGATATTCTACGATGAATGGTGTTATTCAATGAAGACATTAGATGAGGTTTCTTTTACATAGTTGTCGACACTTCTATAATATTGCTCGCTAAGTTGGTTATGTGGTTATAAATTGAATTATCATATTAGTCGCAGATACATCTGTATACGTATAGATAAATGCATGTGCATGTGTGTGCATGTGTGTATATATATATATATATATATACACATATAGGAAAATGTTCAAGACCCCAATGGCAGAACTCAAGCTTCGTTATATATATACACACACACACACATATATACATACATATACACACATATATATATATATATATAGGACTAAGTAAGACCCCGACGGCTGAGCTCAAGCCGTTTCGACGGCTAATTCTGTACTAATTGAGTACAGAATTAGCCGTCGAAACGGCTTGAGCTCAGCCGTCGGGGTCTTACTTACTCCTATTACCCACTCTACTACCCTAAGTATTGAGTACTTTGGTGCGTTATGGTCCACCTGGTTCCTTACCACTTTTCCCTCGCTATATATATATATATATATATATATATATATATATATATAAATGCTTACACATATATATGTATATATGTAAACGATGTATGTATACATACATGCATGCACATTTATATATATATATATACGCACACACACACACATATATATATATATATACAAAACACACAGGCACACACTCATACACTCACACACACACAGACACACACACACACACACACACACACACACACACACACACACACACATTCACAACGCAATATAGAAATAAACTTAGTGACGTACAGATAAAAACATTTTTAGTAAGAATAAATAACAATAAAAAATTAACAATAAAACAAAAATAAAAATAAAAATAATCATTAAAAAAATGGTTGTACATGAGAGATATATATGAGATAATACTAAGAGAGTGCTATTAACACGTCATCAGTTGACACGAGATTCTCGTGTGGATCTCTATGTTAATGGAAGTCGTGCACTGATCAACATTATTCCTCGAAAATGATAAATGAATTAACAGCTATTTCACCTTATTTTATATTTGTTTGTTGTTTCTTTACAGCGAAGGTGAGTGGCTGAGTGGCTGAGTGGTTAGTGAATTGGATTCACAATCTTGAGGTTGTGAGTTCGATTCTTGGACCAGACAATGCGTTATGTCCTTGAGCAAGACACTTTATTTCACGCCGCTACTTCTACCTGGAGGTACGACCGATAGATAGTATAAGCAATTGGAAAGACCGACGGAAACATTGTTTCCCTCGGTCCGATTTGACGAAAGTCGATCGATCCTTTTTGTTTTTTCTGTTTGATTTTTTTCGTTTTAGTTGTTGTTGTTTTAAATTGTAGTAGATTAAACAATTATCTGTTGTGGATTGGCAGTATCGGTAGAGGGTCGAACGCCATGCTTTGACGCATAGAGTTACGGCCCTTGCCATTCTGAGTTCAAATCCCGCCGAGGTTAACTTTGCCTTTCATCCTTACGGGGTCGATAAAATAAAGTACCAGTAATGCACTGGGTGATTTGCTGGCCTTGTGCCAAAAGTAGAAACAATTATATGTTGTCCTGTTGGAAGTTAATGTAATTTCTAAATATAGAAGACTGAATCCGGATTCGATAATATATTTTGAAAAGACGTGTTACTGAAGATGGAAGATGATGGATGTATTTTATGTTGATGGGGATATGTTTAAATGTTTGAGTAAATATGAGGGGGGATAGTATGAGTATGTTAGTATTTGAGACTGTGAGTGTTTGAATGTGTGAGTGTGTGGGTGTGTGAGTGGGTGTGTGAGTGTATGAGTGTATGATGCTTTAATGCGGGAATGTGTGCAGACGCATGTATGTAATACTTACATGTAATACTTACTTATATGTATGTAAGTATGTGTGTGTATGTATGTATGTATAAAAGTATGTATGTATATATGTTTGTATGTATGTATCTGTATGTATGTATGAGTGTATGTATGTATG
>OZ024741.1:220071137-220083637 GCA_964016885.1 Eledone cirrhosa
GTCGCACTACAATATAAATTAGGTGTGCCATTCAGAAAACCAAGTGGGCCGCAGTTTGCTCGTGACTGCATAAAACAGTAGATGGAATATTTATTTCGGTAAAATAATAAATATTTATAAGAGGATTTGGAATGCTGAGAGGCAGAAATAACTGTAATTACAGTCTGTTGCTAGGATAATAGTTGGTAAATATCGGGTGAAGACTCCTAGAGACGGAAAAGTGTTGTCAGAGAGAGAGAGTGAAAGAGAGAGTGTGTGTGTGTGTGTGTGAGAGAGAGAGGGGGCGTGTGTGTTTGTGTGAGAGAGAGAAAGAGGGCGAGAGAGAGAGGGTGAGAGAGAGAGAAAGAAAGAGAGAGAGAAAGAACATACTGGTTTGACAGGCAATTGATGGCTATTTTGGACTAAGGTGTATACCAGTTTCCTAACAACATAACAACCAACATTATCACACTCAGTTATCTTAACTATCGTCATCATTACAAGCTCAGTCATCCAACACAACTAACCATCATAACAACTACTGTCACAACAAAAAACACAGCCCCCACAGTCATCACCTTCCAAAACTCATAGCTAAAGGCTTTCAAATGTTTATTCCTAAACATACCGTATATCATTACATATGGAAAATACACATACTTATATGTATACAACTTATATGCATTCACTATGTGTACAGAGTGAACACCTTAATCTCACTCACACATATACACCTTCTCTCTCACTCACACATATACATCCCATCTCTCTCACTCACACACACATACACCCCCTCTCTCACACACTGTACTCTGTTGAATAATGGTCTAAGTAGTTTTAAACTGGTTTCGTCCCGATATATATATACTACGATTATATAGCTTCAAATTTAATCGAAGTTTGTGTGGAGTGGGGTATTAGTGTAATGTTAACACAATGTCTGTGGTAGCTAGAGATCTGGGTTTGTGTCCCATGTACGTTCATTTTTCCGTCTCTGTCGGAGTTTTTATAACTCAAAATTATTAGGTTATTTTACTTATTCAAAATACAACCGTGGCACTATTTTCACTAACTAATTTCAAATTATCCGTTGTTTGTAAACAAAACCTGAAAAGATTTTGTATTTTATATATATATACAGA
Organism: Eledone cirrhosa; assembly: GCA_964016885.1. Taxonomy (NCBI): domain Eukaryota; kingdom Metazoa; phylum Mollusca; class Cephalopoda; order Octopoda; family Eledonidae; genus Eledone; species Eledone cirrhosa. Next base: position 220,072,259 of record OZ024741.1, read on the forward strand.
CAGGGTGGCACAAAAGTAACTCAGGGGTCACAACTGTTTATATATTTATATTTTTTTAATAATATTTAGTAATGTAGAAGTGTGACAAGGATTGACGAGTGCAAAATAATTTCTGTTATGCCCTCTAAGTTGTATTAAAATTTCATACATCAATCTGTACAATTCAGGAAGTTTAATAAAAACTAAAACGCCTGCGTGACTTTTGGGCCATATATATATATATATATATATATATATATATATATATATATATATATATATATATATACTCTTCTGCTCTTTTACCTGTTCTAGCCATCCGGCTGAGGCCATACTGATGCACCATCCTTGTTGCTACACATTTTATCTCCAGCCTGCATTGGTTGGCCACTGGTGCAAGAGGGAGTTCATTGCTGCTGCTCTTAGGTTTCCCTCGTGCCTTGCTGTGGGCTCATCCGGGATCCTGGATAGCAAGGTGTCGGGATGTTTCTTGAAAACATCCCCGTCCACACCATGCTGATCTCTCAGATCCCTCGGCAGCTTGTTGAAGAGTTGGGGGCCTTTGAACCCCAGGCTATTGCAATATCTGCTCCTTATTATAGATGTGACGTCCTGTTCGGGGGTTGGTCCAGCTCCCAATGCCAAAGTTTGGTGCTAGTCCCTCCAGGATTTTCCACATGTATATCACTGCGTATCTCTTCTGTCTTCGTTCCAAGGAGTAGAAGTTCAGTTCTTTTAGCCTCTCCCAGTAGCTTATCTCCTTCATCGTCGCTTGGTGTAGCTTCGCTGGATTGCCTCAAGCTCCGTGCTTAGTTTGACACAATGGGGTGACCACAGCTGGGAGAAATAGTCCAGGCAGCTTAGGACAAGTGTCCTCCATAGTGTCAACATGGTGTCTCGGTCTCTTGTTCGGAAAGTCCTCAAGATCCAGCCAGCGAGTCGTCTGCACATTGTCGCCACTTTCATGATGTGTGAGGAAAAAGACGCATCATCGTTCCTGTCTATACCCAGGTCTCGTATCGATTTTGACACGGGGATATCGGTCCCTCCTTGTCCAGTGTAACTGTGTTGTACTGTAGTTGTGTTTGCAGGTTTGTATTGTAGGGCTTGAAATTTGCCGGCATGTTGTCTTCCGCCCATTTGTATATGGCATCAAGATCTTGTTGTAAAAGGGCAGCGTCAACCGGGTTTTTGATTGCCTGTGCTACCTTAGTGTCATCAGCATAGCTAGTGAGGTATGTTGTATGTACTACAGAGGGCATGTCTGAGAGAGCCACCAAAAACAGTAGTGGTCCCAGGATTGTGCCTTGGGGCACCCCACTTGTTATTGATGTTTCCTTTGCGAGGGGCCCGTTTGCTGCAACTGTCTGGTTTCTGTCCTTTAAGAAGTCATGCAGCTACTCACCTACTTTTCTAGTTATGCCGAGTCTGTGTAGTTTTTGACATATCATTACGTGGTCGACCTTGTCAAAGGCCTTCACAAAGTCAAGATATACCACGTCCACATGTGAGCTGTCTAGCAGTTGTTTCAGTACCCAGTCGTAGTGCTGTAGAAGCTGTGTAAGGCAGCTTCTTCCTGGGCGAAAGCCAGGCTGCGTGCTAGTCAGGCGGTCATTTTCCTAGAGGAAAGTGATCAGTTTTTTTCTGATTATTCGCTCCATGACCTTACTAATATGTGACGTCAGGGAGACTGGGCTATAGTTTTTGGCCTCCGCTCTGCTACCTCCTTTATGGGTAGGGCATATTGTGCATTCTTTCAGCTCCCTGGAAAGTATACCGCTAGCCAAGGAGCTTCTGAAGAGCGTCGTCAGTGGAGTTGCTAAGGACCGCCTACATGTTTTTAAGAGGACTGCTGGGAATCCATCAACCCAGCAGCTGAGTCTGTTCTAATTTCATCTATGGCGTATACCACATCCTCCTCCATTATGTCTATGTGGTTGATGGTCACCATTTCTTCATGGAGTGTTGCGGCATCAAAGACATCTTCTGGTTTTGTTATTTGCATGTGCCTCGGTGGACATGTGAACACACTTTTGTACTGTTCGTTCAGTATTTCACATATCTCTTGGGGATTCTCGGTTAACGAACCGTCTTTATGGAAGAGTAGCCCAATCTTGCAGTGTACCGAGGCAGTCTCTTTTGCAAATTTAAAGAAGGCCTTAAGGTTTGTTTTAATATTTTCTATGGCCCTGCTTTCTTTCTTTGCCCTCTCATTTTCACGGGAAAGTTTGAGTGCAATCTCGATGTCAAGTACTGCACGTTTCAAATAGGATTCCTTCTTGTTTTTGTTTTTTTGTTGTTGTTGTGCATTCAACTGGTTTTAGAGCTTAGTTCTTCGTCTCATAAGGATTTTCCTATCTCTGGGAATAAGATTGGACATGCGCACCGACACCCAGAGTTGACACTGCACTCAGTGCTCCTGTGGGAGCCCCTGTATGGACACACTGGAAGAGGAAGATCGAGGTTAACATATGTTGATGTCCTAAGGACAGACATTGGTCTGTTGGAGACGCAGGACATGGCAGCGATAATGAGGGACAGAGACCGCTGGAGAGAACTCGTCCATGGATCTCAGGAATTTTACCCTACCTAGAAGTATATATATATAGAATAGAATGAAACGGAATTTCATTTCTCACTCTTAGTATGGCAGTTACTTAAATGGAAGTATGTATACGTACATACATATATTTATACAGACGTACAGTAGTATGTATATATATACATACATGCACACATATATATATATATGCACGTATCGGTTTACCGAACATTTATTATAATGCTCGGTTTGTTTGTTTGTAAACAAACAAACAGCCCGAATTACGCCGTACAGTGATTAGGCAACCACGTCACCTAAACACTGTACGGCGTAATTCGGGCTGTTTGTTTACAAACAAACAAACCGAGCATTATAATAAATGTTCGGTAAACCGATACGTGCATATATATATGTGTGCATGTATGTATATATATACATACTGGTGTACGTCTGTATACATATATGTATCTACGTATACATACATACGTACTTACATATATATATATATATATATATATATATATATAAAAGTGTGTGTTTATACTCTAGTATTAACTCAGTCAAAGGACTGAAACTATTAATACAATTAAAATACGGAGCATGTGCAATGTAGATAGTAAAATAATTATTTCTATTTTGGCACAAGGCCAGCATTTACCTCAGTACATTACTGGTACTTTATTTTATGGACCTCGTAAGGATAAAAGGCAAAGTTAACCTCGGCAGACCAGCCAGAACTAGATGGTGTGACATCCAATGAAGGGAAGTAACAATAGTTACATTTGAGAAATAGCCGTATATAAATGGAAAGGAGCGGAGCTAAGTTGTTGTTGGTGTTGTTGTTGTTGGTGGTGCTTGTGATATTGTTGTTGTAGTTGTTGTTGTTGATGGTGCTGCTTGTGATGTTGGTGTTGATGTTGTTGTTGGTTTTGTTTATGTTGGTGATAGTGCTGCTAGTGATGTTGTTGATGTTGTTGTTGTTGCTGGTACTGCTTGTGATGTTGATGATGTAGTGTTGATGTTTTGTTGTAATTTGTTCCAGAGATTGACCCAAATAGAAAAAAGGATCGAAGCAGCGTGTGCGTACATTGACACACACACACACACACACACACACACACACACACACACACACACACACACACACACACACACACACACACACACACACATACACACACACACACATATATATATATATATATATATATATATAACACATATATAACACACACACACACACATATATATAACAGACACTCAAACACAAACAAACACACATTCTCTCACACTCACACACACTCACACGAACATAAACTCGCACACATACACATACAAACAAACACACGCACTTACACACAACACACCCACATCAAACACACGCACTCACACACAACACACCACACACCACACACCACACACCACACACCACACACTCACATTACACACATACACATCAAACACATACACACATATACATGTATCAAATCAATTGACACCCAATGTAGTATGTGTATATAGCAGACAGGCACAGACACTTACCTTCGCCGTTAGCCGTCACCATATATTGATTAAAGAATGAATGAATGCGATATCCATTACAAAACTGCATCAAATTGTTATATGCACGAATGTAGTGCTGCAGATTTCTAACAGTAACTATAAAATATTTTATCACACTTTTCTTACAAAAATTCTCGCGTAGGAAATGACGAAAAGAGAAAAAATAGAGTAAAATAAGTCCAAAGAATTATTTTTTGATGAACCTAAACAAGATGGTTGGATAACATCCATGAGCTTGGCTGGTCTCGCTTGGTGATCAAGCCGGATCAATAGGAAACGGTTGCTCCAGACACGACCCTCATATATATAACAAAAATGGCGGTTGATTGGCAGTATCGGTAGAGCATCGAACACCATTCGGTTAAGCATAGGCGCTACGTTCCTTTACTTTCTGTGTTCAAATCCCGTTGAGGTCGACTTTACGGAATCGATAAAATAAAATACCAGTAATGCAATGGGGCTGGTTTAAACGACTTTCCTCTCCTTCAAAATCGTTGGCTTTGTGCCCAAATCCGAAACCATTATTATTATTACGTGCGGTGGATTGGCAGTATCGGTAGAGGGTCGGACGCCATGATTTGACGCATAGAGTTACGGCCCTTATCATTCTAAGTTTAAATCCCGCCGAGGTTAACTTTGTCTTTCATCCTTACGGGGTCGATAAAATAAAGTACCAGTAATACACTGAGTAATTGCTGGCCTTGTGTCAAAAGTAGAACCAATTATTATTATTACATTCTGAGTTCAAATCCTGCCGAGGTTAGCTTTGCCTTCCATCCTTACGGGGTCGATAAAATAAAGTAACAGTAACGCACTGGGGTTGATTTAATCGACTTGCCCTTTTCCCATATATTGTTGGCCGTATGCCTCAATCAGAAACCATTTTAAAGGTCGTTGGCATGACAATATCGGTAAACTGTCAGACAACATGTTTTGCGGCATACAGTTACGCCCCGTTACTTTCTGAGTTCAAATCCGGCTGAGGTTAACTTTGCCTTTCATTCTTACGATGTCGATAAAATAAAGTACCAGTAATGTGTGTGTGTGTGTGTGTGTGCGTGTGACAGCTCACACCTATGCAGGTTTAGCTGGCCTCCTCCAAGGTATATCTCGTTGGAGGTGTCTTGGGTGATTTAATGATAGGGACCCAGTCCTATCATCTCATTTCTGCAGCTGAGTAAACTGGAACAACGTGAAATAAAGTGTCTTGCTCAAGGAAACAAAACATCACCCGGTTCAAGAATTGAACTCACAACTTTTCGATTGCAAGCCCAATGCTCTAACAACTAAGCCATGCTCCTTCACTGGGATAGATTTAATCCACTTCCCCTTCCACAAATATTGTTGGTCTTGTGCTAAATCAGAAACCATATATGTATAACAAACATTATAGTGAACGTTTTCTTTACAAAAGCATGTTTTGTACAGACCTGAAACCTTTGGAGTTTTTAGTAGTATGTTTTTAGTAGAATCTATTTGATGTGTTTATGTACTTTATCAAACAATAGAGGACAGGAAGACTGTATCGATATTTCGAAATACATAAAATATATTTACATTACAATTAAAAGAGACAACAATAAAAGCATACGGCAGCCACATTAAAAGAGTAAATGCAGCCATGTTTAAAATTTGGCACAGCACTCAACCACGCTTTATCGGATCAATTGTTTGAAAAATTTTGTTCCAGAATATTCCATATAATCTCAACAATGTGTTTTTGTATTTTTTATTTGCTTCTTGATTTTTTTTTTTTTATTATGGCAGGACTGTGAGTTACATTTTGAAATTTTTTCACTGCTTAAACGAGATAGAGTTTATTTTGTTATCTCTTATACAAAAACATATTATGTCAACTATATTTTACAGATAGAAGTTATACAATGATGGAAATATAAAAAAAAAAAAAAAGATAAAACCAAAATTAAGTAATGAAAAAGGGGGAAGGAATAAAGAAGGGTAGATCAGGCTGCACAGGAAAGTAAAGGAAAAAAGTATAGTATAATTCTATTTACTTTCGTTTAATAATGGAAGGCCTAACTATGTTTCTCTGTGATTTCCTGCTATTATGGACTTCCGTAGTTTACCTTAATGGGTTTCCAAAAGCAATCCTAAATCGTAAATGGATCGCGTCGCCATGTCTAGACATTTTAAGTTATCAGTTATTTAGATGAGAGTTTGAGTGGATATCTCGGTATCTCGATGTTAGTATGTGATATCATAGATGAAAACACATTTACAGCCGACACACAGAGACACACAGAGAAACACACACACACATCCACATGCATATATATATATATATATAAATATAGTATATATATATATATATATATATACACATATACAGGGTGTGTGTGTGTGTGTGTAAGTGTGTATGTAAGTGTGTGTAAGTGTGTATGTGTGTGTGTGTGTGTGTGTGTGTGTGTGTATGTGTGTGTGTGTGTGTGTGGGTGTGTGTGTAAGTGTGTGTGTGTGTGTAAGTGTGTGTGTGTGTGTGTGTAAGTGTGTGTATGTGTGTGTGTGTGTGTATGTGTGTAAGTGTGTGTGTGTGTGTGTGTAAGTATCTGTGTGTGTGTGTGTGTGTGTAAGTGTGTGTATGCGTGTGTGTGTGTGTGTGTGTATGTGTGTGTGTGTGTGTGTGTGTGTGTGTGTGTAAGTGTGTATGTGTGTGCGTGTGTGTGTGTGTGTGTGCGTGTGTGTGTGTGTGTGTGTAAGTGTGTGTGCGCGTCTGTGTGTGTGTGTGTGTATGCCTGCTGTGTATGTGTGAGCGAATTGGCAGAGTCGTTAGAACGTCAGAAAGAAAGATTTGAGTTATTCAATTCGGCTCCCTGCTCCCTGAGTTCAACTGCCGCCGAGGTCAACTAGGCTTCTCATCCATCCGATGTAGATAAAACAAGTACCAGTCAAATACTGGGCTGATTCTTTTCTATATCTCTTTCTCACTTCCATTCCCTCATTCTTTCTCTATCCTCTGGAAGGAATCTGTTGTATTCAGAGCTGGAGATGTGATGGCCTCGGCCGGGTTTTAAAAATGAATGCTGTATAAACGCTATATACCAATATGGGGTCCCAACGACTGCCTCGGGAGTTAAGGGACCCTATTAGCATATATATTTAGCTGTGGAAATAAGAGAAATAATACGCAGTACATGACACCAGTGACGTCGGCTCCTCCAGGAGTTTCATGGTTAATGTATTTGTCAAGTTTCAAAGCATATTTATGTTTGTATGTACGAGTACATATGTATCTACATTGATAGATAGGTAAAATAGATATACATACCATCATACACACATAGATTCATACATATATACATACATACATACATACATACATGGTGGCTGCCAACTCGTTTTCGAGTACGGCCACTACTTTATATCCATGTAGGAGTACTCCTACCAATGCGCTGAACGAGTGTGACGTTTTAGTCCAGCCAGCAACTTGTAAACTCTGGTACAAACACTACACTTGTGACAATTATTGACACATAGTGCTAGGCCCATAGTACCATGTGACGACAAGTGCAGAGAGATCTCCAGATATAAAGCAATGCCTGTGCCGTGAAGCTTTTATAGTGAGCAAAGGCACTGCACAAAGCCAGTCCCACTCTCTTAACCAAGATGATATTTACCAAAAAGAAGAACAAGTCAACATCATTGGATACCATCAGGGTTGCAGGTGTTATATCAGAGTTTTCCTTCTCCTAGAATTCTGCCTTGACAAAGGCTAAGGGGTCATACATACATACATACATACATACATACATACATACATACATACATACATACATACATACATACACAGATCATACAAACATACATAAATACATACATACATACAACATACAAACATTACCTTCATACAACATACATACATGCATACATACAAATAAGATGGATGCCCTCTCGTTATCGAGTATGGTCATTGCATGATATACCATTATTAATAGTTATTAATTAATTCTATCGTGCAATGCCTGTGCGTTAAGATATTTTTTGAAGTGATGAAAGACTATGCACTGAGCCAATCCCACTCTCTAAGCGACAGTAGCTATAACCCGAAAAGAAGAAAAGATCAACATCATCGGTAAGTACTGAGCCGCAGGTTTTATATCGGAGTTATCCCAGTTTCCTGAGTTACCTTCTCCTAGAAGAATGCCCTGACAAAGGCTAGGGGTCCTTCACTCCCAGTACATGTGTATATACATATTTACACACTTTCGGATGGCCGTTGACTCTTATGAGTTGTTCCGCCCTTTGTCAGGCTTTATTTTTTGTCCTGCAGGGTGTCCAAAATCACCCTCCTTACCAAGTAAACTTGGTGGGGTTGCCGGTTTATTCACCGACGACCCGACCATGCGACAGGTTGTACTGGGTTACATGTTACCAGTAGCACTCAAGAGTGACCCGACATACATACATATATACCTACTACATACATACGTACATGCATGCATACATACATACATACATACATACATACATACATACATACATACATACATACATACATACATACATACATACATACATACATACATATAATCATTCAACGCGATCAGTCGCATATTTTGGCGTGGGAGACTATTTATTAAATTTAAGATGAATACTATCTCCGACAGTAATGCCCCAACTACAGTCATGTTCTGAAGACACCTTTTATTCGAATTCGTAGAGATATCCGACTAAATACATAATTCATTTTACAAGGATTTGCTACAAACATCATGGCTGAACACAACATCAACAACAAAATTAAGGAAGTATCGAAGACAAACAACAAGAAAGGTAAACAAACTTTATTCAGTTGTAGCTACAGAAGAAACCGAAATTATAAATCGCATTTCTCTTGGAGTTGCGAACTTTATAATGATTTATTTAATTCTAATAAAATGGCAATAAACAATCCCTCCATTGGCTATAAGAACAGAATGAAGCTACACTGGGACGAAATGCACCCAGAGCTAAATTATTTCACAGCAAAACAATTACGCCAACAAGCGACGTTTGTTGAACGTAAAAATAAGATAAATATTATTAATTGTAAGTCCTCCACCATAAACATGGGATCAACAACACGTGCTACAGGTCGCCATGCTACTAGACTTCCTAGCAACCAGGTCGAACAGCGCCTTCAAACAACTATGCCTGTAACAAACTTGACACCACCTATACCATCTAAGTTTACCTCGAATGCTGGGGAAAACACTATCGATAATAATAATAATCGAAGAAATAATAATAATAATAATCGAAGAAATTTGACACCACGTGCACCATCCGAGTCTACCTCGACTGTTGTGGAAAATACTATCGATAATGACAATAATCAAAAGTATAAACAATTGAAAATTTCCCTCAACGAAATCTTCCAGAGAGAAATTAATTCATGTATATATATATATCTCTTGCTGAACGTGTTAAAACGACGATGTTTAATAAAAAAAAAAAAAAAAAAATAATGAAATATAACGTGTTATTGACGAAATAGGGGATGAATATTTACGACGGATAAAAACCCCATCATTTTGGCAAATCAACGCCTGTTTATATGCCTTAGCAACGACAGTGAAGCATTATCTTGGTGATAGCAGAGATATTAACAAGAACAGAACACCACCAAATATATATATATATAAGTCATATATAACTAAAATAGAAAAAAAGTTTGCTGACCTACGAAAAACCATAGGATATGTGACAATGCTCCTTACATGCAAACAAACACAACAAAACCTCACTCCTAACCAACAAAGAGTGAAAAATAAAATAGAGACGATGTTTGGTAACAGTAGAACCAGAACTCTTCAATATAAGCTGATCACCCTCAAACAAGAATTGAGAGCTGTTAGCGAAAAACGCCGATACCTGAAGAAGGTAGATGTGAGAAAAGTGCTTAATAAAAGATTCAGACGAAACCAAACATCAGTCTATAGAGATATGAAGAACAAAATAATAAGTGTCACTGAGCCCCCATCCCAGAAAGACATAGATTCCTTTTGGAGCAAAATATGGGGTGAAAAGAAGAATTTCAACCAAGATGTAGTGTGGCTAAGAGAAATCCGAAAGAACTATTGCTCCTTCACTACAACAAAAACATACGAAATAAGTGAGGGTACCCTTGAGACTGTGATAGAAAAACTCCAAGATAAGAAAACACCAGGAAGAGACATGATTGTCGGCTACTGGTACAAAAAACTGATATTCTATCGGAGGTATCTTACTGACCTCTACCAACAAGTTCTTAAGGGAGATACATTTATCCCAGAATGGTTGACATTAGCACAAACGTTACTGGTTCCCAAGAACAAAGACACCCACTTGGCAAAATACTACCAACCCAATGCATGCCAGAACCTGATGTATAAGATACAGCCTGCCTGAACCTATTCCTCCAAGATCACTGTGAAAATAATAACATTATCACAGATGAACAAGCATCTGGAAAGAAAGGGGTTTGAGGATGTACTGAAAAACTCCTAATCAACAAAACTCCGATGTCGGAGGTGCGCAACTTAGGAGGAATATGGATACAGTCTGGCTGGACTACAGGAAAGCTTTCGATTCTGTTCCCCACTCTTGGATGATAGAGGCCCTCCAACTTGCTAAAGTCCCAAACATTAATGTCAGAGCCATAGAGAGGCTCTCTTCTTCTTGGGCTACTATCCTAAGGTTAAAGACAGAGAGGAAGGGCTCTATTTTCACTGATAAAATAAAATATCACAGGGGTATATTTCAGGGGCACAGTCCCTCTGTGATATTATTCATCTTGTCATTAAACCCCTTATCCTTTCTGCTCAAGAAATGTGAGGGATACATCATTGGCTCACAGGAGGACAGAAATACGAACCTTACCCATAATTTCTTTGTGGACGATCTGAAACTCTATGCCAAGAACATGGACGGGATGAAGAAATATCTTGACCTGGTTACAACGTTCTCAAAGTATATAGGACTGGAGTTTGGCCAAGTTAAATGCTCATACATGACTGTAAAGCGGGGAAAAACAACAACCCAATCTTGCAACATTGTCATGAATGGTCTAACTGTTTCACCGATATCTGATGTGGACTGCTACAGATACCTGGGGATAGATGAGAACATATCCTATAATGGTATCTGTAATAAGGAACGCGTAACCAGGGAATACTACACCCGATTAAGGAAGATTTGGTCATCGAAACTCTCTGCGCAAAACAAAACAGTTGCACCCAATGTGTTTGCTGTGCCTGTCCTAACACCAATGTTTGGAATACTCAATTGGACAATAGACGAAATCCGAGCAGTTGATA
>OZ024741.1:220091137-220096137 GCA_964016885.1 Eledone cirrhosa
TAACATCTACCCAATTCTATCCCCAAGATGATAAGAGTTGAAACCAGTTTCATCTCTTCATCGCTCTCCATCTAACATCTACCCAACAATATCACCAAGATTATAGGCTATAAAACTAATTTCACCTCTTCATGTACCCAAGTGTACAGGCGATGAAACCAATTTTAAATCTTCATCTATCTTCATCTAACATGTACCCAAGTGTATAGGCAATAGAACCAGTTTTAACTCTTCATCGATTTTCATCTAACATCTATCCAACAGTAACCCCAAGATAACAAGCGTTGAAACTAGTTTTACCTCTTCATCGCTCTTCGTCTAACATCTACCCAAGTGTATCACCAAGATGAAAGGCGATGAAACTAATTTCACCTCTTCATCTAACATCTACCCAACAGTATCCTCAAGATGATAGGCTATGAAACATGTTTTAACTTTTCATCTATCTTTATCTAACATGTACCCAAGTGTATCCCGAAAATGAGAGGTGATGAAACTAGTTTTAACCCTCAATCCATCTTTATCTAACATGTTCCCAAGAGTACAGGCGATGAAACCAATTTTACCTCTTCATCTATCTTCATTTAAGACGTACCCAAGTCTACCCCAAGGTGATGGGCGATGGAATCAGTTTTAACTCTTCATCTATCTTCATCTAACATGTTCCCAAGAGTAACCCCAAGATTATAAGTGATGAAACCAGTTTTAACTCTAACATGTAATCCCAAACATGATAGGCGTTGGAACGAGTTTTAACGGGAACCCTGTGTACTATATATAGTCAGTAACACAATCCTCGCTCCTTCCTGCAGTTATATCCTGGATGTTCCGTTGTATCAAGTTAAGAAGAGTCGAGAATGTATCTCTGTCTGCAGCGGATATCAATAAATAATAGAATTCGCCACCAACACTAATTATTAAATAAAGATACTAGAAATATAAATATTATATATGACATATATGGTTGGATAATATCCATGAGCTTGGCTGTTCTCGCTTGGGGATCAAGCCGGATCAGTTGGAGACGGTTGCTTCTGATAGGACCCACTGGACGGAATGTTTGAGGACTCTGCCCACACGCACCTCTCAGGAAGAAGTGGGCGAAGAAGAAGAAGAAGAAGAAGAAGAAGAAGAAGAAGAAGAAGAAGAAGAAGAAGAAGAAGAAGAAGAAGAAGAAGAAGAAGAAGAAGAAGAAGAAGAAGAAGAAGAATATGACATTTATGGTGTTGCTGTTACTGTTAGTATTTAACTTTTAGTTATTTTAGAAGTAATAATTTATTTCGAAAAACTCAAATATATTTTAGGATAAAATTTACATAAAAATAATAAAGAATTTAATATTTAGTCAAACAAAAAGGAAAAGAAAGTAGTATTGGAAAGAACTATAAATGCTATGAGAGGAAAAGGAGGGAAAGAGCAAAGATTATTAGGTAACGAAAGCAAAGAGGAAGGAAAGAGGGTGAAAGACTGTACACCTTGATCTAAAAGCCAGTGTGTGACCAGAACAGTCACACCTTTCATCCGATATTCAGCGAGGGGAACATAATGATGATTTATAGATACAGTCCAACCATAACTAACCACACCTAGAAAACTCTATTCATGTAAGATGACACACATAGAATGTTTTTAATATAGAAGGAATGAAATATTTAGCAAATAGCAGAGAAAGCTTATATAGAAACATACATACACTGATAAACATATACATAGACGCATAAATATATACATACAGACTCATAAATATATACATACGCTCATAAATATATACATACACACTCATAAACAGATACACAAACTCATAAACAGATTCACACACTCATAAATAGATTCACACACTCATAAACAGATACACTCTCTCAAAACCATATACACACACTCATAAACATATGCACATACTATTAAACATATACACACCCTCATAAACATATATGCACCCTCATAAACACATACACACACCCATAAATATATACACACACCCATAAATAGATACGCACACTCATAAACAGATACACACTCATAAACAGATACACACACGTTCATGAGAAGCTAAGGCGTAGATTCATTCTTTGGAAAGTAGGGTTCCCTTGATGAGTATGAGGGGTATTTTCTCGTGATTGTGGGAGGAGATGGAGCATGGTGTAGGAGGAGACCAGAAATAGCGAGATGGTCAGTAGAGTGGCTGAGCCAGGTAAAGAGGCAGGTTATAGATTTCAGGACTTGTTATTGATATCAAAGTGATGTTCATGAAACCAATCACCCAAAAAGTGCCCCCTCCTGCTTATGTACACAGCATATGGAGACGTCTGGTGTCCATGGCCCTAGGACCACCTCCCTACTAACCACCATCGACACAGAGTTGGCTACACACATGTGTGAGCCTCACGAGCTGGAATATCTCTTCCAGCACGTGTCCCTCACCATCCTCCGGGGAAACGCATTCTCTATTCTATCCACCGGGGGCGTGGGGCGGAAGGCGCATGGGCCCCCATTTACTCGTAATAGTGAGAGATGGGGAGAGCTGGAGAGACGGAGGCAGTGACAGTGTGGGTTTGGTTCCATTGTATTCGGATTACACGCCAGAAAAGGTAAAGTCGAATCATCAGACATGTTGACTGGGATCTTGAAGCCTAATAAAAATGGCATTTATTGTTGTTGTGACAGCTGACACCTATGCAGGTTTAGCTGGCCTCCCCCAAGGTATATCTCGTTGCAGGTGTGTTGGGTAATTTAATGATAGGGACCCCAGTCCTATCATCTCATTTCTACAGCTGAGTAAACTGGAGCAACGTGAAATAAAGTGTCTTGCTCTACGAAAAAACACATCACCCGGTCCGAAAATTGAACTCACAACCTTTCGATTGCAAGCCCAATATTCTAACCACTAAACCATGCGCCTTCACGCTGAAGGTAGAATATAGAAAAATGGCATTTGGGAGATAAAGGTACAAGTATGATAAGGAGAAGGGAAACAAGTGAAAGTTTCAGGCTGGAAGTAGCTAAAGGAAATAGAAATTTACGGAGATTCTCATCACTTTTGGAGAAGGGTGGAGGCAGGGGAGATAATACAATGGGAGGTATACTGAGGTATCCGGGACGAACAATAGAAATCAACGGGGGAGGGGATCCGCTCTGCAGGCATGCGTGACTATAGCAGTGGTTCCTTTATAGGGGAACACTAATGATGTGTTATATGAAAATAGCTTCTGCTTTAGGCACAAGGCCAACAATTTGGGGAAGGGGAAAGTTGTTTAACTCGCCCCCAGTGCATTAATGGTACTTTATTTATCGACCCCGTAATGATAAAAGGCAAATCTAACACCGCCGAAATTTTAAATCAGAACGTAAAGGGCCGTAACTCTATGCCACGAAGCATGGTATGCAACGTTATACCGATAGTGCCAATCCAATGATAATAAAAATGCGTTTTATATTGTTGACGGACGAGTGAAAAGAGTACTGAAGTAGAGTTGAAATATTCATTAATTATGGCAAAATAGTGAGTCTTGTTCATGCTCTCTAATACGACGACCACCTCTTAGTCCCGGTCGACAGGATGGAGAAGATATTGCCCCGGAGGACAGTGAGGGAAACGTGCTGGAAAAGGTACACCACCTCGTGGGGTTCGTACCTGCCGGCAGTCAACTCCACTACGATAGCAATGATCAGGGATGTGGTCTAGGGGCCAGGAACGCTGGAAGTCTCCACTGTTACAGGATCTACCACAGGGATGTTGTCTAGGGGCCAGCAACGCTGGAAGTCTCCACTGTTACAGGATCTACCACAGGGATGTGGTCTGGGGGCCAGCAACGCTGGAAGTCTCCACTGTTACAGGATCTACCACAGGGATGTTGTCTAGGGGCCAGCAACGCTGGAAGTCTCCACTGTTACAGGATCTACCACAGGGATGTGGTCTAGGGGCCAGCAACGCTGGAAGTCTCCACTGTTACAGGATCTACCACAGGGATGTGGTCTAGGGGCCAGCAACGCTGGAAGTCTCCACTGTTACAGGATCTACCACAGGGATGTGGTCTGGGGGCCAGCAACGCTGGAAGTCTCCACTGTTACAGGATCTACCACAGGGATGTGGTCTAGGGGCCAGCAACGCTGGAAGTCTCCACTGTTACAGGATCTACCACAGGGATGTTGTCTAGGGGCCAGCAACGCTGGAAGTCTCCACTGTTACAGGATCTACCACAGGGATGTGGTCTAGGGGCCAGCAATGCTGGAAGTCTCCACTGTTACAGGATCTACCACAGGGATGTGGTCTGGGGGCCAGCAACGCTGGAAGTCTCCACTGTTACAGGATCTACCACAGGGATGTGGTCTAGGGGCCAGCAACGCTGGAAGTCTCCACTGTTACAGGATCTACCACAGGGATGTGGTCTGGGGGCCAGCAACGCTGGAAGTCTCCACTGTTACAGGATCTACCACAGGGATGTTGTCTAGGGGCCAGGAACGCTGGAAGTCTCCACTGTTACAGGATCTACCACAGGGATGTGGTCTAGGGGCCAGCAACGCTGGAAGTCTCCACTGTTACAGGATCTACCACAGGGATGTGGTCTGGGGGCCAGCAACGCTGGAAGTCTCCACTGTTACAGGATCTACCACAGGGATGTGGTCTAGGGGCCAGCAACGCTGGAAGTCTCCACTGTTACAGGATCTACCACAGGGATGTGGTCTGGGGGCCAGCAACGCTGGAAGTCCCCACTGTTACAGGATCTACCACAGGGATGTGGTCTAGGGGCCAGCAACGCTGGAAGTCTCCACTGTTACAGGATCTACCACAGGGATGTGGTCTAGGGGCCAGCAACGCTGGAAGTCTCCACTGTTACAGGATCTACCACAGGGATGTGGTCTAGGGGCCAGCAACGCTGGAAGTCTCCACTGTTACAGGATCTACCACAGGGATGTGGTCTGGGGGCCAGCAACGCTGGAAGTCTCCACTGTTACAGGATCTACCACAGGGATGTGGTCTAGGGGCCAGCAACGCTGGAAGT
>OZ024741.1:220101137-220146137 GCA_964016885.1 Eledone cirrhosa
TCGGGGTCTCAATATGTAAACTAAATGACAACATTTGATTTTTTTTTAATCAACGGAGACAACCTAAAAAGTTATCCATTCTTCACCCCCATCCCCCGCTTATTACAACGATTCTCTATTATTTGGGATCCGAGAGTAGTTTAATGACTCCGTCCATCCCCGCTAGGTATTCAGTTGTATTTTGAGGTAAGACTTAGTCAATATTTGCTGTGTCATATATTCATATATATATATATATATATATATATATATATATATATATATATATATATATATATATATATATATATATATATATATATATATATATATATATATATATATATAGGGTTTAGGATGGTGGTTAGGAGGAGAAAGGAAGAAAGGAGTTTCCATCGTCAGCTGTAAATCTTTCCCGGACCGATGTTTCGTCGCTGAATTACAGGACATCGGTGTATTTCGGGTGCGCCCGAGGCCTTTTATGAATCAAAAAGCCAGGTGGAAAAGTAGAGAGAAAGAGAGAAAAAAGGGGAGAAACAAGGAGTCTATGTGAGAGGCAGCACGATTATACCAACTCTGAGTCGTAGCTGACCACCAGGCTAAAGTCTCCCAGGCTGGCCACAACTTACTTTCCCTATTTTTCCATGGTTACGTTTTTGCATGTTTCTTTCACCTGTGTCTTCCCACGATGGGACCTGTACACTTTTTTTCTCCTATTCCTTTCCTATGTTCCCCTTCTTCCTCTCTCCTCATCTTTTTCCCTCCTGTTCTTCCTCCTTTCTCTCTCTTTCCTTTTCTCTCTCCTTTTTTCTCCACCTTTTTTTTCTCTTTCTCTCTCCTTTTCCACCTGGCTTTTTGATTAATAAAAGGCCTCGGGCGCACCCGAACTACACCAATGCCCTGTAATTCAGCGCCGAAACATCGGCCCGGGAAAGATTTACAGCTGACGATGGAAACTCTTTTCTTCCTTCCCCTCCTGTTCCGTCCTAACAACCATCCTAAACCTTGTTTTTAGTAACCACACAGCTCCTTTCGTTTCATAACTCTTTATATATATATATATATATATATATATATATATATATATATATATATATATATATATATATATATATATATATTTATATATATATATATATATATATATATATATATATATTTATATATATATATATTCAAAACAACAAACAGCGAAGGACGCGTTCCGGACTTGTCCGACAGACAACCTTTTCCCCCACCCCGGAAAAACCCCCAGTTGATGGATGTGAATCCAAAATATATAGGGACTATTAAATCTCTCCCAAGGTAACTCTCTCTTGTGTTGTTATTTTAATTTTATCCTTTATACTCTTCCCTTCATTCTACACATCTCACACATCTTATACACACCACGCATCTCAACGTACACCTACTTACATCTCTCTCTCCACCACCGGACCATGTTACCCGGAGATTTACCCATTTGCATTGTCGAGGCTTCCAAACGACTTAAAGATATTTACTTATTGTTCCACAATGCTTCAAGCAAACTTCAATACTCTCTTATATATATATATATATATATATACATATATATATATATATATATATATATATATATATATATATATATATATATATATATATATATATATATATATATATATATATATATATATATATATATACACATATATATACATATATATATATATATAGTGAGAGAGAGAGAGAGAGAGAGAGAGAGAGAGAGAGAGAGAGAGAGATGTAGAACACTGGACTGTAATATCCGTAGTGGTAGAGCACTCAATCAATGGGACGAGTTTTATACCGAGAACAATTGTTTCACCTGATGTGGATCTTCAGCTCAGACTGGTCATGGTTATACAGAACTGGAAGAACAACCGTATGAACGTGCATGCCCAGAAACGGTCACTTCACCCAAGCGATACAAAACCACGGGCGAAAGGTGTAAGGGAGATAACTGCGAAAGTCCGGAATAAGATACTCGAGTTGATTAGAAAATTAGAATGTTGTTATTCAATCCGGAGCTTTGTAGTTATGCAAGAGATGTTTCCAGACATATGGACAACGCGAGATTTCATTTCTTGAATTTAGGCAATCGCTATTGCGTAATCTCCTTAGAATAGTTATCCTTTCTTCAATACACAGCCCACAAGACGGATTGCCCCTTGCGTATGGCTTGGACTTAGTGATGGCTTTCCATTGAATGGAGTAGTCTCTACCTGAGTCCTTGAGAGAGAATACGTGGCTCTCGCATTTCGTGGATGATCGTTTGTCCGGGTACCTAAAGGTCGACTGATGGTTCAGGAAGCGTTCCTTAAATCGGCCCTCCGCCATACCCACATAGGATTTGACCTCCTGTGGTTCATTTGATCGGTTGGAAGTGACCACAGCTTCATAAACTACAGTGGGTGTGTTGCATTACTGTTGAAGGGGTCAAGATCCAGGCTTTCGGCAAGAGCATCCTGATGGGGTGTCGCTCTTAGGACTGTTAGTGATGTGGACCTTCATATTCTTAGCGCAAGAGTACCCTAGTTTTACTTTGTGTCTGTTAAAGATGGGAAAGTGTCTATCTAAGAGGGCTAAAAAAATTATCCTACATTAGTTTTAACGTTGAGTGAGAAGGGAGGAGAGAACCAGATATTTTGTCGATTGTTACGATTTCTTTTTTTATTGGTGTTGTTGTTAGTGGGGTAGTAAGTAATTGGTTGCGAGAAGCCGCTGTTAGCTTACGCCGTGTTATAGTAGGGTGCCGCTCTGTCAAAGATAGCCTTATTAGAGGAGAGGTTAGAGATTCTAGTACCGACCCTCTACCGATAATGTTTTCTGATATTAGGCACAAGGTCAACAATTATTTGGGGAGGGGAATGTCGATTAAATCAGCCCCAGTGCATTACGGGTACTTTAGTTCGTAGACCCCGTAAGGATAAAAAGAAAGGCTAACCTCCGAGAGATTTGAGCTCAGAACGTAAAGGGAGGTAACTCAACGCCACAAAGCATGTTGTCTGACACTACTGATATTGTCATTCCATCGACCTTAATAATTGTACTGGTACTTTATTTTATCGACCCGATAAGGATGAAAGGCAAAGTCAACCTCGGCGGGATTTGAACTCAGACCATAAAGGGACGTAACTTTGTTGGAAAGCATGGCGTCCGACCCTCTACCGATACTGCCAATCCACCGCGACTTTAATAATGGTTTCTGATTTAGGCACAAGGCCGACAATTTTGGGGGGAGAGGAGAATCGATTAAATTGACCCTAGTTCGTTACTGGTGCTTTATTTTATCGACCACGTTATGTTATAACCTCGGCAGGATTTGAACTCAGAATGTAAAGGGCATAACAAAATGCCATAAAACGTGTTGTCCGACGCTCCACCGATTACTGCCCATAATGAGATTAATTAGATAGGCCAGACGTATAACTAAAGGCTGGAGCCATTTTTGTGTTATGTCTGACAGATCAGCGTTGATCTGGGGCTACAACAACAAAAACAACAACAGCAACAACAACAACAACAACAGCAATAAAAAATAGCAAACAACATTAAGTGAGACAATATTGATTTCTATTATAGGCACAAGGCCAGTAATTTTGGGGGAAGGAAAAGTCGATTAAATCGAACCAGTACATTACTGGTACTTTATTTTATCGACCCCGTAAGGATGAAAGGTAAAGCTAACCTCGGTGCGATTTGAACTCAGACCGTAAAGCGGCGTAACTCTATGCTGCAAAGCATGGCGTCCGACGCTGTACCGATACTGCCAATCCACCGCCCTTAATGAGATTAATTAGATAGGCCAAACGATTAACTAAAGGCTGGAACCAATTTGGTGTTATGTCTGACAGATTAGCGTTGATCTGGGGCTACAACAACAACAACAACAACAACAACAACAGCAGCAATAACAAAATAACAAAATTACAAGCAACATTAAGTGAGATAATAACATTATAAAGAAAAACTCACAACAGGCAGTTTTGTTTTGTTTTGTCTCGATTTAGCTTTTATTTTATATTCCCCCTCTCCATTCCCTGCTCTCTAAAAAGTACATAATGGCGATATGATGTGAGTTTCGCACATTTTCACAGTAGTCTATCGTTTCATGCTATATGATGTATCGATAGAAGGCACCAGGGAACTGGTAATGTGTGTCATCTAAAGTGCAGCTCGCTGCATGTTCATCGCAGTTAATTATATAATGTCAATCAACATCAAACACAAAGAAATTGTGCAGAAACATATACTGTTATGCTAATTGCATAGTTCCTATACTTCATAGTGTACACATGAAATACACTAAAGCTGCTGTATTGTTTATTAATATACTCAATAAAAAATGACAGTGGACTGGCAGAACTGGTGGAGCGTCGGAGAACATGCTTTATAGCACAGAGTTACGGCCCTTCACGATCTGAGTTCAAATTCAGCCGAGGTTAGCTTTACCTTTCATCCTTCCGGAATCGATAAAATAAAGTACCATAATGCACTGGGGTAGATTTAGTTGACTTTCCCCTCCCTCCAAATTTGTTGGACTTGTGCCTCAATCAGAAACCAATATACTCAATAAAAAGGCGGCAAATTGCCAGAAGCGGTAGAGCGTCGGATAGAATGATTTGTGGTATTCGTCACGGCTCATTGTACTTTCTGAGTTCAAATCCAGCCGAAGTCAACTTTTTCGTTAATCATTTCCAGATCGATAATTATATACACACACAATAAACATACTTGATACGTACGCATTCAAGAATGTATATACAATTTGTTGATTATGATATATAAATATACGATATATATATACGATATATATATATTATTTTGTGTGAGATAATAAGGTATTTTATATTACATGTTTTCAAGGATGAGAATTTCAATTATATATGTATTTAGATACTATCTACGTCGATAGATGTGTGAAAAGTTTGAAAATTAACAGAAGAAAAAATATATTATTAGATAAGTCAAGAGGGCATTTAGAAAAAGTATCGTAAAGAGGATATCATTCAAAATATCAATTAAAAAATATCAATCTAAAAAAATACTTTAAGAAGAGTATCATTAGGAAAAGAATACTATTGGTAAAAATATTAATTTAAGAAGAAAAAGATCATTAAAAAACATCATCACCAAACAACAGGAGTATTGTAAAGGCATATAAGATGTAGTCATGTGTAATGAATATTATAGATTAAAAATACTTCGAAAAGTGGTACTTTGGCGATGTCTGCAAGAACTGAATAATTCACTTTTTAAATTAATAGAATTTTCACAGTTAAGTATATAAAAAATTTCCTCGATATACAAATGACAGATTCTTGAGAGAGCCATATTTCGGTATGCGGGTGCTTTCGAAATCGAAAACCATAGCAATAGTGAAATTAATAGGAAAAAGAAATCCATCATACAGTTTTTCAACAACTACAACCTTAAATTAGAAATCGAGAATAATTATAAAATCGTTAATTTCTTAGGTGTAAATTTAAACCTTAGCTCAGGTCTTTATTATCCTTTCAATAACATTAATGAAAATCTAAATTACTTAAATATAAGTATGTACACGTACATACATATATGTATACAGACGTACAGTAGTATGTATATATATATACATACATGCACACATATATATATGTACGTATGGATTCACCGAACATTTATTATAATGCTCGGTGTGTTTGTAAACAAACATCCCGTATTAAGCCGTAGTGTCTAGCAACCATCGTTGCTCGTTTGTTCAACACTGACAAAGGAACGCTGTATACCTTCCTGCCAGATGATTGAACGTCTGAAAGTATATACTTTCCTTATGCACATTAACGTCTGAGTAGCCCAATTTGCATATCGAGTGGGTTAATCGGCCAGGTGCACCGAAAATGATGAACGGAAAAAATGAAAAAAATTTCATTTCCCACTCTTAGTACGGCTGTTACTTAAATATAAGTATATACACGTACATACATATATGTATACAGACGTACAGTAGTATGTATATATGTATACATACATGCACACATATATATATGTACGTATGGATTCACCGAACATTTATGATAATGCTCGGTGTGTTTGTAAACAAACATCCCGTATTAAGCCGTAGTGACTAGCAACCATCGTTGCTCGTGTGTTCAACACTGACAAAGGAACGCTATACTAGTTTCAAGCTTATTAGCTAACGTCAGCAACGTATACCTTCCTGCCAGATGATTGAACGTCTGATAGCATATACTTTCCTTATGCACATTAACGGCTGAGTAGCCCAATTTGCATATCGAGTGGGTTAATCGGCCGGGTACACCGAAAACGATAAACGGAAAAAATGAAACGAAATTTCATTTCCCACTCTTAGTACGGCTGTTACTTAAATATAAGTATGTATACGTACATACATATATGTATACAGACGTACAGTAGTATGTATATATATATACATACATGCACACATATATATATGTATGTATGGATTCACCGAACATTTATTATAATGCTAGACACTACGGCTTAATACGGGATGTTTGTTTACAAACACACCGAGCATTATAATAAATGTTCGGTGAATCCATACGTACATATATATATGTGTGCATGTATATATATATACATACTACTGTACGTCTGTATACATGTATGTATGTACGTATACATACTTATATTTAAGTAACAGCCGTACTAAGAGTGGGAAATAAAATTTCGTTTCATTTTTTCCGTTTATCATTTTCGGTGCACCCTGCCGATTAACCCATTCGGTATGCAAATTAGGCTGCTCAGCCGTTAATGTGCATAAGGAAAGTATATACTTTCAGACATTCAATCATCATCTGGCAGGAAGGTATACGTTGCTGACGATAGCTAATAAGCTTGAAACTAGTACAGCGTTCCTTTGTCAGTGTTGAACAAACGAGCAACGATGGTTGCTAGACACTACGGCTTAATACGGGATGTTTGTTTACAAACACACCGAGCATTATAATAAATGTTCGGTGAATCCATACGTACATATATATATATGTGTATGTATGTATATATATATATACATACTACTGTACGTCTGTGTACATATATGTATGTACGTATACATACTTATATTTAAGTAACAGCCGTACTAAGAGTGGGAAATGAAATTTCGTTTCATTTTTTCCGTTTAAATTACTTACGCTTCAATTCTAATCATCCTAGAAATATAATTTTTGATGAAACTATTTCAATGTACAAAATGTTCTCTTATTTTTAATTCCGACATTATTTTTGTAAGGACACCCCTATAAATATATTTTTAGATGTAGATTGATAATCTTTAAATGTCATTCTGAAAATTTATCCTCTTTACGATAGTTCTTCGAAAAACACATTACATTTTTCCTCTCTTTTTTGTTATTCAAACATTCACACATCTTTCGACTAAAATAATGGATCTCACACAAAATAATATATAATTTTCTCTAATTTAATGGTTAACAAACAAAATTGGAGTTATCTTTCCTTTCTCGATCGTGCAAACATAAACACATTATGTTTCACCGTGTAACAAAAACAATTTTCTTCTCTGTTCCTGGCTTATAATCACTTTTTTGTGTTGCTTAGGTTCCAAATAACAAAAAAGTGCTATTAAACAGTTAAAAGTTTGGGTTTGTAAAAATTCTAAGCTATTCACTAGAATTATTTGCATGCTGGATTTTACGTTGTATGTAAGTTTAATTTGCTTATGTTAAATGATTTTTTTTATATATGTTTCAGGTTAAATTAAAATTATAAAATAAAGAGTAATACCTAAAGAAAATTATAAAAGTGCAATAAAGTATAAAATTGTTAAAAAGTGGATTAAAGACATTTATTGGTACTGGATTTTCGCACCCTGAATAAAGGGTAAGTTGTGTTTTAAACCCGAATTTTCATTAGTATGATTAGTGTTCTTTTATATTATTTAAATATGTATTTCCCTTTCCAATATTTATTTTGTATTGCATTTCAAATTTATTTTCCAAGACAACTATTCTGATGAAGAGGAGGAGATGGACGCTGATGACTTGGATTACCTGCCTGAGGTACCAGAAAAAAGTTCCTCACTTCCCAAACCAAAAAGAAGTCAATGACTTGGTCAGGGATATGGGTCTGACCAAGTCCAATGCAGAGCTATTCGTCTCCAGGATGAAGCAGTGGAACTTGGTCAAAGAGGAAGTGCAGGTGACAAGTCAGAGAAGTCGACACAAACCTTTCTCAGGCTTTTACACTCTTAGGGATGGCCTCTGCTTCTAACATGACGTGCCTGAGCTGTTTGGCGTTATTGGGGTGTTGTTTGTGCCCAAGGAGTGGCGGCTATTTATAGACAGCTCCACCACAAGTTTGAATGCTGTCCTCCTCCACAATGGAAACAAGTTACCGACACTGCCCCTAGCTCATTCAGTCTGCCTGAAGGAAGATTACTACTGTGTGAAAGTCCTCTTGGAAGCTCTGCAATACAACCAGTACAATTGGGAAATTATTGGAGATTTCAAGATGGTGGCTTTCCTGTATGGACTCCAAGGAGGCTTTATCAAATTCCAATGCTTCCTCTGCCTTTGGGACAGCAGAGCCATCTCTGACCACTACAAAAGAAAGAACTGGGAGCAGCGAACAGAATTTGTAGTTGGGACCCGGAACGTCATGTGGGAGCCACTGGTTGATCCCAGGATTGTGCTCATGCCGCCACTGCACATTAAGTTGGGGTTGATGAAGCAGTTTGTGAAGGTTCTCAACCAAGAATCAGCCGCTTTTAAGTACCTTCTTCAGTTCTTCCCCAAGTTATCTGAGGCCAAAATCAAAGGGGGAATTTTTGTTGGACCTCAGATAAAGAAGGTGTTTGAGTCTACCGAGTTCTCCAATAAGCTCAATAGGATTGAGAGAACAGCATGGAACTGTTTCAAGGCAGTTGTTAAGGGCTTCCTGGGCAACTACAGAGCTGAAAACTAGCAGCAACTGGTGCAGGATCTGATAAAGGCTTTTGGCGCCATGGGATGCAGGATGTCGCTTAAACTCCATATGCTGGACGCTCACCTGGAAAAATTCAAGGACAATATGGGCGCCTACTCAGAAGAACAAGGCGAACGATTCCACCAAGATGGGAAAGAGATAGAGCAGAGGTACCTGGGCCACTCTAATGAAAAAATGATGGCGGACTATATCTGGGGGCTAGTGCGGGAATGCGACCTGGACTACAACCGCAAATCCAGGAAATCCAGTAATTTCTGATGTGTATAAGTTGCTTTATAAGTGTTATTTGTTTGTACTTGTTTGCTTTTGATAAGCTTGTGTAATAAAATAAATATATACTCTGTTGATTTAATTATATGAACTGATAAATTTAAAAAAAATGTGTTTGTTCTTGAAAAATATGAAAATTTCGAAATATCAAACTCCTGACCACAAACCCAAACTTCTGATTAAATAATAATGTTTTTTTTATTATACTGGGATATAACAAACCATGAAATGACACTTAGAACCGGGGCACAAAAAACATGTTACACAGTGTAATCTGTATAGTAGCTTCGCTAAATTAACATTATTCTGAAAACATTTTCAATGTTGAACAAGATTTTTGAATCCACAAATTGTTCTACTCTCACAACTTGAACCACCTATTTTCTAAGTTAAATACAAATTCAACATCCTTCGTAACTCATATTTGATATATAAACAACTAATGCATACGCAATGTATTAATATATTAGATATATAGATATTTATATACAACCTATCGTAATGTAATAAGATAAAATTACTTACAACCACAATTCTTCATATAATCTAATTGATTATATATACAATATTATAACTCATAATATAGGTAAATAACTCTTTTCCCCAAAATTAACGTAAATGCTAGCTCTTCTTCCTTTCTCTTCTTTCCTACGCATACAATAACTTATCATAATTATTTAAATTTTCCATAGCGTCTAAAATAATGTTTTTTTCAGCCCTTTTACCTAAACCTCATTTGCATACTCATCTTAATAATTTGAAATATCTGACTGATTTTCTTCTTCTATTTTCCCTTCACTATCCAAGGATAACTTGAACCGTTAAGGTATATTTTCCTTGGTTATGTCAAAATTTATAAAACACACTTCGTATTTTATCTGATGATAGCGTACCAACATTTTGGTACCCTTCAAATATATATAATAGAATAAATATGGTTTTATAAATATAGTTTTCCATTTATTTAATATCATTGTATATATATATATATTCGTATATATAAATATAGTTTCCATTTATTTAATATCATTGTATATATATATATTCGTTTAAAATAAATTAAAATACAATTTAAATATTCACCTATCCAAATTGCTTTCACAAAAGATTGGGAATCCAAGGACTTCCAATGGAAAGATCGGCTCTTCAGAAAGCTATTTAAAATCCCATAGCAAGCAAATACACCGCTAACTCCCAGCTAGTGAAAGATCGAGTGGGCCGTTGAAAATTGACCTACACGTGAACTCGACGTCTAGTGCAAGCAGGGATATTATAGACTTGTTGTATGCCACACTACTAAAAATAGCAGCTAGGTACAACGTTTTTTTCTTTACACACAGGAGTATATACATAACATGAGATTAATATCTCCACGGAAATATATAGAGTGTCTATAATACAGTTGTTGTTCAATGGTGTAGTGACCTACGTTCCTAGGGCTCATAGATACATTCTCCGTGCGTTGTTTGGCTCAGTTCAGCCAATCGCCGCCAGAGTAGGAGAATGTATCTCGACACGCCCTGAGGGAAAAATTCCCGCGTCAATTCAGAAATCTCTCTCTTGCAACTTGACCATGCTTAGGTAAACACCACTTCTTCTTATGCTCCGCAAGCACAAACAATATGTAACGGTGAGATTTGCACTTTGGCCTGTCGGCCTTCCTTGGGCCTGGCACAATGCCACATTCCTTTTATAACCTTTATATTGTTAACTATAACTATCCAATTCAACAAATATTACTTTGTGCTACAACAAATAAACATACATTCATCATAATTATCCGTGTATCTTTCTACTAAAATGGTGACTCGACGCGAGTCTTGGTAATATCTATTATTAGAAACAACAGCTAAAATTGTATTAATTAGAGATATCAGAACTATAAAATTGAGATGAGCTGAACAAGCAAATTTTAAACATTCTTTTAAAATAAATTAAAATACAATTTAAATATTCACCTATCCATATTGCTTTTACCGACGGTTTCGCTTCACAAAATATTGGGAATCCAAGGACTTCCAATGGAAAGATCGGCTCTTCAGAAAGCTATTTCCATTACATAGGATTTAAAATCCCATATCTAGCAAATACACCGCTAACTGCCAGCTAGTGAAAGATCGAGTGGGCCGTTAAAAATTGACCTACACGTGAACTGGACGTCTAGTGCAAGCGGGGATATTATAGACTTGTTGTATGCCACACTACTAAAAATAGCAGCTAGGTACAACGTTTTTTTCTCTACACATGGGAGAATATACATACAATTAGATTAATATATCCACAGGTACTAAGAGCCGATTTTTCCATTGGAAGTCCTTGGATTCCCAATCTTTTGTGAGGCGAAACCATCGGTAAAAGCAATTTGGATAGGTGAATATATAAATTGTATTTTAATTTATTTTAAAAGAATTTTTAAAATTTGATTATTCAGCTCATCTCAATTTTATGGTTCTGGTATCTCTAATTAATACCATTGAACAACAACTGTATTATAGACACCCTATATATTTCCGTGGGTACTTAGTACCTGTGGAGATATTAATCTCATTTTATGTATATTCTCCCATGTGTAGAGAAAAAAACGTTGTACCTAGCTGCTATTTTTAGTAGTGTGGCATACAACAAGTCTATAATATCTCCGCTTGCACTAGACGTCCAGTTCACGTGTAGGTCAATTTTTAACGGCCCACTCGATCTTTCACTAGCTGGCAGTTAGCGATGTATTTGCTTGCTATGGGATTTTAAATCCTATGTAATGGAAATAGCTTTCTGAAGAGCCGATCTTTCCATTGGAAGTCCTTGGATTCCGAATCTTTTGTGAAGCTAAACCGTCGGTAAAAGCAATTTGGATAGGTGAATATTTAAATTGTATTTTAATTTATTTTAAAAGAATGTTTAAACATTGCTTGTTCAGCTCATCTCAATTTTATAGTTCTGGTATCCCTAGTTAATTGTTTCTACTTATGGCACAAGGCCAGCAATGATCCAGTGTATTACTGGTACTTTATTTTATCGACCCCATAAGGATGAAAGGTAAAGTTAACCTCGGCGGGATTTGAACTCAGAATGGCAAGGGCCGTAACTCTATGCGTCAAAGCATGGCGTCCGTCCCTCTACCGATACTACCAATCCACCGCCCATGGTATCTCTAATTAATACCATTGAACAACAACTGTATTATAGACACCCTATATATTTCCGTGGGTACTTAGTACCTGTGGATATATTAATCTTATTTTAAGTATATATATATATATATATATATATATATATATATATATATATATATATATATATATATAGGAGGTGAGTTTTATTGTAGCACAATAAAGCAATGCAAATATCGGATAAGTAGCACTCTACAGTTTGTAGGACTGGAGTATAAATAATATAAGATCAAAAGATCGTTAAAAGAGTTCCAAGTATTTTATTATGCGCATTTCAAAAACAAATATCACCATGGGATGATATCTGCGTTTTCATCAGATAAAATAGGGATACATGATATGAAGCTTAAAAAACACTTGTGAATAGTGAAGTTTTAAATCAATATATGTGTTGATTTAAAACTTCACTATTCACAATAAAATACTTGAACTCTTTTAACCATCTTTTGATCTTATATTATATATATATATATATATATATACACACACACATGTATACACAAATATACCCACACACAGCTATACATATACACACACACAAACACATACATGTATACATACACGTACGTGTGTGTGCATAAACATATAGGCAGACAAACTATAAATACACACACGCTCGCAGGTGGGAGTACCAAAAAATGAAAAAATGAAATAATGATATCATACTCGAGAAGAACTGTCGAGTGCTTCGAATCAGAGATAAAATTATATTTTTGTTGAATAACCGACAAATTAAATATCCCTATGCTTATATATACACACATATATAAATATATACACATACAAAAGATATACGCGCATAAAGAACACACACTCACACACATACATAAAAAAATATAAAAACACGTTTAAATGTATGTACACATAAGCCTGTCTGCATATGCGCCCACATACAACCTTATGTAAGTACACTTAAAAAACTTAGTGGGCAAGTGAGGACAAAGGGGAGTAAAAATGAGATCAAATAATATAAACATTATATATGAA
The DNA here is from genome assembly GCA_964016885.1 of Eledone cirrhosa. Lineage (NCBI taxonomy): Eukaryota > Metazoa > Mollusca > Cephalopoda > Octopoda > Eledonidae > Eledone > Eledone cirrhosa. The sequence goes on from OZ024741.1 coordinate 220,114,514, forward strand.
CAGGTAAGGGAGAAAAGGGGTGTAAAAGTTGTAGTAGAGAGTGAGTGTTTGTGATGAGATCTGGATAAGGGTATATAGTTAAAAAGTGATGTGGGTAAAGGATGAAGGTGGTGGGTGTGTATGTGTTAAAGGTATGGTAGAAAATAAGGGGGGGGGGTATTTATAAGTCAAATGAAAAAAATAAAAAAATATATAGAAAAAGGTGAGGGAGAAAAAGTATATATTGGTAGAAAGTATGTGTTCATAAGGTAATGAAATTGGTAGTGAGTGGAAGGCGTGATAAATAAAGAGGAAGCTCAAGGTGGTTGAGTAATCGTTGGTGTGTTAATCCAGTTAAAAGGTAGATGCGATTTCAGGTGCGGACAACATCTAAAGATCAGGGTATTAGAGTTGAGACAAGTGGGAGGGGTTTTCAAGTTTTGGAGAATTCTGAATTTTTCCGTAGTACACAAAGAACATTTCTTTGTGTCTCTTTGGTATTCTCTTGAATGGTCTAAAATAGACCAATCAATACTGTACAGAATATGTTTGTCTTTAAACTTCCACACTTTATTTGCCAGCCTCGTTACTGTTCTTTTTTCAGGGTGTTTGAAAGAAGCGACATGTGCATAGTACCTGGTTTTAAATCTGTCCTGAGTCATGCCAACATAGCGTTCACTCCTGGCTGGCTAGTTATTAATCATCGGTGTCAATTTGGCCTTATACACAATAGATTTGGTATTACATTTACCCTGTAATGGGCATTCTTCCGGCTTCTTGCAACTGCATCCATTAGCTCTAGTACCATTAGAGTTTGCTAATTTTAGTTTTCATTGATGGGCAGCAAGAGTAGCTGATTTTAACTACATTTCTATTGAATATCTTATTATATCTATGATTAGGGGGAAAATGTTTGTCTAGAAGGTCGAGGAATTTTCTTCCTACGTTAGTTTTAACAGTTAGAGAGAAAGGGCTGTAAACCAAATAATTTTTCTTTTTCCTGTTATTGTTTAGTGTTAGAAAGAGGAGTAGGTAAATATTTAATTTGTTCGGTTAAACCGCTGTTAGTGAGGGCCTTATTATAATAAGGGGCGGCTTTGTTAAACATTTCTATAGACGAAGATAAGGTAGAAATCCTACGGCTAATATTAGGAATAAGATTTTTAACGACTATAGGGTTATGGCAAGACTCTTTGTGTATATATCTTAAATTTTCATTAGGTTTATGATAAGGTTTAAAAGAGGTGGTAAGTAGGTCAAGATTGATATCAAGAAAGTTAGTATTAGTAAGTTTCGTATCTATAGTAATTTTAAGGTTTAGGTTAGCAAAGCTATTGATTAAGTCTTTACTGAATTTATCAAGGTTATGGCCGTTGGTGGTATGAGAAACTGCCAAACCGTCGTCTCGGTATAAACCGATATTATGGCAAGGACATTTCTCTTTAAGGGTGTGGAGGAGGAATAATCCTACTAAGTCGCACACATCGGCGCTATCATATGAGCCCATCGCAAAATCAAAAGAGTTTACAGGGCTTGATTTTTTAACCCAAGTACCTTCATTAGCAAAGAGTAGTGTTTTCCTAGTATGAAAGATAACGTCTTCTTCTAATTTAGAAACATTAATGAAAAGTGTAGCAAAATCTAAAGCGATAGAGGGGTAAAAATCAACAATATCAAATTGGGTAAGTATATTATTAAACCAAGAAATAACAGAGGATGTATTTAACCATTAGGATAAGTCAGTCATAGTTCTTATTTGAGGTATTATTTTTCTTAGGATTTTTTTACTCGCAAGGCCAATTTCAGATTTAGCAGGGTTGATTAGTCTACAACTAGGTCGATTAGTAAAGTTTAATTTATGGTCTTTAAGGGTAATATATGTTTTACGTTTAGCTAGGCTTTCAATCCGGTTATCAATTTTTAAAATACTAGCTAGGGCTTTAGCTTCCTTATTAATGGTATTATAAGTATTAATGTTAACTATTTGATATTTAGCCGTAATGCTATCTGTTAATAGTTGGTTATACGAATTGTTATTTACTTCAAAAAGATTTTTTGTTTTGTCAGAAAAAACGAAAGTATTTGTAGAGTGTTTAAAATTAGAAATATCGTTAAAGAGTTTGGATTGAAAATTGTTGTTGTACTTACGGTATTTTAATTCATTAATCATGTTAACTAGATCTATTTCGGAGTTGGCCATGTCCTTAACTCTAGGTGGGTATTTGCGAAATTTAATGTCAAAGTAGTCATTAGAATCAGCACAGAATTGTCCATCGAAAATCATAGCCTTGCATCTCATTCTTTTTATGACTTGTTCAATTTTATCGATTAATAATTTGGTAAAGGTGGTGTTGGAAGGAGTAGGTATATTTTTGATAGAATAATCCAATTCATAAACGTCCATGGTGTATGTTGGTTAATTTCCTGAAACTGTACAGTGCTCAACTTGTCGGTCTGGAAGGTGCCAATCATATATGTAATATAGAATATGCTTCGAACATTCCCGGTTGGAACTGTATAAATGAAGTATTTCCATCGGAATGGTACAGGAAAAGAGAGTGCTCTATGTAGGCTACAGAGATTATTAGTAATAAACAACATAAGATAATTATTTCATTTACCAGTAGTTTCTTGAAAGCAGATGTTATATCTGTCTTCAGTTGTCAGAATGAATAAATAACTAATAAGCTCTGTAGTCTACATAGAACACTCTTTTTTCCTGTATCTTTCCGACTGAAATACTTCATTTATATATATATGTATATATATATATATATATATATATTATACATATATATATATATATATATATATATATACATATATATATATATACATATATATATATATATATATATACACACACACATATATATATATATATATATATATATATACACACACACACATATATATATATATGTATCATAAATATATATGTGTGCGTATATGTATGTATATGTGTGTGTGCACATATATGTAATCTACCCTCCATATATATATATATATATATATATATATATATATATATATATATAATATATATATTCATTTATACACACAGAATGGCGACGATAGTGTGCTGAACTTTCAATGTTAAGTTCTAGTCTCTCTGATCCAAACTAAAAAGCCGCCGGAATTAAGTTTATCTTTCAACTTTGTAAGTTCGATCAAACGAAATCCATCATGGCGTACTGCTGTCGATTTTATCGACTAAACCACCATTGCTGCCTCCTCTACACGGTTCTCCTTTTATCGCCCACCTTTTCATAAACATGGCCTCTCGCCAGGGTTAACAAACTAATTACATAGACACCGAAACATACACGCGCATACAGAGACACATGCACAGACACTCAAACACATACTGGCACACACACACACATACATATATATATATGTATGTGTGTGTGTGCGTGGGGGTGTACAGATTTATATATATACACACACACATATATATATATATATATATATATATATACACACACACATACATACATACATACATACAATATATGTATATGTATAAGTTTGTATGTGCATACATCTCTCTATCCCTATATATATATATATATATATATATATATATATATATATATATATATATATATATATATATATATATGATTATATTCTCTTAACACATTAAATCATTAGATTTTGCGCCCATGCTGTGCTGTGGTACTAAAGTAATTCTCTCTCTCTCTCTCTCTCTCTCTCTATATATATATATATATATATATATATATATATATATATATATATATATATATGGGAGGGGGTATGTATGTGTGCGTCTATGCTTATTTCCGGTAATTTATATTATATATTTACATATATATCTATATCTATATATAAACACAATTCACAAACCAGTTCGGGAATCGAACTCACAACCATGTGCCTTCATATATGTTGCTGCAGTTTACTCAGTTGTAGAAATGAGTTGTGACGTCACTGGTGCCAAGCTGTATAACCATTGCCTTTCCCTTGTAGAACATCGGTGGCGTAGTGAGGGGAGACAGGTATACATGGGTGACTGCTGGTCTTCCACAAACCATATCGAGCTTGGACTTGTAACACGGAGGTGCAAATCCTATGATTATTTATGACCGAAGTGGGTCATTATCTATCTTTCCCTATATAATTGTTTCAACTTTGGGGACAAGGCCAGCAATTATCCTACCGCATTACTGGTACCGACCCCGTAAGGATGAAAGGCAAAGTTAACCTCGGCGGGATTTGAACTCAGAATGGCAAGGTCCGTAACTCTATGCGTCAAAGCATGGGGTCCGACCCTCTTCCAATACTGCCAATCCACCAATATATATTATATATTAGGGTGGCCCTTGTTTTTCAACTTTCTAAAGGTTTAGCACCCACCGCTCTATCTTGTTCCAATTAACAAAAAAACAATATCTGCCAAACGTTAGCTCAAGTGGATAACTACAAGACGACCCTCATCGTACGTGAAATTTTGAAGTTTTCGCCCGGATAGTCATTTTTTCAGATAATTAGTTTCAACTCGTATATAATTTTCTATTAAATTAAAATCTTGTTTAGACATATTCTTGGTATTAGAAGGATAAGTGACAATAAATATAATTGGGAAGACAACTTGCAAAGCTGGGGACAAAGTGAAGGTATAGGGCAAGCACCTATTTTTCGCAGTGGGAGCAGCAAAATGTTAACTATCGGAAAATTACCTATTGTTAAGGGCCACCCTAATATACATATATCCGTATGTGGTTGACATCTGAGAGAAATGAGTACATGGTATTGAGTAATATATATATATATATAATATAAGATCAAAAGATGGTTAAAAGAGTTCCAAGTATTTTATTATGCGTATTTCAAAACAAATATCATTATCGGATGATATCTGCGTTCTCATCAGATAAAATAGGGAGACATGATATGAAGCTTAAAAAACACTTGTGAGCAGTGAAGTTTTAAATCAACATATGAAAAATAAACTAAGATGAATATATGAGATTGGGAAAAGAGTAAAGGATGGTGGGGGAGGAGTATAAGAAGGAAGGATGAGAGAGGAGGAGAAATGGGTGATAGAGAGAGAGAGAGATAGCCGTTACAACTGAGAAAATATCGTCTCACAGAGAGAAATAAAAAAACCGTTGGAAGATAATAGATAATTGAAAAGATTTTAAACTTAAAAGTTAATGAGGTTTATGCATGAAGAAAAGGGAATTAAGAATAGTATTAAATTAAGGTTTGTATATAAGGTTTGTATAATATGTGCGATAAAAAGAAAATTTATTAATATGTATTATTAAAATAAGAATATTAATGATATTAAGGATATAATTTGAAAGAAGGAGAAGAATAAATGAGTTATGAACTTAGAGGAATTAGTTAGGGTTTAAGTTTGTTTTTATGTATTGTAATATGTAAACGTAAATAGTAGGTTTAAAATGAGCATGGAAGGAGAGAAGAAAAAATAATGTTTAAGGAAGAAAATATCTAACGTCTTAGATAAGGTTTATATGTTTACGAAAAATTTTCTAATGGTAATATTATAATATATTAAAAAAGAAATTAGTTCGGGTTTAAGTTTGTTTTTATGTATTGTAATATGTAAAAGTAAAAGTAAATAGTATGTTTAAAACGAGCATGGAAGGAGAGAAGAAAGAAGAAAAATGAAAGGAAGAAAAAAATATCTAACGTCAAAAAGTTTATATGTTTACGAAAATCTTCTAATGGTTATATTATAATGTATTTAAAAAAAATATAGTTTTAATGCCCAATAATATGAGGAAATATGGAAGAATGGATAATGCTGTAGTGAGTAATAATATGAATTGAGAATTGGAAAGAAAAAGTACAGATTAGAGATTAGAAATTAAAAAAGAAAAAAGGAAGAAAGGAAAATGATAAAGAAGAAAGATAGGGGATTATGACATACAATGAGTAAATTGTATTATATAATATATAATACTGAAATAAGGTAGAAAGATGGGTATATTTGTAAAAGATGTATAAGCCTTTGAACAAAAGAGGATTTTAAACTAATAATGTATTGAGATATTAGCTGTATCCTTTATGGAATGTTCTATGGGAATTATGCAAGCAGAGCGAAAATAAATCTGTGCGTCTATTTATTATAGAATTGAAATTAGGTATAATGGTAAATTTCTCGGCTAGGCAGAGATTACATGTTCTGGATAGGGAAGAATTCAAGTAGGGAAAGGCGGAGCAAACCTTCCTCCAAGAGATGTTATAGTTAATATTTGTGTCTTTTAAGGACCATATGAGTTCCGAGAGTGTCGTGTTAGTTCTTTTAAGTTGTTCTTTAAAAGACGATTTCTGATTATAAAATCTAGCTTTGAAGGAAGTGGAAGTGGAACCAAAATAGGTAAAATAATTAGTATCAGTTATAACCTTACATTCATAGACTAAGTTTTTATCAAGACAATGGTTGTTAAGAGGACATTTAGTTCTAATAGGGCAATTGCAATTACGATTAGAGAAATTAACAGAGTTATTAACAAGTGACCTATTATTATTTATAGAAGGAATTGGATTGGAGAAGTTATTTACGATAGGAATAATAGTTTCCTGATTTAGATTGGTATTATGAACATTCAACGAAGGTACGTTTGACGTCGTATTTAAATTTACTGAATCTAGCCTAGAGTTAACAATGACGTCGGGTATACTATTGCTATTATTATGACGCTCAGTGTTGGAAGGATGTAATTTATTATTTAATATTTTATTGTTGTGTTTAGAGATAATGTTAGAGATGTTGGAAGTGGTGGAATAAGAAAATGTAATTGTATGTTTGTTAAAGATTTTACTATAGATAAGCATTTATCTAAGGCCCTAAAGAATAGTTTAGGAATATTATTATTAATAGATAGAGAAAAGGAGCAGTATACCAAATTATATTTTTGTATCTAGGTCTTTTATTTAAGTTATTGGAATGTTCAAAATTAATTATTTTACTATAAGACCTTCGATGATTGGTTTCCTTACTGTATTTATTTTATCAGGATAACCGGCTTTAGAAAGCGCATTATTATAGTAATTGGCATTAGCGTCGAAGATATCTTTATTAGAGTATAGATTTGAGATTATTTTTTCAATATTACTGACTATAGCATTTTTAAAGTTAGTGAGGTGGTTAGATTTAAAATTAACATAATTTAGATTCTCATTGTTTTTATGGTAAGGATAATATAGGCCAGTGTCAAGATTAAGGGATATATCCAAGAAGCTAGCTAGTTTGACGTTATTATCAAATTCAATTTTAAGGTTATGGTGCCTAACGAGATCACGTATATTGTTCTTAATAATATTAAGGTTAACTAAGTTGCAGTTTAAGATAGTAAAAAGGCCATCGTCACGATGAATTCCACTGCGAAGTTGAGGAATTTTCCGATTTAAAGAATTCAAAATAAAGATACCAATCAAATCAGTCAATTGCTATGAATCGGATGCACCCATTGTGATATCAAAATTGTTGGAAGTATCGGCTCTAGTCCAATATTCATTGTTGAATTCCAAGATGGTTTTTTTTCTTGCGGAGAGAATGATGTAAAGTTCATCTGTGGTAATGTCAGAATATTTAAATGCAAAAGATAGAGCGTTGTTGAGGAGTGAAGGCGAAATAGAAGAATAGTAACTGGCAATATCAAATTGAATACATTTTTGTTTGTTTTTCTTATTCAGGTTGTTGAACCAGCCAATTACTTTAGATGTACCAATCCATAAATTTAAGTTAGAAATAGAGGAATTAGAACGAACCTGTGGGATAATTCTATCCAAGATGGTTTTACTAACAACCCCCAGATCTGATTTAGAGGGGGCGATTAGTCTAACAGGCAGTTCCGTTCGAAAGTTACTTTTATGATCCTTGAGATTTATCCTCGGAGTTCTTGGGAGGAATGGTTCGGTCTTTTTCTCAATGCCAAGTTTAGACATAATCTCAGAAGCTTCCAAGTTTATAGATTCCAAATTGTCATGGTTAGAACGCAGATATCATCCCATGATGATATTTGTTTTTGAAATGCGCATAATAAAATACTTGGAACTCTTTTAACCATCTTTTGATCTTATATTATTTATACTCCAGTCCTACAAACTGTAGAGTGCTACTTATCCAATATTTGCATTGCTTTATTGTGCTACAATAAAACTCACCTCCTACATATATATATATATATATATATATATATATATATATATATATATATATATATATAAATATATATATATATGATATGTATATATATACTCTCCTTGCTATCCTTGCTTTAATTTTTCTCATTGCTCTCCTTTGTTCATTGTATTTGTATATAACAATTACATAGATACAAGGAGAAAGGGAGAACAAGGAGAAAAGGAGAGTAAGGAGAAAAGGAGAGCAAGAAGACCAAGGAGAAAAGGAGAGCAAGGAGAGCAATTAGAAAGGGAGAGCAATGATAGCAAGGAGAACAAGAATAAAAGGAGTGCAATGAGAGCAAGGAGAAAGGGAGAGCAAGGAGAGCAAGTATAAAAGGAGAGGAAGAAGAAAAGGAGAGCAAGGAGAGCTAGGAGAGTAAGGAGAAAGGGAGAGCAAGGAGAGGTTAAGGCAAATATATATATATATATATATGTCACCGAGTTTGCGTAAATGTGTATATAAATGTATAAATATTTAGTATATAAGCATGGAAACACGCCAACTATACGCACACATATATATGTATTCACTGTTAGTATATAAGCATACAAACATGCCAATATACGTCAACTAAAAAACGATAACTACCTTTAATTGATTTTTAAACCTAATTCGGTTTCATCAGAAAGTATGTATATCATATAGACCACTACAAAGAAACAGGTGACCGAGGGGCTTGGTCTTTGTTAAATGATTATAAAGATATAAGCTTCAGTTTACTAGGATTTCACAATACTTCATGCAGAGTAGAAACGGTGCCACGAGAAAACAGATTCCTATTTACTGATAGTTTATCGAACTTAGGATTACTTCAATCAAGATAAAGTTAGAGATATTGGGATTGTTCTGCTAAGAATAGATAACTATCTATTAGAAAATTGATAGTAAACAAATAGCAATGATTTGGATACGAGGCTTATAGATAATAGCGGGGACAAAAAAGCAGATGAATTAACATAGGAGGGAGCACAAAATGAAAAATATGTATATAGCTAACATTCCTAATCTATCACAAGTCAAATCATTCAGTAAAAATATATTTAGCTAAAGGTGGGAAATTTTAGGGAAGAATCTAGAGATAAGCTCTAAAATTTAAATCTTCCATTATATCAACCAGATCTGTCAACGTTTAAAACATATCAAATATTGAACAATGTTAATAAACAGAAACTATGTTGGATTTGAACAGATCATATATATATACCGCTGATCTATATTTTATTATGAACATGTCGTAGAGAATGGCCTCCATGTTCCTGTGGAGATTACCCAGAACTCTCTGTGGCATTATTTGAATTATTCAAATCCCACCAAGGTTAACTTTGCCTTTCATCCTTACGGGGTCGATAACATAAAGTACCAGTAATACACTGGGATAATTGCTGGCCTTGTGCCAAAAGTAGAAACAATTATTTGTATAGAACTAGAATTGCGGTGAATTGGCAGTATCGGTAGAAGGTCGAGGTTAACTTTGCCTTTCATCCTTACGAGGTCGATAAAATAAAGTACCAGTAATGTATTGGTTAATTGTTGACTTTGTCAAAAAGTAGAAACAATTATTTCTATAGAACTGACAAGGGCGGTGGATTGGTAGCAATCGGCAGAGCGTCGAGCCACATGTTTTGCGGCATAGAGTTACATCCATGTAACGTTCTTGGTTAAAATACAGCCGATGTAAGCTTTACCTTTCATCTTTACGGGGTCGATAAAATAAGGTACCAGTAATACACTACGGTCGATTAAATCGACCCCCGCCCCCACACCCCCAAACAATTATTGGCCTTGTATATAAATCAAAAACTACTAGTTTTACCAGTCTCAGTGAGATAACATCTTAAAGCTGGCCCTTAAAACATTACCAAGATGAGAAGTAAAATATATTTCCAACTATAAACAAGACATTTTAGTACATGGAAGCTATAAAGAGATTCAACAACAGACATATTACCAGTCTAGGAGAAAGGACATGTTGAAGCTGGTTTTTAAAAAAAAACTACCAAGATGAGAAGTAAAATATATTGTCAAACATCCAGTATATAAGCTTGGAAACACGCCAAATACACACACACACACACACACACTTATATATCGATCGACTTTCGTCAAATTGGACCGAGGAAACAATGTTTCCATTGGTCTTTCCAATTGCTAATACTATCTATCGGTGGCAACTCCAGGTAGAAGGAGCAACGAGAAATAATGTGTCTTGCTCAAGGACGTAACGCATCGCTCGGTTTGATATATATATATATCCCAAAAGTCAGCTCAAAAGTGACACAGAGGAGACTGAGGTTGGCTGGACATGCTCATCGACATCCAGAGTTGACATTGCACTCAGTGCTCCTTTGGGAGCCCCTACATGGACACACTAGAAGAGGAAGACCAAGGTTAACATACGTTGATGCCCTAAGGACAGACACTGGTCTGTTGGAGATGCAGGATATGGCAGCGATAATGAGGGACAGAGACCGCTGGAGAGAACTCGTCCATGGATCTCGGGAATTTTACCCGCCTTAGATATATATATATATATATATATATATATATATATATATATATATATATATATATATATATATATATATATATATGTATGTATGTATATATACATACATACATACACACACACACACATATATATATATATAGAGATATATATATATATACATAGGAAAATATATATATATTAGAAAGTGAGGTTCTTTTACAAAATGAAAAAGAACCCAAGGTGTCCTACACGAGTGAAAGTATAAGGAAAAAAGATGCAACTGGAGTCTTTTTAAAAAATATATATATATTTATTTGGTTCCTTTATCGGTTTCGCAGTTCTTGTGCTTTTCAAAAGTAGAATTGAGGTGGAGGGTTTGTGGTTTTTCTCACATCCTTATATATATATATATATATATATATATATATATATATATATATATATATATATATAACAAAGGAATTGTGGTAAGGAACCAGATGGACAATAACGCACCAGAGTACTCAATACTTAGGGTAGTAGAGTGGGAAATAGGAAAAAGTATGGGCGAGGTATCTAGTATCCCTTATAGTTAAGAAATAAGACAGAAGAAAGACAGACATAGAAGGGAAACAAGAAAGAGGAGACAGAAAGGGGGTAAAACAAGCATAAATAAGAGGAAAGGTGAAAAATAAAAGGCAGCGAGTATGTATATATATATATATATATATATATATAGGAAAAAGTATGACCTCGACGGCAGAGCTCAAGCCATTTCGACGGCTATTTCTGGACATAGCCGTCGAAACGGCTTGTGCTCTGCCGTCGGGGTCATACTTTTTTCCTATATATATATATATATATATATATATATATATATATATACATAAATACATATATATACATATATATATACATACTCGGTGCCTTTTATTTTTCACCTTTCCTCTTATTTATGCTTGTTTTACCCCCTTTCTGTCTCCTCTTTCTTGTTTCCCTTCTATCTCTGTCTTTCTTCTGTCTTATTTCTTAACTATAAGGGATACTAGATACCTCTCCCATTGTGTCATGGCTTACTAGTTCTCATGACTATAACAACAAAACTAGCAGAAGAACAACCAACAAAAGTGTTTAAGTGTTTAACATACAGCAAATTATGCAACACTGGAAATAATAATTGTTTCTACTTATGGCACAAGGCCAGCAAATAACCCCAGTGCATTACCGGTACTTTATTTTATCGACCTCATAAGGATGAAAGGCAAAGTTATCCTCGGCGGGATTTCAACTCAGACCATAAAGAGCCGTAACTCTTTGCTACAAACCATGGCGTCCGACCTTCAACCGATACTGCCAACCCAGAAATAATAATTGTTTCTACTTTTGGCGAAAGGTCAGCAATTACCCAGTGCATTACTGGTACTTTATTTTATCGACCCCAGAAATAATAATGAGCAGTAAAACAACAAGAAACTTCACATTATATTGATTTCTGATTTTAGGCACAAGGCCAGCAATTTTAGGGGAGGGGAAGATCGATTAAACCGACCCCACTGTGTTAGTGATACTTTGTTTATCGACTCCGTAAGGATGAAAGTCAAAGCTAACTACGGCGGGATTTGAGCACAGAACGTTCAGGCCATAATAATGGTAATAGTAATAATAATGGTTTCTACCATAGGCACGAGGTCAGCAATTTAGGGGAAAGGAATGTCGATGAAATCGACCCCAGTGTGTTACCGGTACTTTATTTTATCGACCTCGTAAGGATGAAAGGCAAAGCCAGAACGTAAAGGGCCGTAAGTCTATGCCGCGAAGCAGGGTGGCCAACGCTCAACCGATAGTTCCAATCCACCATCCTAAAACTTTTTGTTATTTTATAATAAAAACCAATTCAGATAAATTTGGTAAAAACAATTAAAAAGAAGAAAATTCACATTTTGGAATATGGTGAAAAGTTTGTAAAAGTTAAAATTTATGAGAAATGGGTAACCTTTACCCCACTGATCTTACCTCATAAACTACAACTGAAATCGATAATTAACGAACCACAGCAACAAAGAACACTGCGGGATCAAATGTCACTTAATAAAATGAACATGGAAATATAATTTTAATGCTACTACAAATGAAATAAAATACAAACATATTGACCGATAAATGGAAGACGAATGAACTAAAAAAGCCGACGGACGAATTTTATAAAACCTATTAAAATTCTTGAGACGATACCATGATAATTCAGGACTTATATCAATACAACATTAGGAAGAAATTGAAAATTGGTGCCTGAAATATGAAAAGAACTTTAAGAAAATACACTATTTAAACAGCCTTTGTATAAAGGCCGGGCGTCTGTCTGTTACTGGTACCATGTAACACAGTACAGCCTGCTTCATACTCCAGTGGTAGGTAACTAAACCGGCTCGTCCATAAGACAAGGGTGTGGTAAGAAAGGAAAGTGGAACTCCAGCAACACAATGAACAAGAGATGTTAAAACGGGTTGATGAACTCCTCAGAGTCATGGTCTATCCACCACAACTATGGGTTCGAGAGTCTCACCAACCAGCAATTCGTCAAGCGTGGTGAGTATGGCTACATCTCTGACATAATCAAAACAAAAGAGAAAGTGGTGGACGTCAACCACAGAGGCGTGCCTCCAACAGGAGCAGGAAGGGCCTGGATTGAACTGGATTTCATAAAGAAATTGAACAAAACAAAACTATTTGCAGAAACAGTCAAACTACCAATCTCAACATACCAAAAGACCAGAAATTATTTTCATCAATCCAATCCAAATACAACCAATACGCAACACCAACAACACGAAAAACATTCAATTTCTCACAGAATCAAATTATAAAATGACAGAGGACAACCTCATAGCATAAATCCTTCGAACTGCAGAAGAAATGCAACCATATTACATATAATTCCAACAGAATTCCAACAGAATATTATGAAACATGTATGATGATTGAAAAACTATAGATCAATATAAAACAGATGAGCAAAAGGCTCCAATGATCCACAAAATAACATTCGTTCTTTTGATTATTTAGCATCGTTTATGGCCTACCTAAAATACACAACTTCAAACTGTTAAATGTGTTTGTAAAGTCTCGACAACCAAATATTTCCAGTTGCCACCCCATAAAATGTTAAACAAAGATCAATTATACAAGGCCCTGCATGTGAAACACACAGGCTGAATAACTTTCTGGGTGTTTCGCTGAAGCCCTTAAATTAAGTATAGAGTTATATACGAGATGATCTATACATGCTGAATCACTTGCAAAAGAAAAAAAGAACAAAAAACAGTAAGCGAAAACACGATTTCTGTTATACACAAATATATATAATTACAATTAAATATTGGTTATATAGTTACCAATTTGAATTACGCATAAAGTCACTTAATCATTGATTTAAGATTTAGATTTCAAGACAACTATTTTAGGTTGAAATAGAACTACGAACCGACAAATATCAGGAACTGCAATTGGCACACATGCGTCAATTTAGTAATGAGATTCCATAAGGAAAATATTTACAATCCATCGCCATTGTCCACATTTTACACACATTTAAACAAATTTTAAATCGTATTTAAATGATTACTTTATGTTACGACAGAATAACCATGACACACTGACAGAATCTTATTACTAATCAGATTTTATCATATTTTACTTTAGTTTAGCAAATTCTGTTCTTCAGAAAAAAATCTAAACAACAACATCCAATTCACAATGGATTTTAATCACATGAAACTAATACATTTTTTTTCATATTTTAATCATAAAAACTGATGAGAGAATAGAAACGCATATTTTTTCATAAACTCGCTAACTTAAAACAATACTGCCTATTCACATTGAGCCATACAAAACACACTAACTTGAACATTTCTAAAGGCCTAGCTAAAAGAATATGTACAATAATATAGACCCGACTAAATGTGATCAAAGACTGGACATACTGAAAAATATATTGATTCACAGGGCCTTTCCACTTGGTTTAATCACCGATGGAATGGAGACGGTATGATATATCGATATTGGAAATATGGAAAAATAAACAACAAAACCGAGAAAAATGTTTTACCACATACCTATGCCAACCATCAACCTCGAAAAAAACCTTCCCATTCTATATGGAGATAAAAAAGGAAAACCATTCTTTAAAATACCACAAATCATCAAAATTAAAAGAGAGCTCAAAGCACTACAAGAGAAACTTACTGGAGCCCAAAATCCGCTAGAAAATAGGGTTGAACAAACCGTGGGACATGGTTTAAATTAATTGAAAGACCAAAGTTGAAATTTAATGATTGACGAATCTTCTGAGTAAAACAGAATTCCACGTGGAAAACTTTGAAAACCTAATGTATGTGACTACATATGGTGGTTGTAAAATAAGATTGGTCAGACGGAATTGTTATTAAACAAACGAGTGAGCATACAAATCCGTGATGAAAACACCAGACAAATCCCCTAAGTAGTTACATTGCAATATATGCTGGACAAAATAACAAAATACAAACAAACGTATTTATTTCACGAGGCAGTCGAAGCAGCAAAAACAAAAAAAAAAGAGAGAGAGAGGGAACGCAATTACATGCGCTTGAAAAATCTTAATGGAAAATTATTTGCCTATTCACCCAAGGTAACTTCACTTTTTATTAGGACTTCTGCATCAATTGGTGAACATACTACGAAACTGTTTCGGAAAGGAGGGATAAACATGCCAATCTATATTTAGAATCCCGAGCAGCGCCGGGCCATTCTGCTAGTACAACTTTAAAATATTGCCCACGGACAGATGAATAATTTCAATTCCAGAACAACAAAGAATTAATGAAGAAGAACAATTAATTAACAAATATAAACCACACTTAAACAATTCTCATCTATTATATAATATATAAGGCGGTGGATTGGTAGTATCGATAGAGGGTCGGACGGCATTCTTTGCAGCATAGAGCTACGGCCGTTTACGGCCTGAGTTCAAATCCCGCCGAGGCTAACTTTGTCTTTCATTCTTACGGGGTCGATAAAATCAAGTACCAGTAATGCAGTGGGTAATTGCTGGCCTTGTGCCAAAAGTATAATATAATATATAATTGTTTCTATTTAGGCACAAGGCCAGCAATTATCCAGTACATTACTGGTACTTTATTTCATCGACCCCATAAGGATGATATAATATATAATTGTTTCTACTTTAGGCACAAGGCCAGCAATTACCCAGTGCATTACTGGTACTTTATTTTATCGACCCCGTAAGGATGAAAGGCAAAGTCAACCTCGGCGGGATTTGAACTCAGATCGTAAAGGGACGTAACTATGCTGGAAAGCATGGCGTCCGACCCTCTACCGATACTGCCAAACCACCGCCCTGATATAATATATAATTGTTTCTACTTTTGGCACAAGGCCAGCAATTACCCAGTACATTACTGGTACTTTATTTTATCGACCCCGTAAGGATGAAAGGCAAAGTTAACCTTGGCGGGATTTGAACTCAGAATGGAAAGGGCTATAACTCTATGCGTCAAATCATGGCGTCCGACCCTCAACCGATACTGCCAATCCACCGCCTTTCGTGATATAATATATAATTGTTTCTACTTTAGGCACAAGGCCAGCAATTACCCAGTTCATTACTGGTACTTTATTTTATCGACCTCGTAAGGATGAAAGGCAAAGTTAACCTCGGCGGGATTTGAACTCAGATCGTAAAGGGACGTAACTATGCTGGAAAGCATGGCGTCCGACCCTCTACCGATACTGCCAATCCACCGCCCTTGATATAATATATAATGATCTATAGATGTAAACCCCAAAACTGGTTAACTCTAAATATAAGGTACCCATATTTTAATGTGTGTACCCGAGCACATCAGTAGGCGAAGTGGTGTATGCACAACCACATACACACAGACACACACGTGTACACACAGACACATACGTGTACACACAGACACATACGTGTACACACAGGCACACACGTGTACACAGGCACACACGTGTACACACAGACACATACGTTTACACACAGACAGACACGTGTACACACAGGCACACACGTGTACACACAGGCACACACGTGTACACACAGGCACAAACGTGTACACACGGGCAGACACGTGTACACACAGGCACATACGTGTACACACAGGCACATACGTGTACACATAGGCACACACGAGTACACACAGGCACACACGTGTACACACACGTGTACACACAGACACATACGTGTACACACAGACAGACACACGGGCACACACGTGTACACACAGGCACATACGTGCACACACATGCACACACGTGTACACACAGACACATACGTGTACACACAGGCACGCATACGCAACAAAGTAAACGAAAACTCACCATTTATCCAAAATAGCTTATTCCCGAAGACAATACTCACAAATTGCAAATTTTCTCTAGAAGTTTCCATCAGTAGATATATTTTTATTTTAGTGTAATTACATCACAGCCCAAAACAAACTGTAACATAATCTTTAATTTTTTACTAATTTGAAGCAATCCCTCTGTAGAAGGTTCCACGAATATACGCCCACACACACCGACACACACCCACAAACCAACACACATACATACACATATATATGCACATACACACACACATACCCACAGACACACACCACAACAATATACATCTATCTGAATTTTGATTTTATATGTATATATAAAATACAATTTTTGATATATATATATATATACACATATATATCAGAAAAGGTGTTGTAAAACACCAGGTGGACCATAACCCACCAGAGTACTCAATACTTGGGATAGTTGAGTGGGTAATATGAAAAGATTCAGGACCCCGACTGCTGAATCTTTTCATATATATATATATATATATATATATATATATATATATATATATATAAATTTCGTATTTCTAAAGAAATACGGTTTTAGGAAGCCGTGGCTATGCAAACATCGGAGCTAACGCCCTATGGTGGTTTCCAGCAGAAGCAAGGGGGACAACCGTCTACGCATTTCAGGCTTAACTGGCCTTCGTCAGGACGGTCCCTCCCTCCGGATCTGACTGATCAGCCAGTCTGCTAATATGCAAATCAGGCCGATTAACTGTTTTCAGTTGTAAATTGCAAACTTGACTGCCACCACACATTATGAACCTGAAGATTGCGAAAGCATGAAAGTACTTGTTCAATTAACACTTAACATTTAATATTCTACCATACTATTTCATTCTAATACCATTATAAATTTTAAAGGATTGTAAATAAAACGAGTAAATCAGACAAAGTTGGAATTCCTTTTATTAATATATATATATTAAGCTCTGTTACCTACATAGAGCACTCTTTTCCTGGACTTTTCCGACGGAATTACTTCATTTATATATATATATATATATATAGATAGATTGATAGAGAGAGAGAGAGAGAGAGAGAGAGAGAGAGAGAGAGAGAGAGAGAGAGAGAGAGAGAGAGAGAGAGAGAGAGAGAGAGAGAGAGAGAGAGAGAGAGAGAAGAGTGATTTAATTATATCAAGACGATAAGAAGGATACACGAGAGATATCCGCTATAGCAGGACGCCAGTGTAATAAAAGTGATATTTTTGAATGAAATGACTATTCACACAAAGATACATCCCAATCTCAGAAACACAGTTTGATTTCCGCACCGGACTGACGGTTGTAATTGATACAAATCGATAGATATAAAGTATCCATAATAGACTGTTTACAGTTGTATTTTGGCTAAAGGCTTTAACAAACAAAACAATGATGTTTTATATAGTAAATAAAAAATCCTATCGACGTAAACAAGACATTCAATTGTTTTACTCTCACACACCTTCAATACTAAAAGCCAAACATTGGTGGTCAATGCCATTTTATAGGAAAATGTACAGATAATGGTATCTGATTAAAGCAGAAGGCCAGTAATATAAAGAGGAGCAGAAAGTCGATTAAATTGACTCCAGTGCATTACTGGTACTTTATTTTATCGACTCCGTAAGCTATCATCTGCAGGATTTGAACTCAGAACATAAAGGGCTGTAATTCTATGACATATGATGTTCGACGCTCTACTGATCCTGACAATCTCCCGCTCTAAGGAAAATATAAAGATAAGGAACAATGCCATGGAATGAGTTCTCTTCACCATCATGTTTTCTGAAAGAGAGAGAAATTGCATTGTTTCTCAAACTTCATAGCTTTGAAGAAGACATACATCTCGTGAAAACTGAAAACCACAGAACTATAACCCCGACTTCCAACCGTTAGAAACAATAGTTTATAACTTTGCCTATTAATCCGTATGGTGAGCAAATGGGGTCCCACGTGCTGGCCTCCCCACAGCCCCGGTGGACAGGATGGAGAAGGCGTTTCCCCGGAGGATGATAAGGGAGATGCGCTGGAAGAGCCATTCCAGCTCGCGAGGCTCAGACCTGCGGCTGGCCAGCTCAGCGCCTATGGTGGTGAATAGGGAGGTAGCCCTAGGGCTAAGGACAGCAGAAGTCTCCAATGCCAAGGGCACGACCGCGAACTTGGAGAGTAAACTTGTTATTTATTTATTTAATGAGGGCCAAAGGGGGCAATTGCCTTGAGTCCCCCTGCAGTGGGGCACCAGTGACAGTCGTAGAAATTTATTTGTGACCTCAGCTGGGCTTTTTAGTTTTAGGAGGGTTAGAATTTGGGGATTTTTATTAGCACTTGCGCCAATCCAACTTTGATATATAAAATAGGGGAGTTTGCTGTGTATTCTATTTTTGTGTGTATTAGCTCCCCCCCCCCCCCCCCCGAACCTGAAGCGCCCGGGACTCCAAGGTCTGAATCCAACCCTTTATATGTGTATATGGGCGACGTGCAAACAAGTACCCTCCACCTCCCTTTAGCTTGTCCATCACCGCTTTGTCCCGGCCCACAGGATGGAGAATGCATAACCCCAGAGTACGTTCAGGTAGATGCGTTGGATCAGCGCTCCAACTTGTGTGCCTCGCACTTGCGGGCAGCCAACTACATTTCGATAGCAGGAAGCAGGAATGTTACCCGGGAGCCAAGAAGGCCAGAAGTCTCCACTGCATTAAAATTATTGCTGTAAATTCAGACACTTAGATATGTCTAAAGCATGCAGCAATATTTAGACGTCATAAATTATTACGTCATAAATTATGTCTGGTCAAGTTTCTGCCTGCTACTGGTACCATGTAACCCAGTACAACATGCTGCATGGTGAAGTGGTCGGCGACTAAACCCCGCTAGAACCTGGTCAGGTCAAGTTTCTCCCTGCTACTGGTACCATGTAACCCAGTACAACATGCTGCATGGTGAAGTGGTCGGCGACTAAACCCCGCTAGAACCTGGTCAGGTCAAGCTTCTGCCTGCTACTGGTACCATGTAACCCAGTACAACATGCTGCATGGTGAAGTGGTCGGCGACTAAACCCCGCTAGAACCTGGTCAGGTCAAGCTTCTCCCTGCTACTGGTACCATGTAACCCAGTACAACATGCTGCATGGTGAAGTGGTCGGCGACTAAACCCCGCTAGAACCTGGTCAGGTCAGGCTTCTGCCTGCTACTGGTACCATGTAACCCAGTACAACATGCTCCATGGTGAAGTGGTCGGCGACTAAACCCCGCTAGAACGTGGTCAGGTCAAGCTTCTCCCTGCTACTGGTACCATGTAACCCAGTACAACATGCTGCATGGTGAAGTGGTCGGCGACTAAACCCCGCTAGAACCTGGTCAGGTCAAGCTTCTGCCTGCTACTGGTACCATGTAACCCAGTACAACATGCTGCATGGTGAAGTGGTCGGCGACTAAACCCCGCTAGAACCTGGTCAGGTCAAGCTTCTCCCTGCTACTGGTACCATGTAACCCAGTACAACATGCTGCATGGTGAAGTGGTCGGCGACTAAACCCCGCTAGAACCTGGTCAGGTCAGGCTTCTGCCTGCTACTGGTACCATGTAACCCAGTACAACATGCTGCATGGTGAAGTGGTCGGCGACTAAACCCCGCTAGAACGTGGTCAGGTCAAGCTTCTCCCTGCTACTGGTACCATGTAACCCAGTACAACATGCTGCATGGTGAAGTGGTCGGCGACTAAACCGTCTACCCCGCTAGAACATGGTCAGGTCAAGCTTCTGCCTGCTACTGGTACCATGTAACCCAGTAATACATGCTGCATGGTGAAGTGGTCGGCGACTAAACCGACTACCCCGCTAGAACATGGTCAGGTCAAGCTTCTCCCTGCTACTGGTACCATGTAACCCAGTACAACATGCTGCATGGTGAAGTGGTCGGCGACTAAACCGACTACCCCGCTAGAACCTGGTCAGGTCAAGCTTCTCCCTGCTACTGGTACCATGTAACCCACTATAACATGCTGCATGGTGAAGTGGTCGGCGACTAAACCGACTACCCCGCTAGAACCTGGTCAGGTCAAGCTTCTGCCTGCTACTGGTACCATGTAACCCAGTACAACATGCTCCATGGTGAAGTGGTCGGCGACTAAACCCCGCTAGAACCTGGTCAGGTCAGGCTTCTGCCTGCTACTGGTACCATGTAACCCAGTACAACATGCTGCATGGTGAAGTGGTCGGCGACTAAACCCCGCTAGAACGTGGTCAGGTCAAGCTTCTCCCTGCTACTGGTACCATGTAACCCAGTACAACATGCTGCATGGTGAAGTGGTCGGCGACTAAACCCCGCTAGAACGTGGCCAGGTCAGGCTTCTGGCTGCTACTGGTACCATGTAACCCAGTACAACATGCTGCATGGTGAAGTGGTCGGCGACTAAACCGACTACCCCGCTAGAACCTGGTCAGGTCAAGCTTCTGCCTGCTACTGGTACCATGTAAACCAGTACAACATGCTGCATGGTGAAGTGGTCGGCGACTAAACCGACTACCCCGCTAGAACCTGGTCAGGTCAGGCTTCTGCCTGCTACTGGTACCATGTAACCCAGTACAACATGCTCCATGTTGAAGTGGTCAGCGACTCAACCGACAACCCCGCTAGAACCTGGTCAGGTCAAGCTTCTGCCTGCTACTGGTACCATGTAACCCAGTACAACATGCTGCATGGTGAAGTGGTCGGCGACTAAACCCCGCTAGAACCTGGTCAGGTCAAGCTTCTGCCTGCTACTGGTACCATGTAACCCAGTACAACATGCTGCATAGTGAAGTGGTCGGCGACTAAACCCCGCTAGAACATGGTCAGGTCAAGCTTCTCCCTGCTACTGGTACCATGTAAACCAGTACAACATGCTGCATGGTGAAGTGGTCGGCGACTAAACCGACTACCCCGCTAGAACCTGGTCAGGTCAAGCTTCTGCCTGCTACTGGTACCATGTAACCCAGTACAACATGCTCCATGTTGAAGTGGTCAGCGACTCAACCGACAACCCCGCTAGAACCTGGTCAGGTCAAGCTTCTGCCTGCTACTGGTACCATGTAACCTAGTACAACATGCTGCATGGTGAAGTGGTCGGCGACTAAACCCCGCTAGAACCTGGTCAAGTCAAGCTTCTGCCTGCTACTGGTACCATGTAACCCAGTACAACATGCTGCATGGTGAAGTGGTCGGCGACTAAACCCCGCTAGAACCTGGTCAGGTCAAGCTTCTGCCTGCTACTGGTACCATGTAACCCAGTACAACATGCTGCATGGTGAAGTGGTCGGCGACTAAACCGACTACCCCGCTAGAACATGGTCAGGTCAAGCTTCTCCCTGCTACTGGTACCATGTAACCCAGTACAACATGCTGCATGGTGAAGTGGTCGGCGACTAAACCCCGCTAGAACCTGGTCAGGTCAAGCTTCTGCCTGCTACTGGTACCATGTAACCCAGCACAACATGCTGCATGGTGAAGTGGTCGGCGACTAAACCCCGCTAGAACCTGGTCAGGTCAAGCTTCTCCCTGCTACTGGTACCATGTAACCCAGTACAACATGCTGCATGGTGAAGTGGTCGGCGACTAAACCGACTACCCCGATAGAACCTGGTCAGGTCAAGCTTCTGCCTGCTACTGGTACCATGTAACCCAGTACAACATGCTGCATGGTGAAGTGGTCGGCGACTAAACCCCGCTAGAACGTGGTCAGGTCAATCTTCTGCCTGCTACTGGTACCATGTAACCCAGTACAACATGCTGCATGGTGAAGTGGTCGACGACTAAACCGACTACCCCGATAGAACCTGGTCAGGTCAATCTTCTGCCTGCTACTGGTACCATGTAACCCAGTACAACATGCTGCATGGTGAAGTGGTCGGCGACTAAACCCCGCTAGAACCTGGTCAGGCCAAGCTTCTGCCTGCTACTGGTACCATGTAACCCAGTACAACATGCTGCATGGTGAAGTGGTCGGCGACTCAACCGACTACCCCGATAGAACCTGGTCAGGCCAAGCTTCTGCCTGCTACTGGTACCATGTAACCCAGTACAACATGCTGCATGGTGAAGTGGTCGGCGACTAAACCGACTACCCCGCTAGAACCTGGTCAGGTCAAGCTTCTCCCTGCTACTGGTACCATGTAACCCAGTACAACATGCTCCATGGTGAAGTGGTCGGCGACTAAACCCCACTAGAACGTGGTCAGGTCAGGCTTCTCCCTGCTACTGGTACCATGTAACCCAGTACAACATGCTGCATGGTGAAGTGGTCGGCGACTAAACCCCGCTAGAACCTGGTCAGGTCAAGCTTCTCCCTGCTACTGGTACCATGTAACCCAGTACAACATGCTGTATTGTGAAGTGGTCGGCGACTAAACCCCGCTAGAACCTGGTCAGGTCAGGCTTCTGCCTGCTACTGGTACCATGTAACCCAGTACAACATGCTCCATGGTGAAGTGGTCGGCGACTAAACCCCGCTAGAACCTGGTCAGGTCAGGCTTCTGCCTGCTACTGGTACCATGTAACCCAGTACAACATGCTGCATGGTGAAGTGGTCGGCGACTAAACCCCGCTAGAACCTGGTCAGGTCAGGCTTCTGCCTGCTACTGGTACCATGTAAACCAGTACAACATGCTGCATGGTGAAGTGGTCGGCGACTAAACCCCGCTAGAACCTGGTCAGGTCAAGCTTCTGCCTGCTACTGGTACCATGTAACCCAGTACAACATGCTCCATGGTGAAGTGGTCGGCGACTAAACCCCGCTAGAACCTGGTCAGGTCAAGCTTCTGCCTGCTACTGGTACCATGTAACCCAGTACAACATGCTGCATGGTGAAGTGGTCGGCGACTAAACCGACTACCCCGCTAGAACCTGGTCAAGTCAGGCTTCTGCCTGCTACAGGTACTATGTATCTCAGTACAACGTCTTCCATGGTGAAGTGGTCGGTGACTAAATCGGATCTCCCGCTAGACCCTGATCAGGTAAGCTCAGGCTTCTGCCTGCTACAGGTACCAGGTAAACCAGTTCAACCTGCTTTATGGTCGAGTGATCGGTAACTACACCATTTCCCCACCAGACCCAACTCTGCTCAGTTCCGGCTTCTGCCTGCTGCAGGTAACATGTAACCCAGTACAACCGGCTCCATGATCAAGAAGCCGTCGACTAAACCCTGGTCTGTAAAGGAGGGCAAGTGGAACCCTAACAGCAGAAAATAAAAAGAACTGTTAAAAGGGACGATACATTCCTCAGCGACAACGGCCATCCACCTCCAACTAAAATATTTAAAATAAACATTCGGACTATTTATAATATCTAAATTAATCCGTTATAAAAGATCAGTTTAAACAGAAATGTTTTCAGTTAGGGACGAGAGAGGGCCAGATTAAGCGGAGGGTGGTGTCAATGCCTTGAACTCCCTCCTCATCAAACAGGCCCCATCCTCACTGAGGAAGGGTCACCACTTGAAACAGAGCTCATGCTTCTTTTATCAATGATGGTGCTTGATGAGTATATATTTGTGTATGTGTGGTTATATGCTTGTGTGTATGCGTCTGTGTGTGTGTATGTGTGAGTGTGTGTGTGTTTGTGTATAAGACGATACACACAAGACAGAAGTCAGAGGTAGGTAGTTAATTAGTTCATTGTTTTACGATCGTTTCAGAGGGTCGATTGATCGTGAAAAATCGCTGTATCGACTAACATGGTAGTCGATATAGCGATCTTAAACACACACATACACACACATCTTACACACACACACACACACACACACACACACACACACACACACACACACACACACACACACACACACACACACACACACACACACACACACACACATATATATATATACACACACACACGCGCACATACACACACACACACACACACACACACACATATATATATATATACATACACACACACACCTCTCACACACTCATATATATATATATATATAATATATATATATATATATATATATATATATTTATATATATATATACATACACACACAATAACGCGTGCGCGCACACACACACGGAAGCACATACACACACAAATACTAAATGTAACAGAGAACGAATGTCAAAGAAAAGATTGTATGAGAGAGTGAGACAGAGAGGGGGAGATAGAGAGGGGGATATAGAGAGGGGGAGATAGAGAAGGGGATATATATATAGAGAGAGGCGGAGAGTAAGATGATGTATATAAAGAGATATATAAGGAGATAGAAAGACAGAGAAAGAGAGAGATATGATGTATATACAGTTATATATAAGGAGAGAGAGAGAGAGAGAGAGAGAGAGTGAGTGAAATGATGTATATAAAGTTATATATAAGGAGAGAGAGAGAGAAAAAGTGAGAGAAATGATGTATATAAAGTTATATATAAGGAGAGAGAGAGAGAAATGATGTATATAAAGTTATATATAAGGAGAGAGAGAGAGAAATGATGTATATAAAGTGATATATAAGGAGAGAGAGAGAGGGAGAGAAAGAGAGAGAAATGATGTATATATAGTTATATATAAGGAGAGAGAGGGAGAGAAAGAGAGAGAAATGATGTATATAAAGAGATATATAAGGAGAGGGAGAGAGAAAGAGAGAGAGAGAGAAAGAGAAAGAGAGAGAAATGATGTATATAAAGTTATATATAAGGAGAGAGAGAGAGAGAGAGAGAAAAAGAGAGAAATGATGTATATAAAGTTATATATAAGGAGAGAGAGAGAGAGGGAAAGAGAGAGAAATGATGTATATATAGTTATATATAAGGAGAGAGGGAGAGAAAGAGAGAGAAATGATGTATATAAAGTTATATATAAGGAGAGAGGGAGAGAGAGAGAGAGAGAGAAAGAAAGAGAGAAATGATGTATATAAAGTTATATATAAGGAGAGAGAGAGAGGGAAAGAGAGAGAAATGATGTATATATAGTTATATATAAGGAGAGAGGGGAGAGAAAGAGAGAAATTATGTATATATAGTTATATATAAGGAGAGAGAGAGAGGGAGAGAAAGAGAGAGAAATGATGTATATAAAGTTATATATGAGAGAGAGGGGGGGGGGGGGAGAAATGATGTATATATAGTTATATATAAGGAGAGAGAGTGAGAGAAAGAGAGAGAAATGATGTATATAAAGTTATATATAAGGAGAGAGAGGGAGAGAAAGAGAGAGAAATGATGTATATAAAGTTATATATAAGGAGAGAGAGAGAGGGGGAAAGAGAGAGAAATGATGTATATATAGTTATATATAAGGAGAGAGAGGGAGAGAAAGAGAGAAATGATGTATATATAATTATATATAAGGAGAGAGAGGGAGAGAAAGAGTGAGAAATGATGTATATAAAGTTATATATGAGAGAGAGGGGGGGGGGCAGAAATGATGTATATATAGTTATATATAAGGAGAGAGAGTGAGAGAAAAAGAGAGAAATGATGTATATAAAGTTATATATAAGGAGAGAGAGGGAGAGAAAGAGAGAGAAATGATGTATATAAAGTTATATATAAGGAGATAGAGGGAGAGAAAGAGAGAGAAATGATGTATATATATTTATATATAACGAGAGAGAGAGGGGGGGAAGAGAGAGAAATGATGTATATATAGTTATATATAAGGAGAGAGAGAGAGAGAGAAAGAGAGAGAAATGATGTATATATAGTTATATAGAAGGAGAGAGAGGGAGAGAAAGAGAGAGAAATGATGTATATAAAGTTATATATAAGGAGAGAGAGAGAGGGAAAGAGAGAGAAATGATGTATTTAAAGTTATATATAAGGAGACAGAGAGAGAAATAATGTATATAAAGTTATATATAAGGAGAGAGAGGGAGAGAAAGAGAGAGAAATGATGTATATATAGTTATATATAAGGAGAGAGAGGGAGACGATGTATATGAAGTTATATATAAGGAGAGAAGGGGGACGATGAATATAAGGTATGATATAGAGAGGAAGGATGTTGGGCAAAAGAAGAATATAAAACAAAAGAGAGGAAGACAATGGGAGAGGAAGAGAGGCAGGAAAAGAGATTGAGTGAAGAAGAGAGAGAAAGGAAAAGAAAAGAGAGATGCATGGAGAGAGAGGGGAGGGGGTGAGATATATAAAATGACAGAAAGAGAGAGAGAGAGAAGATAAAAGAAAGTCAACAAAAAGAGAGAGGGGGGAACGCAGGTAGATAGACAAAGAAAAGAAGTAAGGAAAAGACAGCGAGAGACTGACGGAGAGAGAGAGATAAATAGACAGAGAGGTAGGGAGAGAGAGAGGAAGAGAGAGATATACAAAGAGATAGCTAGAGAGAGAGAGAGAAAGAGAGACAGGGAGATAGCTAGAGAGAGAGACAGGGAAATAGCTAGATAGATAGAGAGAGAGAGACAGGGAGATAGATAGAGAGAGAGACAGGGAGATAGCTATATATATATATATATATATATATATATATATATATATATATATATATATATGTATATATATAGAAAGAGAGAGACAGGGAGATAGCTAGCTAGCTAGCTAGCTAGATAGATAGATAGATAGATAGATAGATAGATAGATAGATAGATAGATAGATAGATAGATAGTGAGAGAGAGAGAGAGATAGAGAGAGAGAAAGAACGTAATAGGAAATGAAAGAAAAAGTGAGAGAGAGAGAAGTGAAAGAGTGAAAGAGAGAGAGAAGAGAGAAAAGAAAGAGAGAAAGAGTGAAGGAGAGAGAGAAGAGAGAAAGAGAAAGAGAGAGGGAGAGAGAGAAAGTCAGTCACATCACGTCACTTGCTAAGCAAACCAGGCTACGGTCGACTACACTCGGTAACAAGTACGGTTTCGCTTTTGAGAGCGTCTGTGCGTTTGTGTGTGTGTGCGTGTGTTTGTGATGTGATACTATGGTTTATAACGAACAGACGTTGTTTGCCATCAACTCATGTTAAACCTTTATCACACTATTGGATAAGGGAAGGATACAGCATACTGGTGTGACAAGAGCCGGCCAAATAGTCGGTGGACACGACATACTGGTGTGACAAGAGCCGGCCAAACAGTCGGTGGATACGACATACTGGTGTGACAAGAACCGGCCAAACAGTCGGTGGATACGACATACTGGTGTGACAAGAGCCGGCCAAATAGTCGGTGGATACGACATACTGGTGTGACAAGAGCCGGCCAAATAGTCGGTGGACACGACATACTGGTGTGACAAGAACCGGCCAAATAGTCGGTGGACACGACATACTGGTGTGACAAGAGCCGGCCAAATAGTCGGTGGACACGACATACTGGTGTGACAAGAACCGGCCAAACAGTCGGTGGATACGACATACTGGTGTGACAGGAGCCGGCCAAATAGTCGGTGGATACGACATACTGGTGTGACAAGAACCGGCCAAACAGTCGGTGGATACGACATACTGGTGTGACAGGAGCCGGCCAAATAGTCGGTGGATATTACAGACATCGTTCTACAGCTTTCTGGAGTTTACCACGGTGATGTTTTGTTGTGGACACACACAGGTAAGGAAACGAATTGTTTTGTTGTTGTTGTTTAATTTATCGCTTGTAACAAACATGTGTCTATGTTGCCTGCCACATGTGTGTAGTCTGCCACAACACATCATGCGTAGCGCCTGCTACATGTGATGTGACGCTTGTCATAAGTGTGTATCTTTCCACATGTGTACCACCTGCTACGTGTGGGAAACCTGCCACATGTGTGCAGTCGACCACATGGGTATCGCATGCTACATGTGTGTGCAGTCAGCCACATGTGTGTCGTCGCCCACATGTGTGCCGCCTGCCACATGTGTGTAGTCGGTCACACGTGTGTGGCCTGCTACATGTGTGTGCAGTCAGCCACGTGTGTGCCGTCAGCCACATGTGTGCCGTCACCAACATGTGTGTCGCCCGCCACATGTGTCACCATCCACGAGGGTCTGCGGTATTTCATTATGTCCAACTTAACTTTATGTTTATCTAACTCCATCTATTTTTTCCGGCCGTCAATTTCTGTGTACGTGTGTGTGTAGTTGTGTGTGTGTGTGTAGTTGTGTGTGTGTCTGAGTAGTTGTGTGTGTGTGTGTTTAGTTATGTGTGTGTGTTTAGTTATGTGTGTGTCTAGTTGTGTGTGTGTGTAGTTGTGTGTGTGTGTGTGTAGTTGTGTGTGTGTGTGAGTAGTTGTGTGTGTGTGTAGTTGTGTGTTTAGTTAGGTGTGTGTGTAGTTGTGTGTGTGTTTAGTTATGTGTGTGTCTAGTTGTGTGTGTGTGTCTAGTTGTGTGTGTGCGTATGTGTGTGTACGTACGTATGAATGTAAGCATGCATGTTTGTATGTATATATGTATATATGTATTTATGCATATATGTATATATGTATGTATGCATATATGTATGTATGTATGTATGTATGTATGTATGTATGTATGTATGTATGTATGTATGTATGTACGCATATATGTATGTATATATATATGCGATGTATATATGTGCACATATGAGAGGGGACATGTGTGTATATATTTGTATATACCTGGGTATGTGTATATTATATATATATATATGTGTGTGTATGGTTGTGTATTTATATGTCTATATGTAAATACGTGTGTATGTGTATATGGGTGCATGTGAGTATATGTATGTTTATATGTGTGTATGTGCGTAAGTGTGTGTACACGTGTGTATGTGTGTATGATTGTGTATTTATATTTTTATATGTAAATATGTGCGTATGTGTATGTATGCTTATGTATGTATATGTGTATATGTGTGTATTTATATGTCTACAAGTAAATATGTGTGTACGTGTGTATCTGTATGTCTGTATGTGTATGTGAGTATATATCTGTGTGTATGTGTGTACATATATGTCTATGTGTGTGTATGTGTATGTGTATATATGTCTATGTGTGTGTATGTGTATGTGCACATATATGTCTATGTGTGTGTATGTGTAAATATGTATATGTATATCTGTGTTTATACGCCTCGGTAACTTTATGTCTATGTGTGTGTATGTACATATATGTCTATGTGTGTGCAAGTGTGTATGTCTGTGTGTGTGTATGTGCGTGTATATACATATATGTCTATGTATGTGTAAGTGTGTATGTGTATGCGTGTACATATATGTCTATGTATGTGTAAGTGGGTATGTCTATATGTATGTGTATGTGTGTACATATATGTCTATATGTGTGTATGTCTATATGTGTGTATGTGTGTATGTGTGCACATATATGTCTATGTGTATGTAAGTGTGTATGTCTATATGTATGTGTATGTGTGTACATATATGTCTATATGTGTGTATGTGTGTATGTGTGTATGTGTGTACATATATGTCTATGTGTATGTAGGTGTGTATGTCTATATGTATGTGTATGTGTGTACATATATGTCTATATGTGTGTATGTGTGTATGTGTGTATGTGTGTATGTGTGTATGTGTGTACATATATGTCTATGTATATGTAGGTGTGCATGTCTATATGTATGTGTATGTGTGTACATATATGTCTATATGTGTGTATGTGTGTACATATATGTCTATGTATATATAGGTGTGCATGTCTATATGTATGTGTATGTGTGTACATATATGTGTGTATGTGTGTATGTGTGTACATATATGTCTATGTATATGTAGGTGTGTATGTCTATATGTATGTGTATGTGTGTAGATATATGTCTATGTGTATGTAAGTGTGTATGTGTATATGTATATGTATGTTTCTACGCCTCGGTAACTTTATGTCAGCTGCTAGAGGTACGTTCTCTTCATCTTGTTTGGAATATCTTTCTCACCTTAAATATTTACACACACATACCTGCCACTATTTATCTGCCTGTCTATATATCTACCTGACTAGCTATCCATATACCCCCCCCCCCCCGGACAACAACTCATTCCCTTCTTTAGGTGCCACTTCAGAAGGGGAATCAGAGTGGAGAAAAAGGCACTGCACCCCAGTAAATTTACTGAAAGGTGGGTGAATATGGCAATAAGGGCCCGAGTGATTGGGCCTTCTCTGTATATAAACCTGTAGGTTGAAGAAGAGAGCAAAGGGAAGAAAGGGGCACTTGGACAACACTCTCCCGAAGTTGAGGGTTGTTCTATCTACGGGGTATTAAACAACCCCTTTGTACCGTTCCCCCCTATTGGGGATTTCGATTGTTATATTTTAATGTTAAAACTTTTTACACGACTGTATGTAAAATACCCGGCATATGTCTTTGAATTGTCCCCTTTTCTTGTGCGCCCTTGTGGCAAATAAAGAAATCTATCTATCTATATATCTATCTATCTATCTATCTATCTATCTATCTATCTATCTATCTATTTATTTCACCTTCTATCTCACCTTCCATCACATTCTCTTCCTCTCTTTCTCTCTCTCGATATATATATATATATATATATATATATACACACATACATACATATATATGTGTGTGTGTATGTACGGATTGTATATATATATATATATATATATATATATATATATATATATATATATATATATATATATATATATATATACATACATGTATATATATATATGTGTGTGTGTGTGTATGTG
>OZ024741.1:220153637-220208637 GCA_964016885.1 Eledone cirrhosa
ATGTTAGTTCCGGCTGTATCAACTATGTAACTATAGCTGCAAATAAATGTCGTGCTGATAATATTATGTGGTGTGTGTTGTGTGTACACACACACACACACACACACACACACACACACACACACACACACACACACACACACACACACATATATATATATTAAAGAGTTAATTAAGATTCAATGAGTATATCAAAGAATGAGTTTTACAGTAGATTGGAAGCACTCTACAGTTATATATATAATATTTTCCAGAGTTATTAATATTAAATTCAAATATTAATAAAATAGATGTTCTTGTGATCAATTAAATGTTATTATACATATAATTAAATCTTGATTAAATTTTAACCATCTAACATCTCAGGGTATGTCATATATCATTTTATTTTATCTGATGAAGACGTACTGTTGAACCTGAATCAAGTACCTCTTAAATATGTATAATAAAATTTAATTGATCACAAGAACATCTATTTTATTAATATTTGAATTTAAAATATATATATATATATATATATATATGCATGCATACATATATGTGTGTGTGTACACACAACAAATATATATATATACATACATATGTGTGTACACACAACAAATATATATATATATATATTTTACTCTTTTACCCTTTTACCTGTTCCAGCCATCCGGCTGAGGCCATGCTGATGTGTGTGTGTCTGTGTGTGTGTGGTGTGGAGGCACGTGGCCAAGTGGTAAGAGTGTTGGACTTACGATCATAATACCGTGGGTTCGATTCCTGGGCTTGCGTGTTGTGTTCTTGAGCAAAACACTTCATTTCACGTTGCTCCAGTATACTCACCTGGAAATGAGTACCAGCAATAGCTGGAGGTTTAATCCTGCGAAGAACTGGCGTCCTGTCCAGGAGGGGGGGGCTCTTGTACTCTCAGTCACTTCACGCCATGAAACCGGGATAAGCACCGGCCAAATGAGCCTTCTGGCTTAAGACAGACTTGAGACTTTTATATATATATATATATATATATATATGTATATATATATATATATACATATATATATAAAAAAAAGTCTCAAGTCTATATATATATATATATATATATATATATATATATATATATAAAAGGTAAACAGAAAGAACAACACAATCGGTACAGTATATGGAAGGGATATATTAGGTTAACGTTTGATATAGCAGGAAGAGGGTCTTAACGTTTCGGACGCTAGTCCTTCATCAGAAGAAAGAATGAAATGAGAAATAAGATAGACTGAGGGGACGGGAGGGATGGAATTGGAAAAGATGTCTTACACCCTTTCACCACTTGTTTCATTTTAATTTGTTTTCCTTCTCTTTACCCCCCCCCCCCTTTTAATGTTTTTCCACCACTCCTCCTCACACCCTCGGAACTCTTTTCCTTCCCACTTTTCTCTTGATGAAGGGCTTATGCCTGAAACGTCGTCCCCCACCCTTCACTCTCACGCGTGAACCTAATTGTAACTCTGTTTGTACTGCACTCTTCGATATTGTTTTTGTCTTTTGTTTTTAACTTATATATATATATATATATATATATATATATATATATATATATATATATATATATATATATATATATATATATATATAGGAAAATGTTTAATCCCGACGGCAGAGCTCAAGCCGTTTCGACGGATATTTCTGGACTAAACTAGAATTTTTAGCATGGTAAATAAATAGCCGGATTTTTCAAGGGGTAATTCCTTATATGGGAAGATTATATTTGTCAAAAGGATTGGTCAAAATGTCTTGTAAACACAATTAAATCTTTCATAACAGTGGGTGGGAGCTGAGGTGGCTGAACTTGCCTGTAGAACATATGTTGATGCCCTAAGGACAGACACTGGTCTCTTGGAGAGGCAGGACATGGCAGCGATAATGAGGGACAGAGACCGCTGGAGAGAACTCGTCCGTGGATCTCGTGAATTTTACCCGCCCTAGATAGATAGGTAGATAACTTTACAATTCCAATTACTTGCAGCAAGTAAAATTGGTGAGTTTAGTGTGTATGAGGGGTCCCCCAAATCAGAAGTACCCCGGGTCGCCTAAGGTTTAACCTGAATCCTATGGTCATTCGTGACCGTAGGGTGTCTTTACCCTATTGAAGGATGTCTTTACCCTATTGAAGGGTGTCTTTACCCTATTGAAGGGTATCTTTACCCTATTGTAGATACATAGCTTAGTGGTTAGTGTGCTCGGCTCATGATTGTTGCAGCAATACACTTTATTAAACTACCTTAGGAATGGTAAAATCGGTAGATCATCAGTAAAAAATGTGCTATAATATATTTGTTTCGCTACTTTATATATTGAACCCAATTCCACTCGTCATCAACTTTATCTTTCATCTTTCCAAGATCGATGAAATAAAATACCAGTAAAATACTGTGGTAGATTTACTTCACTTAACCCCCACCCTCTCTTCCAGAAATTACCGACCTTTGGCCTGAATTAGAAACCATTACTTTTCTTTTTATTAATATTATTATCATATATTGTATTAAATGATTTAGTTGTTGTAGTTGTGATTCAGCTTTAGGTCAGACCAGATCAAACAATCAACAGACACGTGATCGAAGTTATTCCAATTGTTGTTATATATTGTTTTATTTGTATCTAGGTTTATCTAATGTATCCTTCGTAGTTTTCAAGAAATGCTATGAGGGGTATTTATCTACTATAATTGAGAAAAAGGGAGAGGATGCGAACAACATATATATATATATATATATATATGTTTTTCGCATTCTCTCCCTTTTCTCAATTATATTAAGAGTGTGTGTGTGTGTGCGTGTAGATGGCAACTTGTTTTTCCATCTTTAAGGGTTTTCACCTCATTATATATGCTATTTCCTATTTATAGAGATACATAAAGAGTCGTGTGCACATGCGTGGAGATGCTATGAAATAACAATTAAAATAAGGTGAAGACTCTTAAAGCCGTAAAAGGAAGTTGCCATCTACACACACACACACACACACACACACACACACACACACACACACATACACACATACATACATACATACACATACAAACATGCGCGGTATAAATAACATGAAAGTTTTTTTCCTCCGATGCTCTAACGATTCTGTTAATCCAAATAATTTCAACAACAACAACAACAACAACAATTACTCTGGCAGTCATAACAATAAACTGTTGGGAATGTGTTGGTCGTGACATTCCATATGTAACTGGTTTTTATGAGTGTAAGAAGTTCTATCATCTTAGGAAGCAATGATATGAGCCTATAATTTCAGCATCAGATCCTCAACTTCCTATAGATGTCACTTGGCACACTGGCACATGAAGGTCACTGCTAGCTCTCACTACATGTGCTACCATGTGTTGTCACTTGGCACACTGGCACATGAAGGTGACTGCCAGCTCTCAATCCGCGCGCAACCATGTGTTGCCATCTGTTGGCGCGTTATAGAACTAGTCCGGAAACGCTTTGATACGACCACGTATACAATTACAGTTCCTCTTTATAAAGACCAAGGTGTCAGAATAAAGTGTGGCAACCACAGGGTCATTGCTCTACCCTCGGACAAAGGTGTCAGAATAAAGTGTAGCAACTACAGGGTCATTGCTCTACCCTCGGACAAAGGTGTCAGAATAAAGTGTAGCAACCACAGGGTCATTGCTCTACCCTCGGACAAAGGTGTCAGAATAAAGTGTGGCAACCACAGGGTCATTGCTCTACCTTCGGATGTTGGCAAG
The DNA here is from genome assembly GCA_964016885.1 of Eledone cirrhosa. Classification (NCBI taxonomy): domain Eukaryota; kingdom Metazoa; phylum Mollusca; class Cephalopoda; order Octopoda; family Eledonidae; genus Eledone; species Eledone cirrhosa. The sequence goes on from OZ024741.1 coordinate 220,157,383, forward strand.
ATTCTGGCAACTACTCTTCTGACCTGCCGGAATAATTCCTTTTGTAATTGGTGTCTTTCCGTAATCTCAGTTTGGTTTCCATTGTAGAGAAGGATCAATGGATATTCTATTCACAACAACCTGTATACAGAAGTGCTATGAGCAAAATATCGATGTTGTTCACCGCGTTTCCATTGATTTAACAAACCACTTGGATGCAGTGGACATGGTATTCATCTGGAAAATTCTCTGCAAAACATGGATGTCCAAATCACTTTCTATTTTCTATAAATTTAACCATTTCACGATGAAATGGATCAATGGGAAAATGGCGTTAAATAGCGAGGCATCCTTGTCCCAATTCTCTTTCCATTTTATTTTGCTGTTGCTCTCCCTCATGTATTGCTGTCAAAGGTTGGTCTTCTGTGATATATATTGAGTACTAACTGTGAGCTTGTCAATGGTTGCTCCTGTGTGATATATATTGAGTACTAACTGTGAGCTTGTCAATGGTTGCTGTTGTGTGATATATATGGAATACCAACTGTGGGGTTGTCAATGGTTGCTGTTGTGTGATATATATGGAGCACCAACTGTGGGGTTGTCAATGGTTGCTGTTGTGTGATATATATGGAGCACCAACTGTGGGGTTGTCAATGGTTGCTGTTGTGTGATATATATGGAGTACCAACTGTGAGGTTGTCAATGGTTGCTGTTGTGTGATATATATGGAATACCAACTGTGGGGTTGTCAATGGTTGCTGTTGTGTGATATATATGGAGCACCAACTGTGGGGTTGTCAATGGTTGCTGTTGTGTGATATATATGGAATAGCAACTGTGGGGTTGTCAATGGTTGCTGTTGTGTGATATATATGGAGTACCAACTGTGAGGTTGTCAATGGTTGCTGTTGTGTGATATATATGGAGTACCAACTGTGAGGTTGTCAATGGTTGCTGTTGTGTGATATATATGGAATACCAACTGTGAGGTTGTCAATGGTTGCTGTTGTGTGATATATATGGAATACCAACTGTGAGGTTGTCAATGGTTGCTGTTGTGTGATATATATGGAATACCAACTGTGAGGTTGTCAATGGTTGCTGTTGTGTGATATATATGGAGCACCAACTGTGAGGTTGTCAATGGTTGCTGTTGTGTGATATATATGGAATACCAACTGTGAGGTTGTCAATGGTTGCTGTTGTGTGATATATATGGAGCACCAACTGTGAGGTTGTCAATGGTTGCTGTTGTGTGATATATATGGAGCACCAACTGTGAGGTTGTCAATGGTTGCTGTTGTGTGATATATATGGAATACCAACTGTGGGGTTGTCAATGGTTGCTGTTGTGTGATATATATGGAATACCAACTGTGGGGTTGTCAATGGTTGTTGTTGTGTGATATATATGGAATACCAACTGTGGGGTTGTCAATGGTTGCTGTTGTGTGATATATATGGAATACCAACTGTGAGGTTGTCAATGGTTGCTGTTGTGTGATATATATGGAATACCAACTGTGGGGTTGTCAATGGCTGCTGTTGTGTGATATATATGGAGCACCAACTGTGGGGTTGTCAATGGTTGCTGTTGTGTGATATATATGGAATACCAACTGTCAGGTTGTCAATGGTTGCTGTTGTGTGATATATATGGAATACCAACTGTGAGGTTGTCAATGGATGCTGTTGTGTGATATATATGGAATACCAACTGTGGGGTTGTCAATGGTTGCTGTTGTGTGATATATATGGAGCACCAACTGTGAGGTTGTCAATGGTTGCTGTTGTGTGATATATATGGAATACCAACTGTGGGGTTGTGAATGGTTGCTGTTGTGTGATATATATGGAATACCAACTGTGAGGTTGTCAATGGTTGCTGTTGTGTGATATACATGGAGCACCAACTGTGAGGTTGTCAATGGTTGCTGTTGTGTGATATATATGGAATACCAACTGTGGGGTTGTGAATGGTTGCTGTTGTGTGATATATATGGAGCACCAACTGTGAGGTTGTCAATGGTTGCTGTTGTGTGATATATATGGAGCACCAACTCTGGGGTTGTCAATGGTTGCTGTTGTGTGATATATATGGAATACCAACTGTGGGGTTCTGAATGGTTGCTGTTGTGTGATATATATGGAATACCAACTGTGGGGTTGTGAATGGTTGCTGTTGTGTGATATATATGGAATACCAACTGTGGGGTTGTGAATGGTTGCTGTTGTGTGATATATATGGAGTACCAACTGTGAGGTTGTCAATGGTTGCTGTTGTGTGATATATATGGAATACCAACTGTGGGGTTGTCAATGGTTGCTGTTGTGTGATATATATGGAGTACCAACTGTGAGGTTGTCAATGGTTGCTGTTGTGTGATATATATGGAATACCAACTGTGGGGTTGTCAATGGTTGCTGTTGTGTGATATATATGGAATACCAACTGTGGGTTTGTCAATAGTTGCTGTTGTGTGATATATATGGAATACCAACTGTGGGGTTGTCAATGGCTGCTGTTGTGTGATATATATGGAATACCAACTGTGAGGTTGTCAATGGCTGCTGTTGTGTGATATATATGGAGCACCAACTGTGAGGTTGTCAATGGTTGCTGTTGTGTGATATATATGGAGCACCAACTGTGGGGTTGTCAATGGTTGCTGTTGTGTGATATATATGGAATACCAACTGTGATGTTGTCAATAGTTGCTGTTGTGTGATATATATGGAATAGCAACTGTGAGGTTGTCAATGGTTGCTGTTGTGTGATATATATGGAGCACCAACTGTGAGGTTGTCAATGGTTGCTGTTGTGTGATATATATGGAATACCAACTGTGGGGTTGTCAATGGTTGCTGTTGTGTGATATATATGGAGCACCAACTGTGAGGTTGTCAATGGTTGCTGTTGTGTGATATATATGGAGCACTAACTGTCAGGTTGTCAATGGTTGCTGTTGTGTTATATATATGGAGCACCAACTGTCAGGTTGTCAATGGTTGCTGTTGTGTGATATATATGGAGCACCAACTGTGGGGTTGTCAATGGTTGCTGTTGTGTGATATATATGGAATACCAACTGTGATGTTGTCAATAGTTGCTGTTGTGTGATATATATGGAATACCAACTGTGAGGTTGTCAATGGTTGCTGTTGTGTGATATATATGGAGCACCAACTGTGAGGTTGTCAATGGTTGCTGTTGTGTGATATATATGGAATACCAACTGTGGGGTTGTCAATGGTTGCTGTTGTGTGATATATATGGAGCACCAACTGTGAGGTTGTCAATGGTTGCTGTTGTGTGATATATATGGAGCACTAACTGTCAGGTTGTCAATGGTTGCTGTTGTGTGATATATATGGAGCACCAACTGTCAGGTTGTCAATGGTTGCTGTTGTGTGATATATATGGAGCACCAACTGTGGGGTTGTCAATGGTTGCTGTTGTGTGATATATATGGAGCACCAACTGTGGGGTTGTCAATGGTTGCTGTTGTGTGATATATATGGAGCACCAACTGTGAGGTTGTCAATGGTTTTCAATGTGATATATATGGAATACTAACTGTTAGGTTGTCAATAGTTGCCCTTCTGTGATATATATATGGAATACCAACTATGAGATATTACTGTCAATAGTTGCCCTTCTGTGATATATATTGAGTACCAACTGTGAGCTACTGCTGACAATGGTTGCTGTTCTGTTATATATATGGTGTACCAGCTGTTTAAGTTGTCAATGGTTTCTCCTGTGTAATATATATCGAGTACCAGCAATGAGGTACTGCTGACAAGGGTTGCTCCTGTGTGATATGTATGGGATACTAACTGTGAGGTATTGCTGCCAAGTTTTGCCCTTCTGTGATATATATATATGGAGTAGCAGCTGTCAGGTTTTGTTGTCAATTTGTGAGTCTTTCGATGACTTGTACATGATCTCCTTTAAGTATATAATTGAGACTGAGTCCTCATATAAGTAACAATATTTAAATTCGCATAGATTATACTTCCACATGTTGTAAAGACCGTTGTAATGTGGCAGTACTGCCCCCAATGGTAACAGACATGTGATATTATCTATCTTAGTTGAAGGAACAGAACTCAAATTAATAAACAACATTGTCTACATAGGCAGAACGTTCAGCCATTCTTGCTACTTTGATGATAAAACATCACTAAAACTTCAGAAAGCACCTAATTCCTTCAGAGTTCTTCTGTCTCATGTCCAGTGATCCTAACATAGTGTCTAATCATTCATGTTTATTGACTTGTGTCTCGTGTTCTGTGGCCCTAACATGGCGTCTTATTTATTGGCATATAGTGATCCAAACATGGCGTCAAACCATGCACGTTTATTAAACATCTCTCCTGTCCGGTGGTCCTAACACACCATCATATGTAGGTTTATTAAACATCTCTCCTGTCCTGTGGTCCTAACACGGCATCATATGTAGGTTTATTAAACATCTCTCCTGTCCTGTGGTCCTAACACGCCATCATATGTAGGTTTATTAAACATCTCTCCTGTCCTGTGGTCCAAACAGGCCATCATATGTAGGTTTATTAAACATCTCTCCTGTCCTGTGGTCCTAACACGCCATCATATGTAGGTTTATTAAACATCCCTCCTGTCCTGTGGTCCTAACACGCCATCATATGTAGGTTTATTAAACATCTCTCCTGTCCTGTGGTCCTAACACTACATCATATGTAGGTTTATTAAACATCTCTCCTGTCCTGTGGTCCTAACGCGCCATCATATGTAGGTTTATTAAACATCTCTCCTGTCCTGTGGTCCTAACACGCCATCATATGTAGGTTTATTAAACATCTCTCCTGTCCTGTGGTCCTAACAGGCCATCATATGTAGGTTTATTAAACATCTCTCCTGTCCTGTGGTCCTAACACGCCATCATATGTAGGTTTATTAAACATCCCTCCTGTCCTGTGGTCCTAACACGCCATCATATGTAGGTTTATTAAACATCTCTCCTGTCCTATGGTCCTAACACGCCATCATATGTAGGTTTATTAAACATCTCTCCTGTCCTGTGGTCCTAACACGCCATCATATGTAGGTTTATTAAACATCTCTCCTGTCCTGTGGTCCTAACACTACATCATATGTAGGTTTATTAAACATCTCTCCTGTCCTGTGGTCCTAACACTACATCATATGTAGGTTTATTAAACATCTCTCCTGTCCTGTGGTCCTAACACTACATCATATGTAGGTTTATTAAACATCTCTCCTGTCCTGTGGTCCTAACACTGCATCATATGTAGGTTTATTAAACATCTCTCCTGTCCTGTGGTCCTAACACAGCATCATATGTAGGTTTATTAAACATCTCTCCTGTCCTGTGGTCCTAACGTGCCATCATATGTAGGTTTATTAAACATCTCTCCTGTCCTGTGGTCCTAACACGCCATCATATGTAGGTTTATTAAACATCCCTCCTGTCCTGTGGTCATAACACTGCATCATATGTAGGTTTATTAAACATCTCTCCTGTCCTGTGGTCCTAACACGCCATCATATGTAGGTTTATTAAACATCTCTCCTGTCCTGTGGTCCTAACACGCCATCATATGTAGGTTTATTAAACATCCCTCCTGTCCGGTGGTCCTAACATGGTGTATTACGATGCATGTTTATTAATTTTTTCTCGTGTTCGGTGGTCTCATAACATGGTGTCTTATCGCGTATGTTTATGTAAGTCTATTGTGTCCGGTAATCCTAATATGGCATATTATGCATGTTTATTTACGTATTAAGTGACGACCCTCTGCCAGATCCATGTAAATGTTCTGGAGCGTTTCATCAGAGATGTTTAAAACATATTCTTAGCATCAGCTGGCCCTGAGAGAAATATTTTTAGGAGGGCACAGTTGATGGCACAGAAGCAACGTTTATGTTGGAACTTACATCAATGAATGATCAAATGATTTAGAAATGGATGCTTTATGGCCACCGTGTATGGTGAAAACACCCTCAACACAAACCAAAGCTGTAGTTTAAAGACAGGACGATGAAAATCCCTCTTTGAAAGCATTTTAACTTATTTTGATAGCCACTAATGAAGAAAATGGGCAAATTATGCTGCCGATGTTTTTGAAAAAGCAAACATTTCCCATGAAGATTTTAAGTCAACTGCACACGTTTATTGTGCAGAATTTAAGCAAGCTGCACCCTTTTCTCATGTAGACATTAAGGAGGGTGCACATTTTAAAAGAACTGCATACATGTTTCTCGGAAAGTGTTTCCAGCTCAAATTATGGGCTGAAAACATTTGAGACATGTGAGAGCAAATTAGAAAGAGATGCTTTTAATTGCAAACAAAGAAGAAAATGAAAAAAGAAGGATGATGCGGATGTTATTTTTTTTTCTTTTTTGAAAAATCACACATTTCGTATACATAGTTTAAGTGAGCTGCACGAATGGACACGATTTGTGAAGTGGAATATGTAAAGTTGGTCTGATGATCGGATATGACTTGCATCCATGCCAGGTCGATAAAAAGTACCTGTCTAGAACTGGGGACGATTCTTCCACTTTATCTTTTTCTCATTTACTTTCTCTCACCTTCTAACTTTCTCTAAAAGAAATCTGCGGTTCACGTTTTTCTCTCATTTCTTCAGCCTACTTGAATTGGTAGTTTTTTTAAACTTTATAGAGTTCATTCAGTTGAAGAATAACACGTTGATCCTCTTCATAGTCTGTCCACTGAATAACAACACCATTCTTATTTGAATTAGCATGGACTCCATTAGCTGTTAAACTGTTCGATACTGCAAGTTATTGGAAGGTTAACTTCTTCAGCCTTATGTAAAGAACAAGAGTGACGGAAATATATATTCTACACTCCGCATCCAAATAGTTTTTTGCTGTTTTTCTAAACATTATATTGATTTAATCTTCAAAGAGGTAGACAGACAATAGTCAGTTTTCAAGAAATCCAAGATTTTTGCAACATTATTACGCAAGTGGAGTATACAAAATGGCTTAACTAAAGGACTTGATGCTTAGACACTGATTATTTCACAAAACCACAATATATTTTCTAGTAGGTACTACACGTAGCGATGGTTTGTAAATCTAAATGTTGGTTAAACAATATATAGATACCATGTCATGCCAGAATACACTTCTATATGTTGATGTGCAGAGATGATGTTTGGTTTGTGATAACCTTGAGGTTTTCAAGATGCACTATCGAAAACAGGGATCTCTTCGGACACGAATGGTCAACCATCATGTGTGTGTGTGTCATTGTAAATATGTATTTAGATGGCTATATATATATATACACACACACACACATATATATATATATATATAGAGAGAGAGAGAGAGAGAGAGAGATGTGTGTGTATGCGTGTGTGTGTATGTGTCATTGATTGTATGTGTGTATATATATATATATATATATATATATATATATATATATATATATATATATATATATATATATATATATATATGGATATATATATATATTTATTTAAATAACAAATTAAAGTTTAAGCAAAGAATCGCTGCTTTCACCCTTAACGGGATCTTTTGAAACTCAAAATTCCATTTATGGGAACAGCTAGGTGAGGAAAACGGAGTATTTGTATCAAAATAAAGATCCGAAGGCCTGGTATAAATTTCCAATCATTTTAATCACGATACATGTTTCAATAAGAGATAGATCACAAGAGTGAACATCGATAATTTTCTCCCTCATATCAAGGATTTGAAAACAATTCATTTTCACCTGACGAGATCAGTGATAATCGATCTTGGCTACACGATCGATCTATCTCTTATTGAAACATGTGTCGTGATTAAAATGATTGGAAATTTATACCCTGCCTTCGGATCTTTATTTTGATACAAATACTCCGCTTTACATCATCTAGCTGTTCCCATAAATGGAATTGGAAATATACAAAAGCGTGGATAACTTAATATTGCTATCAACAATTTATTGGACCGTTTGACACAACCAATAATACACCTTACTATATAACAATATATATATATATGTGTGTATATATATATATATATATACACACATATATTATATATATATATATATATATATATATATATATATATATATATATATATATATATATATATATATATATGTAGGAGGTGAGTAATATTGTAGAACAATAAAACAATGCATATATCAGATAAGTAGCGCTCAACAGTTGGTAGAACTGGAGTATATATTAAAAAAGAAATTAGAAGATGGTTAAAAAAGTTCCATATATTTTATTATGCGCATTTCGAAAACAACATCATCCTGGGACAAAAATTGTGTTCTCATCAGATAAAATAAGGTAACATGATATGAGGCCTAAAAACACTTGTGAACAAGAAAGTGTACAGTCAACATATCATAAAAATATAAGAGAAGGGAAAAAATAGGAAAAATGAAGAAAAGGAAAGAAGAAGGAAAAAGGAAAAAGAAATAGAAGAGAGGAAGAAAGAAGGAGGAGAGAGAAAGAGAAAGAGAAAGAGAAAGAGAGAGACTTTTGATCAGGAATGCTGTCAAAATGAAAACAGCTGTAAATAACGGCTAAAAAAAAAAAAAAATAAATTGATGAGGTGTATGTGCGAATATTACAAATATTAGAGGTCTAGAATATAGAAACTGGGTATTGGATTGGCAGTATCGGTAGAGGGTCGGACGCCATGTTTTAACGCATAGAGTTACGGTCCTTGGCATTCTGAGTTCAAATCCCGCCGAGGTTAACTTTGCCTTTCATCCTTACGGCGTCGATAAAATAAAGTACCAGTAATGCACTGGGTAATTGCTGGCCTTGTGCCAAAAGTAGAAACAATTATTTTATATACTTAAAATAAAATAAAATAATATATATATATATATATGATTAAAAGTTTAACAAGGTTCAATGAATTCATCAAAGAATAAAGTTCCACCATAGATTATAAGCACTCTACAAAAAGGTTTTCTGGAGTTATTAATATTACTTCAAAATATTAATAAATATAGACATTCATGTGATCAAATATATTTTATTATACATATGCCATGACTAAATTATAACCATCAACATAGTCAAGGTATGTCAGGCATCAACTTATTTTATCTGATGAGGACGTACTGTTGAAATAGCTCAGTATCTCTGAAATATGTATAATAAAATATGTTTGATCACATGAATGTCTATATTTATTAATATTTTGAAGTAATATATATATATATATATATATATATATATATATATATATATATATATATATATATATATATATATATATATATATATATATATTACTTCAAAATATTAATAAATATAGACATTCATGTGATCAAACATATATATATATATATATATATATATAAATCTGAGCTGTATGGGAGCCTCCCAAAAGTCCGCTCAAAAGTGACACAGAGCAGACCGAGGTTAGCTGGACATGCCCACCGACTTCCAGAGTTGACATTGCACTCAGTGCTCCTGTGGGAGCCCCTGCATGGACACACTGGAAGATGAAGACCGAGGTTAACGTATGTTGATGCCCTAAGGACAGACACTGGTCTGTTGGAGACGCAAAACATGGCGGTGATAATGAGGGACAGAGACCGCTGAAGAGAACTCATCCATGGATCTCGGGAATTTTACCCGCCCTAGAAATATATACACATATTTGTAGAAGTGGATGGATACGTTGGGCAGGGAGCATAATATTTACTTGCTATACCTTATAGCGTGGAAATAGGGCTGTCTGAAGATTCATTTCTTTCCATTGGAAATTCGTTGGATTTCCAATCTTTCGGAATGATGAAACCGTCGGTAACAGCATCTGAACAGGTGATTATTTAATCATTTTTTAATTTATTTAGAAAGTTGTTTAATAACCGTTTGTTTCGCTACTTTTACACATATTTGTATGTATTTGTTATTGCCAATATGGGTTTGTTTTTATTGATTTATTATTTTAAATCGAGACAGGCAAACTGTATTAATTTAATTAGTATTTTTCAATCTAGCTAACTTGGTCATTTACAATACAAACACTTATGTGTTTATCATATATTAATTTATATTAACTTGTATGTATATATGTGCATGTATGTATGGTGACAAAATAGATATGAGCTTGTTAAACAGATGAATGGGTGGCTACATATATATAGGAAGTTATAGGTAGCTAGGAGGGTGTAACTATAATATCTATATATATATCTATCTAACTATATACCTATCTACCAATCTACATATCTACCTGTCTAGCTTTCTACCTAGCTATCTACCTATCTATCTATATCTGTTGCGTGTATATATATGGGTCTGTATATATATATGTGTGTGTGTGTGTGTGTGTGTGTGTGTGTGTGTGTATATGTATATATATAATATATAAGATCAAAAGATGGTTAAATGAGTTCCATGTATTTTATTATGCGCATTTCAAAAACAAATATCATCATGCAATAACATTTGTGTTTTCATCAGATAAAATAGGAGGACATGATATGAAGGTTAAAAACACTTGTGGATAGTGCAGTTTTAAATCAACATATATATATATATATATATATATATAACTGCACTACATATATATATATATATATATATATATATATATATATATATATATATATATATTTATATATATGTATGTATATATATATATATATATATATATATATATGTGTGTGTGTATATATATATATATATATATATATATATATATATATATATATATGTGTGTGTGTGTGTATATATATATATGTATACATATATATACATCGACACAATTACGCAGACACACTTACACTTATGTTTTTTTACACTAAAAAAACATACCCACATACACACAATACGCACAGAGTTCACACACAACATACACATACAATACACACAACATACACACACAGTACACACACAACATACACAAACAAAACACACACAACATACACACACAAAACACACATAATACACACACAATACACACACAAAACACACACAATACACACAATACACACACACCACACACACAACACACAAGACATACACAATACACACACAATACACACACACCACACACACAACACACAAGACATACACAATACACGCACAATACACACACAATACACACACAACACACACACAATACACACACAATACACACACAACATAGACAAGGGTGGATAGAAAGAACGTTAAACTGACGGAAGGGATGAATTACAGTCAGGAGTGAGAAAGGTAAACTAGGACATTGGGATCTGACAAGATGTGTGTGTGTGTGTGTGTGTGTGACAGTGTGAGTGTGTGTGTGAGTCTGTGTGTGTGTGTGTGTGTGTGAGAGTGTGTGAGAGAGTGTGTGAGAGTGTGTGTGAGTGTGTGTGAGAGAGAGTGTGTGTGTGTGTGAGAGAGAGTGTGTGTGAGAGTGTGTGTGTGTGTGTGGGAGTGTGTGTGAGTGTGTGTGAGAGAGTGTGTGAGAGTGTGTGTGTGTGTGACAGTGTGAGTGTGTGTGTGAGAGTGTGTGTGTGAGAGTGTAGGTGTGAGTGTGTATATGTGTGTGTGTGTGAGAGTGTGTGTGAGAGAGAGTGTGCGTGTGTGAGAGAGTGTGTGAGAGTGTGTGTATGTGTGCGAGAGTGAGAGTGTGAACGTGTGAGTGTGTGAGTGTGTGTGTGTGAGAGTGTGTGTGAGAGAGAGTGTGTTAGAGTGTGTGTGAGTGTGTGTGTGTGTGTGAGAGAGTGTGTGTGTGAGAGAGTGTGTGTGTGTGTGAGAGTGTGTGTGAGTGTGTGTGAGAGAGTGTGTGAGAGTGTGTGTGTGTGTGTGTGAGTGTGTGTGTGAGAGTGTGTGTGTGAGAGTGTAGGTGTGAGTGTGTATATGTGTGAGTGTGTGTGTGTGAGAGTGTGTGTGAGAGAGAGTGTGTGTGAGAGTGTGTGTGCGTGTGTGAGAGAGTGTGTGAGAGTGTGTGTATGTGTGCGAGAGTGAGAGTGTGAACGTGTGAGTGTGTGAGTGTGTGTGTGTGAGAGTGTGTGTGAGAGAGAGTGTGTTAGAGTGTGTGTGAGTGTGTGTGTGTGTGTGAGAGAGTGTGTGTGTGTATGTGTGAGAGTGAGAGTGTGAGGGTGTGAGTGTGATAGTGTGTGTGTGTGTGAGAGTGTGTGTGTGAGAGAGTGTATATGTGTGTGTGAGAGTGTGTGTATGTGTGAGAGTTTGAGTGTGAGTGTATGTGAGAGCGTGTGTGAGAGTGCGTGTGTATGTGTGTATGATAAAATGTGAGTGTGTGTATGTGTGTGAGTGTATGTGTGAGGGTGTGTGAGAGTGTGAATGTGTGTGTGTGTGAGAGAGTATGACTGTCTGTGTGTGTGTGAGTGTGGGAGTGTGTGTGTGAGTGGGAGTGTGTGCGTGAAAGAGTGTGAGTGTGTGTGTATGTCTGAGTGTATGTGTGTGTATGTGTGTATGTGTGTGTGTTTATGTATGAGTATGTGTGTGTGTGCGAGGCTGTATTTATGTGTGTGCATATGTGTAGCTGTGTATGTGTGACTGTTTATGTGTGTGTGTGTATGTGTGTTTATATATATATATATGTGTTTGTGTGCATGTGTGTATGTGTATGTGTGCATGTGTGTATGTGTGTACGTGTGTGTATATGTGTTTGTGTGGTGGTGGTGGTAGTGTGGGGGGGTGTTGGATGGTGGTGGTGGTGATGGGGTGTTAGTGATGATGGTGGTTGGTAAGTAGTGGTGGAGTGTTGTTGGCGTTGCTAGTAGTGATGGTATTAGTGGTGTTTGTATGATGGTGGTGTTGTGGATTAGATGGTTGTAATGTGTTGGTCGCGGTAAGATGTTGATGGTGGTGGGGGTGTTGGTGGTGTGGTGTTGATGTTGTTGGTGACGGAGATGGTTGCGATGGTGATGATGACTGTGGTGTTGTTGCTGTGTTGAGGATGTAGTTGTGAGGTTGTTTAACCCTGCATCAGCCACGGTCTAGTAGACATATGATGAATGCCGTTCTATCCATGACCATCCTGCTAGTATTGTCGATATCATGTAACCAGGATTATAATATTTCAATAACTTTTATTTTCTATTTTATTTTTTTAACAACGGAAGGGTGTGATTTGCGGGAGATGTAGCTTCTATTTCTTGCGGGTTGTGCGACCCACATACCGGTTTCTACGCTGACTCGGTAGTATTATTATTGACAGTATTGGTAGAGGGTCGGACGTCATGCTTTGACGTATAGAGTTACGGCCCTTTCCATTCTGAGTTCAAATCCCGCCGAGGTTAACTTTGCCTTTCATCCTTACGGGGTCGATAAAATAAAGTACCAGTAATGCACTGGGTAATTGCTGGCCTTGTGCCTAACGTAGAAACAATTATTATTATTGGTCTGTGCGGACGTCTTTTGTGATCGCTCCCTGTAAGTCGCTTTATTTACCTGTTATAATTATTTGTTGTTAAATTTTTCTTGTTGTGTAAGGGATATAAGCCCTTGGACTTTGCCCTGTGAAGGGGAAAGTATAATTTTTGGGCCTTTTGGCCCAAATATTTGAACAATATTTAAACATTTTACTTTTGAAAATTTAAAAGAAAAACAAAAAAAAACATGGATAAGACCTGTAACGGCAGCAATAATGGTGCTGCTAAAAAAGGGGCCACTTCTTTCGCACGTGTGGCCCGAAATATAGAGACAGTACTAATCACGGAGGATGAGATGACAGTCGCAAGAGCCATGGTGTCCAGAAACGACAATAGAGTTTCCCTGAAACCTCCAACCGATATCTTCAAAGACCAGCAGCTGCGCACGGTGACGTACCGCACCGTAAGCAAAATGTCACATCGGGTGGAGGGAGCCACGGAGGAAACCTTAAAGAGTGAGAAGATAGTCTTGGTGCCCTCCTACTGCGGGCAGAAAATTGTGAGGGTCAAAGTGACCCAGGTCCCGCCCGACGTGCCCATACCTTGGCTGTCCGCGTCTGTATTTGCTGGAATCGACCACCATATGCTGGAGAAGACCACCATACTGCAAATACAGAGAATGTGAAGAGAGAACTGGTCAGGAATAGGCATGCAAATGCTAATTTCAGACTGACCAGGAGTGCATCGAGGCCATCCCATACATCATAGACCTGGAAGAAGGACTCCAACTCCCTATAAGTGTGGAAGGAAGGCGCCCAAAGTGCGATATCTGTGGGCAGAAGGATCACCTCAGGGCCTTCTGCCTGCAGAAGACAGCCAAGTAGAGAGCCCCCTCCTTCCGACACCTGTTCCGCTGCTACTAAGAGAATGGTAGGCAACAGAGGCAGAAGACACTTCCATTGTGAGTAGGAGTGCAACGTCCGTGGCACCCATACCAAGTCCACGGACAACTAAAACAGCGGCAGCAGTGGCGGCAACACCAACAGTCGCAGTAGCTACGCCGGCGGTAAAATCGCCGGAGAGGGCTCCAGTACCACCACCAACAGCAGTGGAGCTCATACCACTCCCAGACGCCACGGAATCCGACATGGAGTATGAGGCGGGAGGGAAGTGGCAAACAAAAAAGGAAAAACCCCTTAGCTTCACCGTCCAAAAGCGAAGGCAAACAAAGAGGGGTAAAGGCTGCAAGGAGACTTGTAGCAACACCATCACAAGAATCACCACCAACAACAACCACACCACCACAAGCATCACAAAAAAACACCAACATCGCAAACAAAACAAAACACACACACCCAACAGCAACAACTAGAAAATAGCAACAAAATCGCCCCTTCCCCCCAAAAGTACACAGCCATAAACATGGCAAATAAAGAACTAGTACAATACATCACAGAAAAAAACTACTACACCCCACCAACACCAAGAACTCTACCGGCAAACATAAGGATCATTGAAATCAAACTAGAACATTACAAACTTTTAAAACAAAATTCCCCAACGCAGTTGGAGACTTCAGAGTTACCAAGAGGATATACACCGACATCTTCTTGGAAACACCCATGACCAGCCAAAGGGAGGGTTCTACTGTCCCTTCACAACACGGTCAAGGTAAGTGATCCTTTCTCACTTACCCCGTTTCTCATCCAACATGGCCGTACTTAGAATAGGCAGTATAAATGTACGTGGCATGGGGTCATTTTGGATGCAAGGTCACCTGCTCAACAACCTCTACAACGATGTAGACGCATCTCCCAGCCGTCCAGGATCGGGGGGGGGGGAGGGGTTGCCGTGCTTTTTTGGAGAGGCTTGAATCTCGCCATACGGGCCATCTTCCTGGACCCAGAAGGTAAGTTGGTGGTGCAGGACGTGACCGGCAGCGAAGGCAATGCTTTCAGGCTAGTAGCCGTTAGTGGGCGACTGGAACGGTATCTTAGATGCACACTGGGATTATGTGGGGCTAGTAGACATGACAGGAGGGTGTAAAAGCCTCAACAACCTTCTCAGGCGTTTTGAACTGTCTGACAGATATAGACTGGATGATCCGAATGTGCCAATGTGGACATGGGAAAACCGCATCGGGTCATGCAGATCGTATTTAGATAGGGTATTCTGTAGGGAAACAGATAAGGCTAGTGTAGATTGTCCACAAATTAAAAGTAGTCGACTACACGGACCACAAATTGGTGATCTGTGAAGTTGACATCGATAGACTCCATAGGCAAGGGCCCGGCTACTGGAAACTGAACGCGTCGTTCCCGCGGCGCAAATCTTACAGAGACCGGATTAGCGAATCAGCGTGCGTTAATGGATGCGACCGTCAACAACAGGTGGTGGTTTCCTCTTAAAAAGGGCTATTAGAGTAGAATCGATAAGGTTTAGCAAAGGAGTACTGTGAGGGTGAATGGTCACCTGTTGCAGCCTTTCAGCATCATGAGCTCGGTCCGCCAGGGTTGCCCCCTCTCGTTCCTCTTGTACGTACTGGCCCTCGAACTGTTACTTCACAAATTGGAAACGGTGAGGGGGTCCCACGCGAACTGGGATGCGGGAGATGCGTGTCAGCTTACGCCGACGACGTCACCGTAATGGTGTCGAGCACCAAACACGTCCAGATGCTCGGCACTGCTCTCAAGGAATACGAAACGGTCACAGATGCAAAGATAAACCAGGAAAAGTCGGTGGGCTTGCAACTCGCCACCAGGAGAGGCAAGTCCATGCCGTCCGACAGCGACGTGGGGCGCTGGATGGAAGGACCGGTTAAATTGATCGGGGTCTGGTTCTGTCCGGACCTCCAGATGGAGAAAAACTGGAGCGAGGTGATGAGCAAGGTGGTCTCGCTCACCCAGAAATGGGCCGAGAGGACGCTGTCTCTTAAAGGTCGGGCGGAGGTGGCGAATGCGTACAGAGCGTCCCTCATCTGCTACCTTCTGACCGTCTTACCTTGCCCCGGCCCAACTCTGACCAAAATGGAGCGCCTTCTCTTCCGCTTTTTGTGGAAGGGAGTGCTCCCATGGTCAGACGATCCATTTGCCGTCAACAACCGTTGCGTGGAAGACTAGGCATGCCGTGGCTGATGATGCGCAAACATGCGCTGAGGTGCGACATATCTGGTGCTTCCTTGACGGTGAACAGGTGTGGTCACCGTTTGCCAGACGCGTTTTTCCCCAGCTCGTCTCCTTGACGGAGCTGCAGTCCTGGATCAGGAAAAGACCGAGGGGTAGCGCTTGGAAGCTGGAATGTCTCCAAGCGCTCACCGCCCTCTACCAGCTGGGCACCAGTATCGGTGGAACATCCACCTCGGCGTTCTATAGAGGGCTAGTGGGGGGAAAGAGCGACGACGTTCTCGGGGAGACCCTGGTCGTCGAAGACGATCAGCTGTTCGCTCTCTTCAAGAGAACTTTCAGACCGGGGCCTATGGACAACTTCCAGAAATCCCTGGCCTGGCAGTGCTACCGGTGAGCGTTGCCGGTTCGGGATAAGCTCTACAGGCACGGAGGTGCTGTCAGCCGAGCCTGTCCGAGATGCGCGCAGGGCGACGAAAACGTCCTGCACGCTCTCGTTCAGTGGCCGAGGATTGCTGACTTGTGGAGCTATGTCTAACAGCTGCTGTCGCGTGTAGGACGGATCCGGTTATCGAGTGAGTCCATTGTGCAGATAGCCCCGTCATCCTCCTTTAAAGTGGAGGAAGGGCAGTCAGTTTTCATCTGCCTGGTAGCCATGGCGAAGGGGATTTTGTGGTGGACAAGGTTGAAAGGGTTGAAGACGGACAATTTCCTCTCCGGCCAATCCCTTATTAACTTTTTCAAGTTTCACTTGAAGAGGAAAATCAGGATGGAGAGGCAAGTGCTGTCTTCTAGTAAGTTTGTTGAAAGGTGGGTGAAAGTGGTGAGTCTGGTCCGAGAGAACGGGCTCGCTCTGAGTATACGCCTGTAGACTGAGGAGTGGGAAAACCGAGAGAGGGCGCTTGCCCTGGTGGTCAGGGTGGCCGTGTCCTTTTTGTGTGGTTTTCGCCACGAGTAACCCTCGGAGGTTTCCCCCTTTTTGTGGAATTTTTGTTGTTTGAATTTTTTTGATTTCTATCCCAATTTTGTTATAACCTGTTTACACGACCAAAACCCACTTTGTATCATCCTGTACTGTTCTGTGCCGACTCTAATGTTTTTCTTCGTGTCAGCCCTTGTGGCCAATAAAGAAA
Source organism: Eledone cirrhosa (assembly GCA_964016885.1). NCBI lineage: Eukaryota > Metazoa > Mollusca > Cephalopoda > Octopoda > Eledonidae > Eledone > Eledone cirrhosa. Next base: position 220,174,972 of record OZ024741.1, read on the forward strand.
CAATTACTAGTAGTAGTAGTACAGGCACAGAAGTGCTGTCAGACGGACCTGCCCGAGATGCGCGCAGAGCGACGAAACCGTTTTGTACGCACTCGTCCAGTGTCCGTGCATTACTGACTTGTGGAGTTATGTCGAAGGGATCCGGCTATCGGCTGAGCCCATAGTGAAGATCAACCCGCCGCCTTCCTTTGGCCAGGAAGGGCAGGCAATTTTTCTCTGTCTGGTGGCAGTAGCGAAATAGGTTGTATGGTGGACGAGGTTGAAAGGACTGAAGACAGACACTTTTCTCTTCGGCTAATCCCTCATCAACTTTTTCAAGTTTCACTTGGAAAGGAAGGTGAGGGTGGAGAGAGAAGTGCGGCCCCCCAGTACGTTTGCTGAAAGGTGGGTGAATGTGGCGAGAATGGCCCGTGTGAGTGGGCCTATTCTGGTCATGCGCCTGTAGGTGGGTAAATTTGAGGAGGAGAAGGGTGCCCTTCCAGGGTGCTCTCGAAGCATCGGGTCGTTCAGGATTGGTGGGGTACCTGAGCGAACCCTGGGTGGTCAACCCCCCTATTAGGGAATTTTTCTTGTATTATTCTTTTTAATTTGTTAATGTTATTCATATTTTTTACTCGATTATTCTGTAAAACCCCACTGTCCCAGTCTTTTGTATTGTCCCCTATATGTTGGCACTTGTGGGCAGTATCGGTAGAGAGTTGGACGCCATGCTTTCTAGCATAGTTACGTCCCTTTACGGTCTGAGTTCAAATCCCGCCGAGGTTGACTTTGCCTTTCATCCTTACGAGGTCGATAAAATAAAGTACCAGTAATGCACTGGTTAATTGCTGGCCTTGTGCCTAAAGTAGAAACAATTATTATTATTATTATTGACGAAAGTGGATGTACGTTTTTTGAAGCTCCGTGAGTAAGCAATTTTTTGAGGATTAATTGTGGAGAATTGTTATTTTTTTGTACCGCTGAAGCATTATAAGACATTCATTTGTATCCTGTGAAGGAATAACTCATAATATTTGGGCCTTTTGGCCCAAATATTTGAACTTTATTTTGGAAAAATAATAATTTTTTTTCTCAAAAAAACATGGCGGAGCCACGCCCCCTAGAGGCGGGTCTGCTGTCGTGCAACGGCGACTTGAGCGTTGAGAGGAGAGGTGGGGCGAGGAGCGCCACCAGCACGAGTGTGAGCAGCGACAGTGCCAGCACCAACGGGCCGAGCGGCGCGGAAGGTGGTAACAGCGACAACACCAACACCAACAAGCCGAACAGCGCAGAAGGTGGTAATAGCGAGAGCACCAACAAAACGAACAGCACAGAGAGTAATAGTAGCGACAGCAGCAGCACCAACAAGGCCAACAGCACAGAGGGTAACCACGACACAGGGGAGAACAACAACAGCAATAGCAGCAGCAACACCAACAAGAACAACAACAGTGACAACACCAACAAGAACACCTTCGCTGCTGTGGCAGCGGCTAAAAGGAGACCATGCTACAGCATCGACTTAACCAACAGAGAGGAAATGTTGGCCCAGGCCTGGAAAATCATAAATCAAGAGCAGACCTGGGCAAACTTAACTGTCGCGGCAGAAGCCATTGAGGCAGTGGAAAAAAGAACGGTGCATTTCAGATGCATCTCAGTAGAGACAAAGAGGGCAGCGATAATCGCCCAAGCTGATATAGAAGCCGCACTGAAATACATCAGAGAGGACACAGACTTCATAGAGAGGGTCAGGCAATACGGCACCGTTTCGGTGCTGTTCAAGTCTGAAGCCCTCGCTGTGAAGCATTCAATGACCCCTTGCAAAACCAGCAAGGTCATAATGTACCCCTCCCACATGGGAAAACGAATAGCACGTGTGCGCATTCCCAGGATTCCACCAGGACTTGATATGTGGTGGCTCCTGGGTTGCGTAATCGTGGAAGGAACGGATACAGTCCCGGTAGAGGCAACGAGAACTGCCAGGGACGACTGGTCCGGGGTTGATCTGGAGATACTGCTCCAAATCAGACCCGAAAACGTAAAAACAATCCCGGACCACATCCGCCTCCAAAACGGGAGGGTGTTGCATATAATGACTGAGGGCAAAAGGCCGCATTGTTTCCTTTGTGGGGAAACGACACACTTGCGAGCCTTCTGCCCTCAACTGCCGAAAAGCGCAAGGGGTCGAAAGATTCCACTGCTGGCGACGCCGGGACAAGGACCACCAGCAACACCGTCAACAATGGAACCACCAAAATTGCACACCCAGGGGGGAAACGAGGAAAGCTCTCCCATTCCCCCTCCCCCCCAAAATACACACACGAACAAGAACATAAACACTCACTCAGACACAAACACGCTCACAGCCACAGACCCCTCATCCTCCAGCAGTGAAGATGAGGGAAAACCAAAGTCCCCCAAAATACAAAAAACAAAACACAAAAAAAAAAGAAATCCACAAAGCACAAACACCCCCACAAAAAAAAATACACACACCACCCACACAAACATTTTCCCCACAGCATCACCAACACAACCACCAAAATCCCCCAAACGCAAACAAGCTAAACAGACACAAGAACAAATAGACACACAAACATCAGAAACTACAGACACCCCACCCACAACAAACGCAGACACAATAGAAACAACACTAACAAAGCTATCACCACCACAATCACACGAACAAATAAAACCCGAGCAACAAAACATTAAAAACTTCGTGCTTGCCAGAAGGGCCAACAAGGAATTGATGGCCCATGTAGCACGAAGCACAAACATCGAAAAAGACGGGGAAACATTTGAAGCGAGCACATTTCGCGTACCAGATAATTTGCTTCTGATGCGAATGTCGCTCGCTTCATACAAAGAAATTCGAAAGAGCTTTCCTCGGGATGTGGGAACCCCGAACGTAAAACCCACGTCAAGACTATTAAAGGGGTTCCCAAAAGAAACCCCACAAACCATGGAGGTCGAACCACCCGACCTTCACAAGACCCCGGAAGGTAAGTAAACCTTTCCTCTCCCATTCATCCTGCCAGCATGGCCATAAGAGTAGGAAGTTTAAATGTTCGTGGCCTGGGGTCGCCCTGGAAGCAAGGTCACTTGCTCAACGACCTCAGGTCACTAGGAATGGATGTAATTGCCATCAGCGAGACCAGAATTTCCGACACACGCGCACTGGCGCCGATTTTCGACGATTATCAGATCTTTGCATCTGTTAGTCGGCCGGGAATGGGAGGTGGAGTGGCTGTGCTGTTTAGGAAATGTCTGGATCTCGAGGTAAGGTCAATCTTCCGGGATCCTGACGGAAAGTTGGTGGTCCTGGACGTGAGCAATAGCGAAGGTGGTGCCTTTAGACTGGTGGCCGTCTACGCCCCTACTGGGGCCGGTCGGCCGGACTTCTTTAGGCGCCTGGAAAACTTTCTGCTTACGTCTCGCCCTTTACTGTTAATAGGGGATTGGAATGGCATCTTAGAATCACGCTGGGATTGTGTGGGAGTATCTGATAGGAGCGGGGGGTGCAAAAGCCTCAAGTACCTGATCAGCCAGTTTCAACTGTCTGACAGGTACCGACTAGATTTCCCTAATGCGCCAGTATGGACCTGGACCAATCGCATAGGGTCATCTAGATCGTACATAGATAGGATTTTCATTAGGAAAAGAGATAGAAATAGTGTAGGATGTCCACATTTTAAAACGGTTGCCTATTCAGATCACAAGCTTGTGATCTGTATGGTCGACCTAGATAAGACACGTAGGTTAGGACCTAGCTACTGGAAGCTAAACATGTCGTTTCCGGCACGTAAAGCTTACAGGGACCGGGTCAACAACTTAGTTAAGCAAAAGTTGACAGGGGGGGTTGTCAACAACAGGTGGTGGGGGGCACTCAAAAGAGAGATTAGAGCAACCTCGATAGGATTTAGCAAAGAAGTAGCAATAGAGAAAAATAGAAAGGAGGAGGGGCTGATAGCTAAGTTAGACGAGGCTATTTGTAGTGGCATTGCAACAGACGTGCTAGCGCCGAGAATGGCACTAGACCATTTCTTCAATGCGAAACACGAAGGTTGCATTGTCAGAGCTAAGGCGCGTGCTCTGAGGAACGAGGGAACCAAAGCTGCCCGATGGGCTCGCTTTGCAGAGACGCAGCGTGGAAATAAAACCACAATTCGGTCTTTGACGGATCGAGATGGACACGAACTGAGCGATTCCAAGCAGATGTGTGAGGCCTTTCGCCAGCACTTTGCTCGATTGTTCGGGAGGATGGGTGAGTCGGAGACGGCGGCGGACTTCAGTCCCTACCTCGACGGCTTGCCACGCCTCTCGACGGCCGACGCTGAGCGCTGCGAAGAGCCGATAACATCAGTCGAAATTCAGGACGCCCTTGTCGGCTGCTCGAGTCGCAAGTCACCCGGTTTGGATGGTCTGCCCTACGAGCTTTACGTAAATATGCCAGACTTGTTCTCCGATCTCCTCGAAGCGCTCTACTGCAACTGGCAGCAGAACGGGAGCATTCCCAGTTCTGTGAGCCGTGGCGTAGTGACGCTGATAAGGAAAGACGAGAACAAGAGGGACACACTAGATAATTTCAGGCCCATAACCCTGCTCAACACAGAGTTTAAGATTTTGGCCAAGGTGTTAGCGAAAAGGTTGGCGCTTGTCGTCAAAGATTTGGTTGGGGAGGCGCAAACTTGCGCAATCCCGACCAGGTCCATACACGACAACCTCCACCTCATGCGATACATCATAGAGAGGGTTGGGTGCAAACCTGGCTTCGGTGGGGCTCTGATCAATTTAGATCAATCGAAAGCATTCGATAGGGTCGACCATCGGTACTTGGAGGCTGTCCTCGAGGCGGCTGGCTTCGGCCCCGTCTTCAGAAGCTGGATCGCTGCAATGTACAGCGGCATCCGCTCGGTGGTCAAAGTTAATGGCCACCTCTCGGAACCGTTTCAGATCTCTCGATCGGTCCGTCAAGGGTGCCCTCTCTCCTCACTTCTGTACGTATTGACTCTTGAGCCTCTACTGCGGAAGCTGGAGTTGTTGCAGGGCATCCCGCTCGAACCGGGACGTAGAAAGGCTGCGTCCGCTTATGCGGACGACATCACCGTGATGGTGTCGGACACCTCGGAAATCGAGGTGATCCGCACCCATTTGGAGGAATATGAAAGGTTGACGGGAGCAAAACTTAACCCGGAAAAGTCGGTGGGCTTGCAGCTCGGCACCTGGAGAGGCAAGTCCATGCCGTCCAACAGCGTCGTTGGGCGCTGGACAGACGGACCGGTAAAGTTGCTCGGGGTTTGGTTCGGACCAGACCTCCAGGTGGATAAGAATTGGGACGAGGTGACGAGCAGGATAGCCAACCTCACCCAGAAATGGGCTGAGAGAAAGCTATCACTGAAAGGGCGGGCGGAGGTGGCGAACGCGTACATCGCGTCCGTCATCTACTACCGCCTGACCGTCGTGCCTTGCCCCCGTCCACGCCTCGCCAATTTGGAACGGCTCCTTTTCAAATTTTTGTGGAGGGGACGGGTCCCGTTGGTGAGGCGGTCCATCTGCTGCCAGCACCCTCTTCGTGGAGGGCTGGGCATGCCGTGGCTAATGATGCGCAGACATGCGCTGAGGCTGCGACATCTCCAGATATTTTGCCTAAACGGTGAACAGGTGTGGTCGCCGTTTGTTAGACGGGCCTTTCCGCAGCTCATCTCTTTGACTGAGCTGCAGTCCTGGGTCAAGAAGAGACCGAGACTGGGCGACTGGCATCTGGAATGTTGCCAGGCGCTCACTGCACTCTGCAAGGTGGGCAATGCGGTCAGTGGAACTTCCACTCAAGATTTCTATAGAGGATTAGTGGAGGGCAAGTGCGATGACGTACTAGGAGAGGCTCTGGGCGTCAACGAAGTAGAACTGACCAGTATGTTCCGGAGGACTTTCGAGCCGGGGACGATGGATAACTTCCAGAAATCCCTCGCTTGGCAGTGCTACCGGGGGGCGCTGCCGGTTCGGGATAAACTCTACAGGCACGGAAGTGCTGTCAGACGAACCTGCCCGAGATGCGCGCAGAGCGACGAAACCGTTCTGCACGCACTCGTCCAGTGTCCGTGCATTGCTGACTTGTGGGGTTATGTCGAACAGCTATTGTCGCGTGTAGAACGGATCCGGCTATCGTCCGAGTCCATAGTGAAGATTGACCCGCCGCCTTCTTTTGGTCAGGAAGGGCAGGCAATTTTCCTCTGCCTGGTGGCAGTAGCGAAAGAGGTTGCATGGTGGACCAGGTTGAAAGGACTGAAGACAGACACTTTTCTCTTCGGCCAATCCCTCATCAACTTCTTCAAGTTTCACTTGGAAAGGAAGGTGAGGGTGGAGAGAGAAGTGCTGCCCCCCAGTACATTTACTGAAAGGTGGGTGAATGTGGCGAGAATGGCCCGCGTGAGTGGGCCTACTCTGATCATGCGCCTGTAGGCTGGTGAATTCGAGAAGGAGAGGGGTGCCCTTCCCGGGTGCCCTAGGAGCGTCGGGTGGCTCAGGACTGGTGGGGTGCTTGAGTCAACCCTGGGTGGTGATCCCTCTTATTGGGGAACTTTCATTGTTGTATTTTTATTGTTATTTTGTTTTTGTTTTTTTGTTATTTATACTTACTCGATCTCTATGTAAACCCCCACTGTCCCTGTCTATTGTGTTGTCCCCTATATGTCGGCCCTTGTGGCCAATAAATGAAATCATTATTAGTAGTAATAGTTCAAATCCCGCCGAGGTTGACTTTGCCTTTCATCCTTACGGGGTCGATAAAATAAAGTACCAGTAATGCACTGGGTAATTACTGGCCTTGTGCCTAAAGTAGAAACAATTATTAGTAGTAATAGTAGTAATAGTAATAATAGTAGTGTTGGTGGTGGTGGTCGTCGCCGTAGTAGTAGTATTGGTGTTAGTATTTGTAGTAGTAGTAGTAGTAGTAGTAGTTGTAGTAGTAGTAGTAGTGGTAGTAGTGTTGGTGGTGGTCGTGGTCGTCGTCGTAGTAGTAGTGGTGTTAGTATTTGTAATAGTAGTAGTAGTATAGTGGTGGTAGTAGTAGTAGTAGTAGTAGTAGTAGTAGTAGTAGTAGTAGTAGTAGTAGTAATAGTAGTGAAGGTGTTGTTATTGTGGTAGTTGTAGTAGTGTAGTATAGTTTAGTGGTAGTGGTAGTAGTAGTAGTAGTAGTAGTAGTAGTAGTAGTAGTAGTAGTAGTGTAGTAGTAGTGGTGATTGTTTTTATTCTGGTCTTAATTTTGTAGGTTTTTCTTAATGTTACAGTGTTGATGTTGTAGTACCGGTGTTGGTAATAGTGGTGAGTGTTTTAATAGTGGTAGTAATGTTGTGGTGGTAGTTGTAGATGTGATAGTGATTGTGGCGTTGGTGGTAATGTAGTGGTGTTTGTTGTTGTGGTGGTTGTCGTGGTGGTGTTTGTTGTGGTGCTGGTAGTGATAGTGGTGGTTGTCGTGGTGGTGTTTGTTGTGGTGGTGGTAGTGATAGTTGTGGTTGTCGTGGTGGTGTTTGTTGTGGTGGTGGTAGTGATAGTGGTGGTTGTCGTAGTGGTGTTTGTTGTTGTGGTGGTAGAGATAGTGGTGGTTATCGTAGTGGTGTTTGTTGTTGTGGTGGTAGTGATAGTGGTGGTTGTCGTAGTGGTGTTTGTTGTGGTGGTGTTTGTTGTTGTGGTGGTTGTCGTAGTGGTGTTTGTTGTTGTGGTGGTAGTGATAGTGGTGGTTGTCGTAGTGGTGTTTGTTGTGGTGGTGGTAGTTTATAGTGGTGGTTGTTGTGGTGGTGTTTGTTGTGGTGGTGGTAGTGATAGTGGTGGTTGTGGTAGTGGTGTTTGTTGTGGTGGTGGTAGTGATAGTGATGGTTGTCGTAGTGGTGTTTGTTGTGGTGGTGGTAGTGATAGTGGTGGTTGTCGTAGTGGTGTTTGTTGTGGTGGTGGTAGTGATAGTGGTGGTTGTCGTGGTGGTGTTTGTTGTGGTGGTGTTTGTTGTTGTGGTGGTTGTCGTAGTGGTGTTTGTTGTTGTGGTGGTAGTGATAGTGGTGGTTGTCGTAGTGGTGTTTGTTGTGGTGGTGGTAGTGATAGTGGTGGTTGTCGTAGTGGTGTTTGTTGTGGTGGTGGTAGTGATAGTGGTGGTTGTCGTAGTGGTGGTTGTCGTAGTGGTGTTTGTTGTTGTGGTGGTTGTCGTAGTGGTGTTTGTTGTGGTGGTGGTAGTGATAGTGGTGGTTGTCGTGGTGGTGTTTGTTGTGGTGGTGGTAGTGATAGTGGTGGTTGTCGTAGTGGTGTTTGTTGTGGTGGTGGTAGTGATAGTGGTGGTTGTCGTGGTGGTGTTTGTTCTTGTGGTGGTGGTTGTCGTGGTAGTGTTTGTTATTGGTATGGTAGTTGTGGTAGTTGTGGTAGTTGTTGTGGTAGTTGTTGTCGTAGTTGTGGTAGACGCTGTGGTATTGGTGGCAGTGGTTGTTGTAGCTATGGTAGTAGTGGTGGTAGTAGCAGTGATAGTAGTTTCAGAAGTAGTGATGTTGTAGTTTCGGTGGTAGTTGTCGTGGTGGTGTTTGCTGTGGTGGTGGTAGTGATAGTGGTGGTTGTCGTAGTGGTGTTTGTTGTGGTGGTGGTAGTGATAGTGGTGGTTGTCGTGGTGGTGTTTGTTCTTGTTCGTGGTGGTTGTCGTGGTAGTGTTTGTTATTGGTATGGTAGTTGTGGTAGTTGTGGTAGTTGTTGTGGTAGTTGTTGTCGTAGTTGTGGTAGACGCTGTGGTATTGGTGGCAGTGGTTGTTGTAGCTATGGTAGTAGTGGTGGTAGTAGCAGTGATAGTAGTTTCAGAAGTAGTGATGTTATAGTTTCGGTGGTAGTTGTTGTGGTAGTTTCAGTTGTAATTTCAGCTGTAGTGGTGGTAGTTACCGTGGTAGTAGTATTGATTCTACTAATAATTGTTTCTACTTTTGGCACAAGGCCAGAAATTGCACCAGTACATTACTGGTACTTTATTTTATCGACCTCGTGAGGATGAAAGGCAAAGTTAACCTCGGCGGGATTTGAACTCAGATCATAAAGGGACGTAATTACGCTGGAAAGCATGGCTTCCGACCCTCTACCGATACTGCCAATTCACCGCCAATCCACTAATAGTTGTTTCTACTTTTTGGCACAAGGCCAGCAATTATCCCAGTGTATTACTGGTACTTTATTTTATCGACCCCGTAAGGATGAAAGGCAAAGTTAACCTTGACAGGATGTGAACTCAGAATGGCAAGGGCCGTAACTCTATGCGTCAAAGCATGGCGTCTGACCCTCTACCGATACTGCCAATCCAGTAATAATTGTTTCTACGTTAGGCACAAGGCCAGCAAATTACCCAGTGTATTACTGGTACTTTATTTTATCGACCTCATAAGGATGAAAGGCAAAGTTAACCTCGGCGGGATTTGAACTCAGAGTGTAAAGGGACGTAACTATGCTGGAAAGCATGGCGTCCGACCCTCTACCGATACTGCCAATACACCAATGGAATGTGGAAATATTCTCAGTGACAATCTAGCTTTACAACTACTGTCATTGTTATTACAGTCTGTTGTTGTTGCTGTTGTGGTGGTGGCGTGGGGGTTGGTGGTGGTTATGATGACTTCTTGTTGTTGTGGTGGTTGTGCTTGTGTGGCGGCTGTGGTGGTGGTGGTGGTGGTTCGTGGTGATGATGACTGTTGTTGTTGTGGTTGTTGTTGTGTGGTGGTGGCGGTGGTTGGCGGTGATGATGGCTGTTGTTTTGGTTGGTGTTGTAGTGTAGTGGTGGTAGGGAATGCGGTTGGTGGTGTTGTAGTGTGGTGGTGGTGGGGATTGTGGTTGGTGGTGTTGTAGTGTAGTGGTGGTAGGGATTGTGGTTGGTGGTGTTGTAGTGTAGTGGTGGTGGGGGGGGGATTGTGGTTGGTGGTGTTGTAGTGTAGTGGTGGTGGGGATTGTGGTTGGTGGTGTTGTAGTGGTGGTGGTGGTGGTGGTGGTGGTAGTGGTGGTGGGGATTGTGGTTGGTGGTGTTGTAGTGTGGTGGTGATGGAGATTGTGGTTGGTGGTGTTGTAGTGTGGTGGTGGTAGGGAATGTGGTTGGTGGTGTTGGGGATTGTGGTTGGTGGTGTTGTAGTGTGGTGGTGGTAAGGAATGTGGTTGGTGGTGTTGTAGTGTGGTGGTGGTGGGGATTGTGGTTGGCGGTGTTGTAGTGTGGTGGTAGTAGTGATGGTGGCTGCTGGTGTTGTAGTGTAGTGGTGCTGGGGATTGTGGTTGGTGGTGTTGTAGTGGTGGTGGTGGTGGTGGTGGTGGTAGTGGTGGTGGGGATTGTGGTTGGTGGTGTTGTAGTGTGGTGGTGATGGAGATTGTGGTTGGTGGTGTTGTAGTGTGGTGGTGGTAGGGAATGTGGTTGGTGGTGTTGGGGATTGTGGTTGGTGGTGTTGTAGTGTGGTGGTGGTAAGGAATGTGGTTGGTGGTGTTGTAGTGTGGTGGTGGTGGAGATTGTGGTTGGTGGTGTTGTAGTGTAGTGGTGGTGGGGATTGTGGTTGGTGGTGTTGTAGTGGTGTTGTAGTGTAGTGGTGGTAGGGATTGTGGTTGGTGGTGTTGTAGTGTAGTGGTGGTGGGGATTGTGGTTGGTGGTGTTGTAGTGTGGTGGTGGTGGGGATGTGGTTGGTGGTGTTGTAGTGGTGGTGGTGGTGGGGATGTGGTTGGTGGTGTTGCTTGTAACAATTTAAAATAGATGGCAGTTTAGTTGTAGTAACTGGCGCACGCACACACACACACACACACACACACACACAGATACACACACATGTACACACACATGTACACACACTTATGTAATTTAAGAGTAGGTAGCAATGATTAAGGCAACAATCTCCATAAAGTGATATATTTATATCCTGGTAATGACATGATATATTATGTGATATAATTTTAGTTGGTTTAAGCGAGATGTTTAACGAGATTACACAGCCAATCATCAGGTAATATCTATTATGTCTGTGGGAATTATATAAGCGCGAAGAATGGACCTTAAATATCACATCTACTCTGTGGCGAAATAATACGATCGCGAATATAAGCGGTGAAATGGGATTCCTTCGAAAGATCGTTGGATTAACATTACTCGATAAAGTGCGTAGCTCGAAGATCATAGAATCACTCCAGGTAGAGTCGCTACTTCTCTAAATTGAGAGATCACAGCTTCGATATTATGGGCATGGGGCTAGAATGTCTTAGGAAAGAATCGCTGGACAGATCTGTAGCTCTGAGATCAGAGAGTCACTCCTGGAAGAGCGGCTACTTCTCCAAATTCAGAGATCACAGCTCCGATACTATGGGCATGCGGGTAGAATGTCTCAGGAACGAATCGCTGGACGGACTTTACAGGCAAAACCAACCGACAGGAGGCACAGGGGTAGATCCCGAGCAAGATGGTTGGCTAACATCCATGAGCTTGGCTGGTTTCGCTTGGGGATCCAGCCGTATCTCTTGGAGTCGGTTGTTTCTCACAGGACCCACTCGAAGGAGTGTTTCAGGACTCTGGCCCCACGATCCTCTCATGAATAAGTGGGCAAAGAAAAAGAAGTCTGTGGCGTTCGAGACGTTTGGGGAGCTGGGCCGATGACAGCGAAGTTCTTGTCATCGCTAGTGGCTCACCTTACTGGGGTATCAGGTGATGCCTGTGAGAATGCTTGGTTGTTTCAGCACCTTCGCGACTAAGCTAGATTCTGCTGCACTTCGGGCTGAGGAGAGCAAACTCTCCAAGTAGCAGTCGCTCTCCGACAGGTTTGCGGTCATGCCCCTAGCAGTGGAGACTTCAGGTGTCCTTGGCCCTAGGGTCACATCCCTATTTACCACCATAGGCGCTGAGCTGGCTAGCCGCAGGTGTGAGCCCCACGAGATGGTATGGCTTTTCCAGCGCATCTCCCTTACCATCCTCCTTTGAAACGCCTTCTCTATTCTGTCCGCAGGGGCGGTAGGGCAGCCAGCACGTGGGACCCAATTTGCTCATAATATAGAGAGATGGGGAGGGTGAGAGAGAGAGGGAGGCGATGACAGTGGGAGTTCAGCTCTTCCGTGTTCGGAGACAAATTTTATGAATCTATGTGATTCAGTGAATCTCCCGACCATTCCGAAGAATCAAGTGATGTCCGTGGGGGTGTTTGATTGTTCAAGTGTCTTAGCCTTGCCAGCATCCTGCCTTACCGTGGTACCTGGTGATGTCTGTGAGAGTGCTTGGTTGTTGCAGCTCCTAGCATCGCTATCACCGGCAGTAATGCTGCCAACGTGTTAACTAGCTTCAACAGATATTAGAAAGGAGGATCCAATCCCCTTTGTGGTGTGACTGATTGACGCACTTAGTGTTCAATTGATGTTTGTTTTTTTTCGCTTTGATTGTATATTTTTATGTGTTATATTTATAAGGTTCCATGAATTTTATTTTTATGTGAAACATCATAATTATAGTATCTTATTAATGAAGTCTTCTTGTGGATCTAAACGAAATAAAATATGCGTAATACACGACAAAAATAAAATAAAAATTGTTAGCTGCAAGTAGCCATGCAAATTATTTAGATATTTCGGGGAAAATTACACTTATCAACAAAACACTGTTGAAATAAATGAAAGTAATTAGTCGATTAGCTCAAGATATAGCAGATAATAATAATAATAAATGTGTAGACTAAAATCCAAAGAGGGATAAGGATAAATAAATATCAAATATATAAGAACCCTAAACCAAATATTTATTAAAATAAAAGATTAAAATTTAAACAAAGGATCGCTGCTTTTACCCTTAACGGGATCTTCTGAGTTTCAGATGATCCCGTTAAGGGGGAAAGCAGCGATTCTTTGTTTAAACTTTAATCTGTTATTTTAATATATATATATATATATATATATATATATATATATATATATATATATATATATATATAATTATATAAATTAGAAATAGAAGCATCGCCGTATTTTTAACTGAAGAAATTTTAGCCTGATAGAAATGGAAAAAGTTGAGCATTGACGTACATTTACGTCAATACTCATCTTTTTCCATTCTTAGAGGGTTCTAAACACCACTATCAGGTTAAAATTTCTCGCTCGCTGTTTCAAAACATATTTACTTATATATATATATATATATATATAGTATAAAAAAACGAAAAATCAGTGATGCATCTGGACTCAGTTTATTGCGTGTTACAATTGTTTCGCGGGCAGGTAGCTCGAGACATGATCACTGTATGGATCTGGCTGATTCTCACTGAGAAAATTTGCTCCGAACGAGTTGCATGTGTCCGAAGGAACCTGCAGCCGTAGATTCAGCCAGATCCATGCAGTGATCATGTCTCGAACTACCTGCCGGCGAAACAATTGTAACACGCAATAAACTGAGTCCAGATGCATCACTGATTTTTCGTTTTTTTTAACTATTCACACTCTGCTCTGTATAAGTATTGAGTGCTAATGTTAGCATACCGCCTATGGAAGCACCATAGCTACCATTATACACACGTATATATATATATATATATATATATATATATATATATATATATATATATATATGTGTGTGTGTGTGTGTGTGTGTATATATACATATATGTTAATAAATGTCACAAACAAAACGCAGGAGGCAATTTTACACAGCTATATTAGGTTCACGCTTGGAGGAAGTGGAAATGTATATAAATATATATATATATGAAGTTTTCTGTGAGTGTGTGTGTGGTCAATTTTTAATGAGGGGTCATATATTCTAAACCATTCATGCGATTTCTTTGAAATGTTTTACAGAGCTTCGCCTTGCACAAAACCTGTACATGATCTACAAAGGCTTTCAAAAATCGATACTGGGGCCTTTGGAGACATTAAAAAAGTTTCGGTTATTTGTGTCAATTTTCGGGATTAAGTAAGACAAGAGTTATCGTTCGTCAATACAATAGGATCTCATTTTTGATGTTGTCAAAAACTTTGTTTTGGGATTTTGATTATTACAATTCAGCTCATTCTGATTTTACTTTACTCATTGTACTTGAAACAAAAGGTTTTATTGTTGTAAAAAAATGTTATACCTAGACTGGATTTCTTTTGTAACATGGGATAACGGATGACACCGAGCTGACATATAATTATTTCGCTGGAATAGTGCCTAAGGTTTTCATGTTTACATAAAGTGCGTTTTTCTTCTATGTATTCAAATTTACTTTGTTTAGTTTAATGAGCTACATCGAAAGCTACTTGTACCGTCCAAAGGACGGGTACTTTACCTAGTATATATATATATATATATATATACGTGTGTGCTTATGTGCAATCGACCAGGAACGGAGAAAGGAAGGAAAGATGTTCTCTCTCCTTCTCTCATGTAGTACTATTACAGTAAACACAGACACACACATACACACACGCACACATACACACACATACACATACAGACACATACACACACACACACACACACACGTGAGTTTGTATAATGGACTTCCAAACAGTTTCCGTCTGCCAAATTGCAATGAGAAAGGTTTGATCAACCGATAGCTGTAGTAGAAATCAATGCCCAAGGTGCCGCGTAGAGGAGTTGAACGCAGCATCATGTGGTCACGTGACAAACGCCTTAACCATACAGTGTGGTGTTATTCATAACAAGAGATATCAGGGCAGAACGTTATTTCCTTGTTGTTTATTGTGATTGTTTAGTGGTTAGTGTGTTCAGCTGACCTTCATGAGGTTGTAAGTTCGATTCCCAGTGATGCGTTGTGTCCTTAAGACACTTTATTTGACGTTGCTGCAGGCCACTGTGAGGTATATCTTTTATTCATAGAGGCAGACTTGTCACATATTGTCTAACACTCAATCTCTCTGCCAATTTCTATTAAAGGGTATACATGTTTGTGGAATGCTCAGCCACTTGCACGTTGTTCTGTTGGTCGAAAAATTGGTACATTCTTCGTCGCAACCGACGGAGGCCCAACAAGATCAACATTATGACTAAAATATCATACTTCGATTGAAGAAACGAGCCAAGATTATACCTGGTGAGAATGGAATAGGTTGCGTGACAATGATACCCCTGAAGGGGTGTGTTGTATAATGATAGATGATGTTGTTGGTGCTGTTGTTGGTGGTGGTGGTGGTGTGTTGTATAGTGATAGTGTCTTGTTGGTGTTGTTGTTGTTGGTGGTGGTGTTGCTGTTGTTGGTGTTGTATAGATAGCTTTAGTGTCTCTTGTTGATGTTGTTGTTATTGGTGTTGGTGTTGTTGTTGCTATTGTTGTTGTTGGTGGTGGTGGTGTTGTATAGATAGTTTTAGTGTTTCTTGTTGATGTTGTTGTTATTGGTATTGTTGTTGTTGTTGTTGGTGGTGGTGGTGTTGCTGCTGGTGGTGGTGGTGGTGTATGGATAATTATAGTACCTCTTGTTGATGATGTTGTTGTTGTTGGTGGTGGTGGTGCTGGTGGTGCTGGTGTTGTTGTTGATGGTGTTGCTGCTGTTGTTGTTGTTGTTGTTATTGTTGATCTGTTGTTATTGTTGTTGTTGTTATTGTTGTTGCTGTTGTTGTTATTGTTATTGTTATTCCTATTAAATTAAGCCTCAACTATTCAATACATATTTTAATACATAATGATTGATCTGTGGGCATCATGTGGTGTATTCAGTAATACTAAACAATGAACTCATTCGACATTCACAGAAATGTCTTTACTTCTTTCATATATCTTCAAGAAATATTCGGAAAATAGGTTCTTCTCACTCTTTCTCATCAATTAAATGTTTAATATCAACCGAGGGACCTCCGTCGGTTTTGACGAAGAGTGTTCCATCTTCGAGAATTATTCGGAAAATAGGATTTTCTTACTCTTTCTCATCAATTAAATGTTTAATATCAACCGAGGGATCTCCGTCGTTTCAACGAAGAGTGTTCCACCTGTTCGATCAACAAAACAACCTTTCATATATCTTCAAGAAATATTCGGAAAATAGGAGTTTCTCACCCTTTCTCATCAACTAAATGTCTAACATCAACCGAGGGATCTCCGTCGCATTCGACGGAGAGTGTTCCAGTTGTTCGAACAACATTTTCGTGAAATTAACGTGTAAGTGGCTGAGCACTCCACGAATACATGTATCCTTAACGTAGTTCTCAGGGAGATTCAGCATGACACAATGTGCGAGATAAGGCTGGCCTTTAGAATTGCAAGTACAATCCACCCGGAATGACTGCACATATACGAGGGTCGGCTTAAAATTTCATAGGCTGAACAAGATATTTCATGAAATGACTAAATGAAGTTTAGTATGGAATAAAACAATGTAGTTATTAATGCATGCAAGATTTCACAGCTCTAACATCACTCCTTCATAGGCTGACCAAGATACTCTCATGGAATGATCAAATGAGGTTTATTTTTCAACATAGTCCCTGGAAAGTAACAATGTAGTTATTAATAAGAAAAGTTCAAAATAATTTTCTACTTTTGGCACAAGGCCAG
Organism: Eledone cirrhosa; assembly: GCA_964016885.1. Classification (NCBI taxonomy): domain Eukaryota; kingdom Metazoa; phylum Mollusca; class Cephalopoda; order Octopoda; family Eledonidae; genus Eledone; species Eledone cirrhosa. The sequence goes on from OZ024741.1 coordinate 220,191,452, forward strand.
CAATTAATCCAGTGTATTACTGGTACTTTATTTTATCGACCCCGTAAGGATGAAAGGCAAAGTTAACCTCGGCGGGATTTGAACTCAGACAGTAAAGGGTCGTAACTCTTTGCTGCAAAGCATGGCGTCAGACCCTCTACCGATACTGCCAATTCACTATTAAAGTTGAAAATAATGCATGCAAGATTTCACAGCTCTAGCATGACTCCTTCATAGTCATCCTATGAACTTTTCAGTCAACCCCCGTACAGGTTCCGTCTACCCAGTTGTAATCAGAAGACATATGTCCACCCTAGAGTATGGTAAATGTCATTTGCTCAGGATGCCACTTACACACACACACACACACACACACACACACACACACACACACACACACACACACACACACACACACAGACACACACACACACACACACAACACACATATAAACATACACGTTATCCTTTAAAAGTAGAAAGGAGACGATGCAATATGAATCAGTGAAGTACATGGAGTAGATTAAAGTGAACTCACAGCTCCCTCAAAATATCTGACTTTTATATGGAAGTTTTAAAGAGATGATAACACTGTTCCGTGATTGGGGTTTCTCGTGTAAGCTGTGTGAACGGGATTGGTTTATCTAAAGGTCTAAAGTCTGTTTCACCACCTGGAGGCTCATCAGGCCAGTGTATAACCCGGTTTCCGAGATGTGAAGCGACCTAGAGTATAAGCCTTTTCCCTGGACAGGGTGCCTGTCCATCACAGGGTTAATGTTTACCCCAAGCCTGGAGACTCACCAAGTCGGGGCTTAACCCGGTTTCCGTGATGTGAAGCGACCTAGAGTATAAGCCTTTTCCCTGGACAGGGTGCCAGTCCATCACAGGGTTAATGTTTACCCCAAGCCTGGAGACTCACCAAGTCGGAGCTTAACCCGGTTTCTGTGATGTGAAGCGACCTAGAGTATAAGCTTTTTCCCTGGACAGGGTGCCAGTCCATCACAGGGTTAATGTTTACCCCAAGCCTGGAGACTCACCAAGTCGGGGCTTAAGCCGGTTTCTGTGATGTGAAGCGACCTAGAGTATAAGCCTTTTCCCTGGACAGGGTGTCAGTCCATCACAGGGTTAATGTTTACCCCAAGCCTGGAGACTCACCAAGTCGGGGCTTAACCCGGTTTCTGTGATGTGAAGAGACCTAGAGTATAAGCCTTTTCCCTGGACAAGGTGCCAGTCCATCACAGGGTTAATGTTTACCCCAAGCCTGGAGACTCACCAAGTCGGGGCTTAACCCGGTTTCCGTGATGTGAAGCGACTGAAAGTACAAGACTCCCACCAGGACAGGACGCCAATCAATCACAGGATCAAACCTCCAGCTATTGTTGGTATTCATTTTCAGCTGAGTATACTGGAGCAACAAGAAATAAAGTGTTTTGCTGAAGAACACAACAGTTAACCCAATCCAGGAATCGAACCCACGACATTATGATCGTAAGTCTAACACCTTTATGGTAAATTCCTTTGTAACTTTCTAGTAATTTGAAGTAACTTTGGTTGTTGAAGTTTAACCCCAGGTAAAGGGTCTCAGAGACCTCTTCTCTAAACTAAACCAATACAAATATATCAGTACTAATCGATAAAACCTATGATCAAACGTGTTCCAGACTTGACCATCACGTCTATATCAGATGGCATGTGTATAAAGATCAGATTATCAAGTATTTTTTCCGTATTGCTACCTTAATTAGTTACTGAATCTATTGATTAGTGAAATGGTGGAATAGGGTTTGAGTCTTAAAAATTGAATAAATAAATAACTGTCGTTGTTCTCTCTCTTTCTCTCACCACCTCCGTCTCTCTCACTCTCCCCATCTCTCTCTTTCACTCACTACCTCCGTCTCTCTCACTCTCCCTATCTCTCTCTTTCTCTCACTACCTCCGTCTCTCTCACTCTCCCCATCTCTCTCTCTCTTTCACTCACTACCTCCGTCTCTCTCACTATCTCCGTCTCTCTCACTCTCCCTATCTCTCTCTTTCACTCAATACCTCCGTCTCTCTCACTCTCCCCATCTCTCTTTCATTCACTACCTCCGTCTCTCTCACTCTCCCCATCTCTCATTATTATATGGTTGTTGTTCTCTCTCTTTCTCTGCCTCCGTCTCTCTCACTCTCCCTATCTCTCTCTTTCACTCCCTACCTCAATATATCCCACTCTCCCCCTCTCTCTCTATTATAAGCAAATGAGGGTCCACGCGCTGGTCCCCCTCGGCCCAGGCGGTCAGAATAAAGAAGGCGATTCCCCGAAGGATGGTGAGGGAGATACGTTGGAAGAGCCATTCCAGCTCGCGCGGCTCATGAGGTTGCCAACTCCGTGCCGAGTTTGGTCAGTATAGAGGTGGTCCTGGGGCCAAGGATACTCTAAGTTTCCACGGTTATGGGTTTGACCAGAAACCTGTCGGAGAGCGACCGATATTTTATTACAGAATTTTAGTTTCAGATATATTATGTTAATTTCAGATTCAGTACAAGCGACGGAAAATAGCCTCGTTATCATAAATTACGAAATAGACTTTACCTATTTATTACCAGCATGACCACTTTACAGAGTGAGCTGGTTGTGTTTTATTGTGGCACCCTGCCCCAGTACAATTCTAAAGCATTATATCTTTTTAAATGGATTGGCAGTATCGGTGGAGGGTCGGACGCCATGCTTTCCAGCATAGTTACGTCCCTTTACGATCTGAGTTCAAATCCCGCCGAGGTTGACTTTGCCTTTCATCCTTACGGGGTCGATAAAATAAAGTACCAGTAATGTACTGGGTAATTGCTGGCCTTGTGCCTAAAGTAGAAACAATTATATCTTTTTAAAGGCGGTGGATTAGCAGTATCGGTAGAGGGTCGGACGCCATGCTTTGACGCATAGAGTTACGGTCCTTGGCATTCTGAGTTCAAATCCCGCCGAGGTTTACTTTGCCTTTCATCCTTACGGGGTCTTGTGCCAAAAGTAGAAACAAGTATATCTTTTTAACATGAAACATATTTCTATACTGAAGGCAGAGAAGGTGTCACATTTTTTGTGGTGTTTTGATGGGGGGAACATTGCTCTACATAGTTGCTTGACATGCTAGAAATAACAACTATATGGATTGACAGTATCGGTAGAGAGTCGGACGCCATGCTTTGACGCATAGAGTTACGGCCCTTTATGGTCTGAGTTCAAACCCCGACAAGGTTAACTTTGCCTTTCATCCTTACGGGGTCGATAAAATAAAGTACCTGTAATACACTGGGATAATTGCTGGCCTTGTGCCAAAAGTATAAACAATTAATTAATTAAAAATATTAACAACAGCCATTTCTCCTACTTTCCCTATACAGTCAGATTTGCCCTTCTTTACACCTTCTTCCCCATATTTGTTGCTTGGTTTTGGTTTTATCAGCTTATCTTTTTCCTTTCATATTTCCATCAATATAATTGTAATGTTATTTATACAACTGTCAATTGATTTATTGTCTGTAATTTTATTTACCAGATTAACTATATATATAAGATGCTGATAAACTACCCAATATATATCATGTTTTACTCTTTTGAATACTTTGTAAAACAAGCCAGGAATTGGCCGTCGTCAGAACGTCAGATAGAATGCTGTGCCGTATCCCTTCTGTCTTTTTGAGTTCAAATGGCGCTAAGGTCAATTTTGCCTTTCATCCATTCAAGGAGGGGAAAAATTGTTCCAGCTCTATACTGAAGTCATTTCTTTCTCGTTTCCCATCTCTTTCTCTCCATCTCGAGAAGAGAGTGTCCGTGATCAGATCTAGAGAGGGGATTTGCTCCACCAGGTTTAAAGTGTCCGCCGAGTTCAAATTTGTCTTTTATATTTCAGGGGTCAATAAATAAAGAGCCAATTAAATACTTCAGTCGATATAATAGAATTCTACTCCCCACAGTTTATAGACCTTTATAGGCCATCGAGGGCGGTGGGTTAGCAGAGTCGTTAGAACGTCGGGTAGAATGCTTTACAATATTCGTTCTGGTTCTCTACTCTCTGAGTTCAAGTTCTGCCGATGTCAACTTTTCCTTTCATCCATTGAAGGTCAATAAAAAGGACCAGTCTAATACTGGGGTCAATTCTTCCTCTACATCTCTTTCTCACTTCCATTCTCTCTCACTCCCTCTATTCTTCTCTGTAACAAATCTTCTGTATTCAGACTTTGAGAAGAGCTGGGCTCCATCAGGTTTTAAAATGCCGTAGAAACTGGTATGTCAATGCGGTGCCCTCACGACTCCCCCAGGAGTTATGGAACCATATCACACCATACATATAATATGTCAGAAAGTAGATGGGCTCCACCAGGTTTTAAAATACCCTAGAAACTGGTATGTCAATGCGGTGCCCTTACGACTCCCCCAGGAGTTATGGAACCATATCATACCATACATATAATATGTCAGAAAGTAGATGGGCTCCACCAGGTTTTAAAATACCCTAGAAACTGGTATGTCAATGTGGCGCCCCTACGACTCCCCCACAGGAATTACAAGACTATCCATATATCTATATGTTATTGAGTAAATACGCTCGAAGAAAGGCTACTTATACATTCGTCGCCAAATAAACTGTGGTAGATTGTAGATGTAGCAAACAGACTCTATAAAGATCTTCACATTGATTTATCTTTATATTTGGCAAGAGACCACGTACCTTCAATATTTCTGGAATGTGAATGTCAGCATTTGCTGCATTAACAACGTTCATTGAATGGAAAATAATAAATATAGCAGAAAATTGGCAAAGTTGTAAAAAGTCAGACACAATGCTTTGCGGTATTCATTCCGACTCTCTATGCTCTAAGTTCAAATTCGGCCGAGGTAAACTGTGCCTATCATCGCCTCGAGGTCGATAAAAAAAAAACTACCAGTCTAGTACTGGGGTCGATTCTTTCTCTACATCTCTTCTCTCTTTCTCTAACACCCTCTCTCCTTCTATGGAAGAAATCAGCCGTGTTCAAAACTAGAGAGGAGAAGGCCGCAGCCGGATTTAAAATGTATAAGATAAACCTTATGCCGGGACGACACCCCCTACAATTTCACAAGTAGTTACGATTCCGTCCGTCCATCCATCTATACATGGTGGCTGCTAACTCGTTTTCGAGTACGGCCACTACTTTATATCCATGTAGGAGAACCCCTACCGATGCGCTGAACGAGTGTGACTTTTTAGTCCAGCCAGCGACTTGAAAACTCTGGTACAAACACTACACTTGTGACAATTATTGACACATAGTGCTGGACCCATGGTACCATGTGACGACAAGTGCAGAGAGATCTCCAGATATAAAGCAATGCCTGTGCTGTGAAGCTTTTATAGTGAGCAAAGGCACTGCACAAAGCCAGTCCCACTCTCTTAACCAAGATGATATTTACCAAAAAGAAGAACAAGTCAACATCATTGGATACCATCAGGGTTGCAGGTGTTATATCAGAGTTTTCCTTCTCCTAGAATTCTGCCTTGACAAAGGCTAAGAGGTCATCTCTCCCGGTGATTTATACATACATACATACATACTGATACAAGCACACACATACACATACATACATGCATACATATATACATACACACGCGCACATACATACACATGGATTCATACATACATACATACATACATACATACATACACTTACATACATACATGCATACGTACATACATACATTCTCACATACATACTGACATCCACATATACATACATACATACATACATGGTGGCTGCCAACTCGTTTTCGAGTACGGCCACTACTTTATATCCATGTAGGAGAACCCCTACCGATGGGCTGAAGAAACATACATACATACATGCCTATATACATACATACGAGGCCAAACGATGTAATGCCCAAATCATAATTCAACTTATATATGTATGTATATATGTGTGTATGTATGGGAAGCAACTCATAAGACAACGGCTACCCAAATTATATATATATATATGTATATATATATATATATACATGTATATATATATATATATATATATATATATATATATATATATATATATGTGTGTGTGTGTGTGTGTGTGTGTGTGTGTGTGTGTGTGTGTGTGTGTTACGTAATTCCAAAGGAAAGGCAAAGGAGAAAAGAGTGCTCTATGTATAGAACAGAACTATTTAATTAGAATTAATTGTTCACTTTCTAATTAAATATATATATACGTGCCTATATACACACACACATATATATATATATGTATGGATGTGTGTATGCGCGCGCGTGCGCGCGCGCGCGTGTGTGTGTGTTGTGTGTGTGTTGTGTGTGTATATAGGCGCAGGGACACAGAAATACTCCGGTTCGTGCTTGAGCGCACGGTAAGCCCACTGGGAGTGAGATATCCCTGTCCTTGTTAGGATATTTCTCTAGGAGAGGAAACATGATGTATAACCTGCAGCTCACTACTAACTGATGCTCAGTTCTTCTGTTGCTCAGTGAGTGGAATTGATCCAGTGCAAGGGCCTTTCCTTACTATAAAAACCCTCACACAGAGGCACAACTCGGTATTGTATGATCTTTGAATGATGTCAATGATTGGTCGTGTCCTTAAAAGGTGACTTTATCAAATTAATTGTTTCTACTTTTGGAACAAGGCCAGCAATTGCCGCATTGCATTACTGGTACTTTATTTTATCGACCCCGTAAGGTTGAAAGGCAAAGTTAACCTCAGTGGGATTTGAACTCAGATCATAAAGGGCCATAACTCTATGCTGCAAAGCATGGCATCCGACGCTCTTCCGATCCTACCAAACCACTAGACTTTATCAAATTAATGCTCTTAACATTGCTTCAAGAGGCCGATAATGTTAAGTGGAGGCCGTGGAACACTTGTCATATTTGTGGAAAAGACTGAATGTCTAAAACACTGAATGTCTAAAAAGCCATATTAGTTCGCAACACCCACATAACTCAACCTGGTGTCGTTTGATAGCCATATTAGATAATGGGGTGGCTGCCATCGTGTGTGTATATCTGTTTGCCTCTGTGTGTTTCAATGTGTGTGTTTACGTGTATGTATACCTGCTTGCCTCTGTCTCTTTAATTCTGTGTGTGTACTTGTGTGTATGTATACCTGCTTGCTTCTGTGTTTCATTGTGTGTGTGTGTGTGTATACGTGCGTGCCGGTATATGTTTGTGTTTGTGTGTGTTGTGTTTTGGCTATACATTTTTGTGTATTCGTGATTAAATGCGTGTTTGTATGTATACGTATGTGCCGGTGTGTGTTTGTGTGTGTGTGTGATGTGCTTAGACATATTCAGGTTGTGTGCATTGTCATGTATAGTCTTTTATTAGTAGGTGTGCGTGTGTGTGTATGTATAGAATTTGATCAGTATATATATGCATGTGTATGTATAGTCTTTTATCAGTGTGTATATTGTGTCTGAGGTATTCTTACACGCTCCAGATTTTTTCCTATTATCTCTTTCATTCATTTACTTTTCTCTATTAATTTCTAGAAAAAAGTAATAACCCTTCATTTTCAGAGTTGCAGGCAAAAGAGTTCGTAGTTAAGAGAACATTAGACAAGACAATTTGACGGTACAACGGACAGTTTTCATTAAATTGGATGTAGAGGGAAATGATATACCCATGTTCTGTTTTTAGAATTATATCAATAAAGGTGTATATATATATATATATATATATATATATATATAATTATAAAATGTGGAGAAGGAGCACACGAGTTGGAATATATATATATATGAAAACGGAGAAAAAGACGATTATTAGGAAGAAAAATATTTTTTTTTATTTTATTTTTTTCTCTCTTTTTTCTGTGTTAGAAAATGTTTAAAACAAAACATTTTACTTTGTGTGAAGTTTTAAGGTATTAGTTAATTAATTTATTAATTAACAATGGCATTTATTTATTTATTTATTTATATATTTAATAATTGTCTATTACCGGTTTCAGCATTTTATGCATTATCAAAGGGAGGAATTTGTATTAGTTTAAAATGTGGGAGAGAAAATAATATGATGTTGAACATGTTAAGGAAATGGGAAAGAAAGAATAATATTAATATTATTTACAGGCATAGTTCTTGAGGATAAGCAGTCCAAAATGTGTTATTATGGCCAGAGCGCTTGGTTGGTCCATAATGGAGGCAAATGGTAGTCTGGCGTTTGATATGATTTCCCTTTTTAGAGAGTTAATATGCAGGGGGAGGTAATTCAGGGTGGTCAGGTAGGGCGGCGAGAAATGAGAGGGGGTAATTCATTTATATAAGAAAAAGGATTAGGTAGGGTGTTAGGGAGGTAACTCTTTAGAGAACATAGGGATCGGGCTTTGGTTCATCGTTCGTTCCAGTTTTAGTTTAGTTCATTAAGTAGAGGTTGGAATTTGTTAATGAAGTACGTTTCTTTATTGGTACGATGGATGAAAGAAGCGTTGTCTTTGAATTTGTAAATGGGGAAAATTTTAAAGTTTGGATGTTGGTTAGGTGTACAATTGACGATATGTTCACTAAAAGGTAACTTTCTGTATTCCTGTACATACATATTTCCTATACATACATAATAAAATTATATATATACATATATATATATATATACTATATATATATATATATATATATATACTATATATATATATATATATATATATAATTGAAATAGAAGCTTTCGCCGTATTTTTTACTAAAGAAATGCTAGGCTGATAGTAGGATTCTAAACCCCACTATCAGGCTAAAATTTCTTTTGTCAAAAATAGGGTGAAAGCTTCTATTTATATTTTCAAACTTTCTCGCTGTTTCAAACCAAACTTACTTGATATATATATATATATATATGTGTGTGTGTGTGTGTGTGTGTGTGTGTGTGTGTGTGTGTGTGTGTGTGTGTGTGTGTGTGTGTGTGTGACGGCGATGAATTTGTTTTGCGAGGTTTTTTATATGAAATCGTCTGTCGAAACAAATATTGTTATACTTGGGGAGGGTCATATTTGTGTAATATTGCCAGAAATAATAACAAAATACACTCACTGTTTGGTTGGGTTTCGCGTCTGCACCTTTTATATCTCCATAGTTAATTCATTCGGCCATCAATGTTTATCAATGACTGACCAACGGTCAAAAATACAGATAAAAATATATATATGTATATATATAAAACTGATGTTGTCTGTGTGTGTCCCCTCATTTTTGGAATGTCTATACATATCCACATTTCTACTCTGATTGACTTCAAACTTGCATTTATATATTCCTTGCGGTCTAAAGATATCTATATATTCCTTGCGGTCTAAAGATATTAACTGAAGCTTTTATTTTTCAATGTTCTGATGTTAAAGCCCCGGTTATCGATCTCCGTCGCACCCTTATAATATCTGTCTGTATGTCTGACTGTCTGCATTACGACATTATGACAAACATTGATGACGTGTTATGTTCGCTATTTTCCGTTCATTACCAGGGAATGCTAACAATCCTGAGACATTCCCACTTACCCCAGTTGCTTTAATATTTTTTTGCAATACTTCCTGATACATAATCACTTAACCCCGTTGCACACCTTATTATTGGTGTTAGAACCAAGCCATATGCCCCATTACTTACATAGATAGAAATAATGGATCTTTTTAGAAAGACCCCGCCAAAAAAGATCCCCACATCTATGTTAAAAATCACATACGCTGGCGTTAAGCAGTAATTTCTATCTATCTTGGTACAGACAATACAGTGCAGAGGGACGGGATAGTGTTAAGGCAAACTGTCTTAAGTTAAGTCTTTTTGCAAAGTCTATACAAATCCATATTTCTACTCCGATTGACTTCAAACTTGCATTTATATATTCCTTGCGGTCTAAAGATATTAACTGGAGCTTTTATTTTTCAATTTTCTGTTGTTAAAGGCATGTTAGGCGCCTTTTATAGACCTCCGTCTCACCCTTATAATATGTCTGTATGTCTGCTGTCTGCATTACGGCATTATGACAAACATTGATGATGTATTATGTTCGCTATTTTCTGTTCATTGCCAGGCAACGTATTCACGAACCAAAGTATCGTCTGCCTGTTTTCCTTCAGTTGCAACATTTTTAGAGATACTAGCAGAAAAACCACCTTTCGGGTGGTTTTCTGCTAGCATGTGTAGTGTGTATATTGATATTATACGCAAGTATATATACATGTAGATATGATACGTCAAATAAAATCATAATTGACAATATACATCGAAATTGAACGAAGACTGTCTTATGTAATCAGTAATGTAATCCATGACACATCAAAAAAGACGATATTATATATAAACTGTATTAGGAGAAAATTAATGACAGAAAATTAATGTTTATTTAAGCGATCGCCACCGGAAGTGTTGACATTTGAACATTTTAAAGAAGTTAATCTTTAAATAAATAATAAAATATATTTAATGAACAGCCACGAAATTTAGTAGATAAATTATGTAATATTCATTCATTATTTATTCAAAGTAATCCAACTTATTTTACTAATGGGATAAAAAAAATTATAAACCGTACGCAGTCTCGCGCTTCTTACTTTATTATAGTTTAGATTAACTTCTGCATTCACAGATTCATTTTTAGAGTTTCAGAAGATCCCGTTAAGGGTGAAAGCAGCGATTCTTTGCTTAAACTTTAATCTGTTATTTTAATATATAATATAAGCGAGCCAAGCCAGCCCAGGTTAACAATTGCACTTGAGAATACTTTTCCGACGGTCGGCTTATTTTTCAATCAGTAAGTGTCATTTACTAATTTTTTGGCTAAAAATCCTGAGACATTCCCACTTACCCCTGTTGCTTTAATATTGTTTTGCAATACTTCCTGAGACATAATCACTTACCCTCGTTGTACACCTTATTATTGGTGTTAGTACCAAACCATATGCCCCATTACGTACATAGATAGAAATAATGGATCTTTTTAGAAAGCCCCCACCAAAACATATCCCCACATCTATGTTAAAAATCACATACGCTGGCGTTAAGCGGTAATTTCTGTCAATCTTGGTACAGACAATACAGTGCAGAGGGGCGGGATAGTGTTAAGGCAAACTGTCTTAAGTTAAGCCGACAATTGTAGTTTTTGAGGCACGGTAGAAGGGCATAGGGTTAAGGACTGATGCATACACTTATGGTTGTTCGACAATCGGTCACAACTAACCTATTACCCAAGTGAATTTTAGACTGAAAACTATTAACCTCAACTAACCTAAGCATGAGAAGATACTTAAACTTACTAGTTTTCTGCATCCACAAGTTATCGCTGTTGTTTAATAGATCCTAGGCTATGCCCCCACAGAAGAGAGTTTGCTTCGGAAGAAAAACACCCTTTTCAAAAGGACTGCAAAGGAGGAGAGCAAATGAACAGCCCCTAGAAATTGCTATTAGGCCATTGAAAAACGATGTACCAACACCCACTGTTCGAACTGCTGAGCGTGACGGACAGCATGACCTTAGACTGGCAACAAATGATTTAACAGAAACCGACGTCCGATCTGCTGAGAATGACGACCAGTGTGTCCTACGAAAAGCACGAAATGCTGCATTAAAAGCTGCTGCCCGAGCTGCTGAGACTGCAGAACAGCGTTACCTGCGTATAAGAAAAAAATGCAGCATCAACTGCTGCCAATCAAGCTGCTGAGAGTGCAGAATAGCGTGCCCTACGTCTAACAAAAAATGCTGCATCAACTGCTGCCTCCCGAGCTGCTGAGAGTGCAGAACAGCGTGCCCTACATCAAACAGAAAATGCTGCGTCAAATGCTGCCACCCGTGCTGCTGAGAGTGCAGAACAGCGTGCCTTGCGTGTGGCAGGAGATACTGCATCAACTGCTACCGCCCGAGCTGCTGAGACCTCCGACGCCCGATGGGATCTCCTGGAGAGTATCGCCCAGCGTAGAAATACTCGGTAGGGTGTTTCAGGGCCATGTAGTTCAAGATTTGAATATAGGCCCGACAGCGATTATGCTAACCATCCAGACATGTCAATTTCCAGTATGCGAGATACTTGCAAATTTTGCTCTGTGAATAAGTGGCCAGGAGAAGCAGCCGGCATCTGTTGCGCAAGTGGAAAGGTCAAATTACCCGCTCTAGAGGATCCGCCTCAGCCATTGCTGCTGCTTCTTACAGGCACAACCCCAGAATCAAAGCATTTCCTAAGTAATACCAGAAAGTACAACTGTGCCTTTCAAATGACTTCTTTCGGGGCGAATATCGTTAGGGAAGGTGGGTTTATGCCTACGTTTAAAGTCCAGGGGCAGGTTTACCATAGGATAAGACCACTTCAGCCCGTTGCGAACCAAGGGTCTCAGTTTCTTCAACTGTACTTCGTTGGCAGCTACCAAGAGCAAGCGAGAAGACGAAACACTATATCACCCGGCATTAATTTCGAGCTGACATTGCAGCTCCAAGAGATGTTACATGCAAAATACAGTTATGTGCAGAGTTTTAAGTATGCGTTAGAAACAGCATCAATCCCCAATTTTAATGTTGTCATTAATGCTGACAAATAGCCATCTGGAAAGCATGATGGCCGCTATAATCCGCCTACATGCAACGAAATCGCCATTGTGCTTGAAGATGAGCAGCAAAATCCAAGGGACATCGTTCTCATGTGTCGTGACAACACTCTTAAGCGAATCAGCGAAACCCACAGATCCTACAACGCGCTACAATACCCCTTGCTCTTTGTGAATGGAGAAGACGGTTACCATTTGGGCATTCACCAGCGTAATCCCCACAGACCAGACGGTGCAGCAGCAAAACAAGTTTCCTGCATGGAGTTCTACGCATACTGCTTCATGACCCGAAGCAACTGCCTGAATCATTTCCACAGTTCACGCGAGCTATTCCATCAATTTGCAGTTGACATGTGCGCCAAGATGGAGCCTGAGAGGCTGCGCTACATCAAGTACAACCAACAAAAGTTGCGTTCAGAGAGTTACATTCACCTTCGAGATGGTATCAACAATGACGTTGTTCCGGGAGACTTAGGGCAGGTGTGCATTTTGCCTTCCATTTTCACCGGGGGTCGGCGGTATATCCATGAGACGACGCAAGATGCCATGACATATGTGCGCCACTACGGTCGGCCCGATTTATTCATTACCTTTACCTGCAACTCCAAGTGGAAGGAGATCGAGGCTGAACTCTTCCAAGGCCAAAAGGCCAAAGACAGGCATGGCCTTCTAGCCAGGATCTTCCGACTGAAGTTACAGAAACTCATGGACCTTAACAAGAAAGGGTAGTTATTTGGGCCTGTAATAGGTGACATGTACACAGTTGAGTGGCAAAAAAGGGGTCTGCCACATGCCAATATTCTTGCCACATTGACAGGCTTATCTCTGCAGAACTCCCCAACTCCTCTGTTGACAAAGACCTCTTTGACATAGTGCGGGCAAACATGGTTCATAGTCCATGCGGGCGTGGATTTAACCTACACCCACCATGCTTGAGAGATTCGGCTTGCAGCAAAAAATTTCCGAAGCAGTTTCTTCGAGAGACCCATACCGGCAAAGACGGATACCCACTGTACAGACGAAGAAAGCCGGAAGATGGCGGGTTTACAGTGCATATTGGGCCATACGAAGTAGACAACAGGTGGATAGTGCCATACTGCCCTATTCTGTCCAAGGCGTTCAATGCTCACGTTAACGTAGAGTTTTGCAACTCTGTGAAGTCCATCAAATATGTCTGCAAGTACATCAATAAGGGCTCAGACGCTGCTATGTTTGGCCTGCAGCAAGACGGCAAACGGGACGAAGTTGCACAGTACCAAGTGGGTAGGTACATAAGCAGTAACGAGGCCTTCTGGCGCATTTTCGGTTTCCCCTTGCATCAAAGGCACACACGCATCCAACAACTTGCTGTTCACCTTGGAAACGGTCAACGCGTATACTTCACTGCTTCCACAGCTGCTTGATTGGTCGAGGAATCGAAGGACACTACCCTCACTGCCTTCTTTAACCTTTGTTAAGTCGATCCATTCGCCCAAACCTTGCTGTATCCACAGGTGCCGTCCTATTAAATCTGGGGAAAAAAGGAAATAGCAACGGAGGAAGAAGGGTCAAAACGTTGATGGATACCCTGCCATTAAATTTGACAGTTGCCTCGGGAGAGTTTACACAGTTCATCCAAGCCAACAAGAGTGTTTCTACCTTCGTCTGCTACTTCATGAGGTTAGGGGACAACGTCTTACCAACATTTGAAAACAGTCAACGGTCGGCTTTGCGCTACTTTCAGAGAGACCTGCTTAATACATGGACTGTTAGAAGACTGCACACAGTGGGATGCTACGCTCGCGGAGGCTGCCGTTTCACAGTCGCCGACAATTCACAGGGCTCTCTTTGCAGTGCTTCTGCACATTTGCGAAGGCTAAGGTCCCGTCTCTCTGTGGTTGAATTATAGAGATGCCCTGGCGGAAGACTTTTACCTCCAAGCACAATTGTGGTATCCTAGCCTTGATGCTGCCAGTGACGACGTCTACAACTGTGCTTTGATTGGCGTGGAAAACAGGACTGTTTCACTGGGTGGGAATACTTTGCCAAGGTACGGGCTGCCGCAACCTGTACGGACAGGGATGGATAACCTTCCGACAGAGCTCATTCGCGAAACAGCCTATTATATTGAGGCTCTTGCCCAATACGCCCGTGAAACAGAGCCAAAACTCCTTCCGGGACAGCATCGGGCCTACAACACTATTTTCGACCATGTGCGAAACCGGAAATAGGGAATCTTCTTCCTAGATACACCTGGAGGGACAGGAAAAACGTTTCTAACTAAGCTTCTTCTAGCCAAAGTGAGGCAGCACAAGGACATCGCGTTAGCCGCGGCATCCTCTGGTATTTCTGCAACTTTGTTACCCGGCGGTAGGACCTTTTTTAAGCTCCCCCTGAACTAGGCGACATCGGAAACACCGTCTTGCAGCATTAGCAAAACTTCGGACAAGGGACTGGTTCTCCGAAGGTGTCAGCTCATAGTGTGGGATGAATGTACCATGGCCCATAAAGGAGCTCTGGAAGCATTAAACACTACTTTGCAGCAAAACATCAGAGACTGCCAGACTGCGATGGGAGGTGTCACCCTTCTCCTATCCGGCGACTTCCGACAGACCCTTCCCGTTATTCCCAAGGGAACTAGGGCAGATGAAGTCCGGGCGTGCCTCAAGTCCGCTCCGTTGTGACAAAAGGTAACAACGTTGACCCTGACAACTAACATGAGAGCCGAACTGCACGGCGACCAACTGGCAGCAGAGTTTGCTTCGGATATTTTGTCACTTGGCGATGGCAAGATCACCCTCGATGGAGATGGCGAATTGTCACTCAGTCCGATTTGTACCACTGTCAACACAGTCGAGGACCTCAAGTCTCGTGTTTCCCAGTCTTCCTGATAACTACCAAGATGTGAATTGGTTATGCGAAAGAGCTATTTTAGCTCCAAAAAACAGCACAGTGAACGCTATCAACGAGCAACTGTTGCAATCTCTTCCCTGAAGGCTGCATATTTACAAGTCTGTTGATACAGTCCCCGACCAAGACCAAGCGGTAAACTACCCTGTTGAATTCCTCAATTCGCTAGAACCTCCTGGACTGCCTACTCATAGACTGGGACTAAAAATTGGAACTCCAATAATGCTTCTTAGGAATTTGGACCCTCCAAAACTTTGCAACGGCACACATCTGGTTATAAAGAAGGTAATGCGCACGTCGTTGAAGCCACCATTATTTCAGGGTGTGGAAAAGGAGAGGATGTGTTCGTTCCCAGAATACCACTCATTCCATCAGGTGAAGAAATTCCGTTTACCTTCACACGCCTTCAATTTCAGCTTAGCATAAGTTTTGCTATGTCTATCAACAAGTCCCAGGGGCAGGACTTCACTTGGTAAAATCATGCTTCTCACACGGTTAACTATACGTAGGCTGCTCCAGAGTGGGGAACAAAGGAAGTTTTTTCGCGTACACTACACGAGGGAAAACAAAGTACATTGTCTACCAAGAGGTTTTACGCCAACATGTCATGTGCGCTAAAACGGACTAATTCAAGGTAAGGTTTTATACTACTGCTCCTATACAATTTCGAATTTACACCTTCATATTACCATCCTTCCTTCAATCAGGTATAAGGCAGGAATTCGAAAACAACCACAAGCAGAAGGAATGACCAGAAAGAGCTCGGATGAAACCTTCCATAGTTTTCCCCTACATCAAACTGCCACTGCTATATCCTCCGCAGATTGACACGTTGTAAGCAATGCTAATGTTACTGATGCTACATAGGACTCCCATTACCATCCGCAGTAGTCAGTTTATTGAGGTTTTGGGGGTTTTTGGACGGCAAATCCGAGACCCTTCTGTTTCATTATTTCAGGGTGTGGAAAAGGAGAGGATGTGTCTGCCCCTGGGACTTGTTGATAGACATGGCAAAACTTATGCGAAGCGGAAATTGAAGGCGTCTGAAGGTAAACGGAATTTCTTCACCTGATGGAATGAGTGGTATTCTGGGAACGAACACATCCTCTCCTTTTCCACACCCTGAAATAATGAAACAGAAGGGTCTCGGATTTGCCGTCCAAAAACCCCATTGACAATAACGAAAACTGCTAACATCAACGCAGAATAATACATTGTAGGTCGATTTAACCCGTCTTTTATTAATAAAAAAAACTTCTTGCCAATAAACATTAACCCTTTGTGCGTCATTCATCTAACTGTAGACCAACATATCTATATATCTAAAACAGAGAATATCTGTCTGTCTGTCCAATCACTAAAACTCGAGAACCACCCACCCGAGTTTTTTCAAACTTTACACAAGTAATACTTATGGTCCTGTGAGTGTTTTGAGAAAAAAAACTTAAAATGTTCAATGCCCTAGGGACCGTATTAGGCGATTTAGCGATCTCTCTCTATAACTCTTAGTCTTTCTCTTTTTAGATAGATACTTAGATATAACGTTGCGCCCTTATAATATCTGTCTGTATGCCTGGCTGTCTGCATTACATCATTATAACGTAGCTGTGTGTGTGTGAGTATGTATATATATAGTGTGTATATATATATAGTGTGTAACGTTTTTCGAAATATTTACTTCTGCGTTCACAGATTAATTTTTTTATTTTAGTTTCAGAAGATCCCGTTAAGGGTGAAAGCAGCGATTCGTTGCTTAAACTTTAATCTGTTATTTTAATATATA
>OZ024741.1:220213637-220223637 GCA_964016885.1 Eledone cirrhosa
GTATGTATATGTACCTATGTATGTACGTTTGTACGTATGTATGTGTGTATGCGTATGTATGTATGTATATATATGTGTGTGTATGTATATATATATATTGATCACATCTAAATCCTGCCAACTGAGCTGTATATGTTTCACTGGGATCTAAACAGATCGATGGATCTATCGATATACGTTCATTGATTTTACCTCTTGTTTCTGCTAACAATAGCTACACCACATATTTTGGCATCATCCTCATTTTAAAGAAAAATTCGATACGCTGATATTGTTCGAATTAACTCCCTTTGTTTCTGTTCTTAGATTTAATAACTCATTAGATGGAGATTTTGTCTTCTAATTGTATAGATGATCTTATTTAATAGAAGGTTTTTAATTTAAAATATATAAGATGTTTGAGACTTTACAGCCTGCCTTGAATGACTATTTCGAGTTTTGCTTTAAATGAAAAATCAATGTTGTTTCTGATCGAGACGAAGCGAGATTGTTTTTGAATACATATAAAAAGGAAAAATCTTATCGCTACAACAGCTGTTAAAACAAATAAATGTTGTCAAAGACAACAATGGCCAAAGATGCCTTAGAGGACAGAGACCAGCGGCCAGTGGTCAACAGAGAGACAATTCACAAGGTGAATGACAGGCAGATAAAATATAAAAAAGATTGAAAGAAGAGGAAAATCGTGCGAAAGCATTTTGCTGGTTTGAGAGCTGATAAGTGTGAAGATGTGTGTGTATAAACTTATTTTTTACATCATCTTTCTTTATTTCCTTCTTCCAGTCACTTCTATGTGACAACGTGCTTCCACTTGTCTTCCTCCTTTCTCAGCCCCTAGCCATCTGTCATGGGAATTCCTATACCGTCTGGCTAAAATGACCAAAAATGTCTTAGAGGAAAGAGACCAGCGGCCAGTGGTCAACAGAGAGACAATTCACAAGGTGGATGGCAGGCAGATGGAATATAAAAAGATTGAAAGAAGAGGAAAATCGTGCGAAACATTTTGCTGGCTTGAGAGCCGATGAGAGTGAAGATGTGTGTGTATAAACTTGTTTTGTTCATCATCTTTCTTTATTTCCTTCTTCCAGTCACTTCTATGTGACAACGTGCTTCTCCTTGTCCTCCTCCTCTCTCAGCCCCTAGCCAGCTGTCACGTGACTTCCTATACCGTCTGGCTATATAATCCTATATTATATAGAGACGTCAACAACTCATTCAAATCACATCCACTTAATTTGTCTTGTTAATCTACACATATGACAAACGTTGATGAACAAAGTGGTGGTGGCGGGGTTGTTTGTGGTGATATTGGAAGTGACTGTGGTGGTGGTGGGGGTTGTTTGTGTGATATTGGGGGTGATGGTGGTGGTGGGGTGGGTGGGTGTTTGTTTGTGGTGATATTGGAGCTGACTGTGGTGGTGGTGGTGGTGGGCGTGATTGTGATATGGGTGATGATGGAGGTGGTGGTTGTGGGGTTGTTTGTGGTGTTATTGGGGCTGACTGTGGTGGTGGTGATGGTGATGGTGGTGGTGGTGATGGTGGTGGTGACGATAGTGGTAGTGGATGGGTGCTGGTGGATGGGTGATGGTGGTGGTTGTAGTTGTGGTGACAGTTGTAGTGGTGGTTGGGTGGGGTGTAGGTAGAGGGGTTGTTTGTAGTGATATTGGTAGTGGCTGTGGTGGTGGTGGTGGTGATAGTTGTGGTGATAGTTGTAATGGTGATCGTAGTGGTAGGGGTAATGATGGTGTTGGTGGTGGTAGTAGTTGTAGTAGTAGTTGTAGTGGTGGTAGTGGTGTGTGATGATGGTGGAGGTGGTGGTGATGGTAGTGGTGATGGTAGTGAAGCTGATGTTTTGGTGGTGATGGTGATGGTGGTGGTGGTGGTTTTGATTATGATGGTGATAGTTGTGGTGGTGATGGTGGTGATGGTGGTGATGGTGGTGGGTGTGATGATGATCACATTGATGATGTTATTGTGTTGATGATGATGTTTGTCATGGTGGTGGTGGTGCTGTTGGTGGTGATGGTGTGATGATGGTGCTGGTGGAGGTGGTGGTGGTGATAGTGTGATGGTGTGATGTTTGTGATGATGGTGGAGGTGTTGTTGGTGGCGATGGTGTGATGATGGTGCTGGTGGAGGTGGTGGTGATAGTGTGATGGTGTGATGTTTGTGATGATGGTGGTGGTGTTGTTGGTGGTGATGGTGTGATGATGGTGCTGGTGGAGGTGGTGGTGATAATGTGATGGTGTGATGTTTGTGATGATGGTGGAGGTGTTGTTGGTGGCGATGGTGTGATGATGGTGCTGGTGGAGGTGGTGGTGATAGTGTGATGGTGTGATGTTTGTGATAATGGTGGAGGTGGTGTAGGCAGTAGTGGTGTTAGTGGTTGTGATCATCACCGCTATAATAATTGTTTCTATTTTTTGGCACAAGGCCTGCAATTACCCAGTACATTACTGGTACTTTATTTTATCGACCCCGTAAGGATGAAAGGCAAAGTTAACCTCGGCGGGATTTGAAATCAGAATGGCAAAGGCCGTAACTCTATGCGTCAAAGCATGGCGTCCGACCCTCTACCGATACTCGCTATAATAATTGTTTCTACTTTAGAATAAAAGGCCAGCAATAACCCAGTGCATTACTGGTACTGATACTCGCTATAATAATTGTTTCTACGTTAGGCACAAGGCAAGCAATTAGCCAGTGCATTACTGGTACTTTATTTTATCGACCCCGTAAGGATGAAAGGCAAAGTCAACCTCGGCGGGATTTGAACTCAGATCGTAAAGGGACGTAACTATGCTGGAAAGCATGGCGTCCGACCCTAGCTATAATAATGATATATAATCTTAGCAGTGAAGATGGTGATTGAGTGACTGTGGTGACAATGATGATGATGAGGAGGTTGATTGTTAATATGATGAGGACAGTGACGATTGTATTGACAGTTATGCTGATGATGATGGTGATGATGATGGTAATGGTGATGGTGATGGTGATGATGATGGTGATGGTGATGATGATAGTAATGGTGATGATGATGATGGTGATGGTAATGATGATGGTGATGGTAATGGTGATGATGATGATGATGATGATAATGGTGATGGTAATGATGATGGTGATGATGATGGTAATGGTGATGATGATGATGATGATGGTGATGTTGTTGTGGATTATTATAATATAAGTAAACATGTGGATGATGGTCGACAACTGAAGAACGAACTAGCTCTGACGATAGATAATAATAATAGTTGTTTCTACTTTTTGGCACAAGGCCAGCAATTACCCCAGTGTATTACTGGTACTTTATTTTATATCGACCCCCGTAAGGATGAAAGGCAAAGCTAACCTCGGCGGGATTCGAACTCAGAATGGCAAGGGACGTAACTCTATGCGTCAAAGCATAGCGTCCGACCCTCTACCAATACTGCCAATCCACCGCCATTGATAATGATAATAATAATAATAATAATGATTTTTACTGGCACAAGGCCAGCAATTTTAGGGGAGGTGTAAGTCGATTAAGTCGACGCCAGTGCATTACTGGTACTTTATTTTATCGACCCTGCAAGAATGAAAAGCAATGCTAACCTCGGCGGGATTTGAACTCAGAACGCAAAGGGCCGTAACTCTCTGCTGCAAAGCAGCGTGTCCGGTGCTTTACATATGCTGCCATTAAGGATAATAATAATGTTTTCTACCATAGGCACAAGGCCAATAATTTTGCTGGGAGGGGTATGTCGATTAAATCAACCCCAGTACGTCACTGGTATCGAGCCAGTATGGATGAAATGTAAAGCTAACATTGGCACGATTCGAATAATAAGAGCACCCCTTGATCACAATATTGTGGCAAAAGAATTTGACAAGCTCAGAAAATATAAAAACTTGAAATTGGAAAAAAATATGGCATATCAAGGTGGTTACAATACCAGTAATTGAATGGGGCACGAGATATGATAAAAAAAGTGAACAGAATTATCTAACAATGATCCCTGGCTTATTATCACTGCAAGAAGTGCAAAAACATAGTTTTAACTGATACAGCATGTCTATTGAAAACAGCACTATTGATGTGAGAAAGATAACCATATATGGATATTTCCTTTTTACTTAACTTTATTAAATTATATTCCATAATTAAGTTGTAAATAATTGAGCACTCTTATATGATTAAACACCATTCTGTTGTAAATAGGATTTTAAACAGGTAATATACACATGTATGTATAAAGTAAATGACATGTAATTGTGTAAAGTGTGTGATGTGAACAATCTGGTGTGTTTTTGTGGCTGATCAATGTTTGTAGTGAGTTTCTCTGCCTCAGGTGTTGGGAAGACACTAGGCATTCTCTGCCTCAGGTGTTGGGAAGACACCTGGCATTCTCTGCCTCAGGTGTTGGGAAGACACCTAGCATTCTCTGCCTCAGGTGTTTAGAAGACACCTGGCAGTCTCTGCCTCAGGTGTTGGGAAGACACTAGGCATTCTTTGCCTCAGGTGTTGGGAAGACACCTGGCATTCTCTGCCTCGGGTGTTGGGAAGACACCTGGCATTCTCTGCCTCAGGTGTTGGGAAGACACCTGGCATTCTCTGCCTCAGGTGTTGGGAAGACACCTGGCATTCTCTGCCTCATGTGTTGGGAAGACACTAGGCATTCTCTGCCTCAGGTGTTGGGAAGACACTAGGCATTCTCTGCCTCAGGTGTTGGGAAGACACCTGGCATTCTCTGCCTCAGGTGTTGGGAAGACACCTGGCATTATCTGCCTCAGGTGTTGGGAAGACACTAGGCATTCTCTGCCTCAGGTGTTGGGAAGACACTAGGCATTCTCTGCCTCAGGTGTTGGGAAGACACTAGGCATTCTCTGCCTCAGGTGTTGGGAAGACACTAGGCATTCTCTGCCTCAGGTGTTGGGAAGACACCTGGCATTCTCTGCCTCAGGTGTTGGGAAGACACCTGGCATTCTCTGCCTCAGGTGTTGGGAAGACACCTGGCATTCTCTGCCTCAGGTGTTGGGAAGACACCTGGCATTCTCTGCCTCAGGTGTTGGGAAGACACCTGGCATTCTCTGCCTCAGGTGTTGGGAAGACACCTGGCATTCTCTGCCTCAGGTGTTGGGAAGACACCTGGCAAGATGTGGAATCAAAAGTGAAGGACGAGGTTAAACACAATAATAATTGTTTCTACTTTTGGCATAAGGCCAGCAATTATCTCAGTGTATTACTGGTACTTTTATTTTATCGACCCCGTAAGAATGAAAGGCAAAGGTAACTTCGGCGGGATTTGAACTCAGACCATGAAGGGTCGTAACTCTTTGCTCTACCGATACTGCCAATCCAATAATAATAATAATAATAATAATAATAGACTTCTAATTTTAGTACAAGGCCAGCAATTTAGGGAAAGGAAAGTCTAATATATCTACGCAGTACTTGACTGCTACTTTATTTTAATGAGGTACTGAAATCGATACAATCAACTTATCGCTCCACCAATAACATTTTTAAAAAATGGCTTTATTTAGGCTTTGTTATAAACGTTTTTTTTTTTACACAAAAACATCCGCGAAATGTACCGTCTTTATTGTTCCCTTAAAGTAAGCCCTGTATGGCTAATAAAGAAACCATTATTGTTATGGTTCATTGTAGGGCGGTGGATTGACAGTATCGATAGAGCGTCGGATAATATGCTTTGCGACATACAGTTATATCCCTTTACGATCTGAGTTCAAATCCCACCAAAGTTAGCTTTGCCTTACATCCTTAACAGGTTGATAAAATAAAGTACCAGTAAAGAATTGGGGTCGATATAATCGACTTTCCTCACGCCCCCAAATCACTGGCCTTGTGTCTAAAGTAGAAATCAGTGTTATGGTTCATTGTTTATAAATCTCAAACACATAGATGTTAAACTATCTGGAATATTTCAGTTAGGGAGCAGTTAACAAGTTGACAAAGGTCCCTCACTACATCTTTTCCTGTGTCTTACATAGACAAGTGTTTCCTTAAAATCTTTGCTGACACCAAGAAGTTATTATTATTACGGCCCTTTACGGCCCTTTGTGATCTGAGTTCAAATCCCGCCAGGTTAACTTTACCTTTCAGTCGAGTTAATCGACTTTCCCTTCCCCTTAAAAAAATTGCTGGCCTTGTACCTAAAGTAGAAACAATTATTATTACACCTTTAAGTTCCACCGAGGTTAGCTTTGCTTTTTATCCTTACGGGGTCGATAAAATAAAGTACCAGTAACGCACTGGGGTCGATTTAATCAACTTACCCCTTCTCCCAAATTGTTGGCTTTGTACCTAAATCAGAAACCGCTATTGTTGGTTTGTTGTTCTAGTAAAAAATGATGACGGTGTTGATACTGATGATGATGATGATGATGATGATGATGGCGATGATGATGATGATGATGATGTCGATGATGATGATGACGATAACGATGGCAATGATAATGATGATGATGACTATGATGAGAAAATGATGATGGTGACGATGATGATGAATATGACGATAACGATGATGTTGGCAATGATGACGATGATGGAGATGAAGATGATGATGATGACGATAACAATGACGACGACCATGAAGACGATGACGACGATGATGATGACTATGACGATGACGATGATGATATTGATGATGATGATGATGATGACGACGATGATGATGATGACGATAACAATAATGACGACGAGGATGACGATGATGATGACGATAACACTGATGACGACCATAATGACGATGATGATGATGATGATGATGATGATGACGATAACAATAATGACGACGATGACGACGATAACGATGATGATGATGACCGAAGAAGAAAGGAAATCAGAAAAAAGAACCATCAGGGAAAATGTGGGGATGGGAAAAATGTGAAAAAATCGATAACAGATAGTCATAAGGAAAGAATGATCGAAAAAATATAGAAATGTGACAAAGAAAGGAGAAGAAGAAAGAAAGAAAAGTGATAGAGAAGGGGAAGAAATGTGAAAGAAAGAAATATGATAAAAAAAAAGAAGAAATGTGCAGATTATAATTGGAATTACAATGAAACAGATTAGAAAATCTTTAAAATTTCCAGATTAAATGACACATCCTTCAGCAAAATATTTCACTTTTTTTTGGTTCTTCACACACTTCCATTATCCCTTCCACCTCCCTCTTCCTCATTTATATCTCATTCACTCATATATATCTCTCTCTCTCACTCTCTCCCCCTCTCTCTCTCTCTCTCTCTCTCTCTCTCTCTCTCTCTCTCGATATATGTATATATATGTGTCTATCTATCTCTTTAACTATCTATCTATCTATCGCTTACTCACATTTCTTCTTTTGGTTCATTTCGCATCACACAAACATACACACTCACGCACACACATATACACATATACACATACAGGTGCGTTTAAACCTTATTATAGTAACGGGAGAAATCAACAATGGGTGTGTATGGGTGTATACACATACATACATACATACATACATACATACATACATACATACATACATACATACATACATACATACATATAATAAGGTTTAAACGCGCCTGTGTGTGTGGATGTGTGTGAGTGCGTGTGTATGTTTGTGTGATGTATATATTATAATAATAATAATGATTTCTTTATTTATTTTAATACAAGGAAGAATGGTTACTCTTTCATTACGTTTATTGGTTGGTGACGCCCGTATCGCTACTGATGAGCTCAAGGTTCGATATGTATCGATCTGGCCCGACTCTGGAATATATATATAAATATATACAATGATATTAAATAAATGGAAAAAGGGTGGTGGATTGGCAGTATCGGTAGAGAGTCGGACACCATGCTTTCCAGCATAGTTACGTCCCTTTACGATCTGAGTTCAAATCCCGCCGAGGTTGACTTTGCCTTTCATCCTTACGGGGTCGATAAAATAAAGTACCAGTAATGCACTGGGTAATTTGCTGGCCTTGTGCCTAAAGTAGAAACAGATATTAAATAAATGGAAACTATATTTATAAAACCATATTTATTTTATTATATATATATACTTCAAGGGTACCAATACACATTGGTACGCTTTCATTTGTTTTATAAATAGTTTGTTTTATAAATAGAGACATACCCATGAAAAGCATACCTTATCGGTTGGATATTCATTGGACTATCCAATTAATATCCAACCGATATCCAACCATGTGTCTTGGTACCCTTGAAATATATATAATAAAATAAATATGGTTTTATAAATATAGTTTCCATTTATCATTGAATATTTACTCCAGTAAACTGTTGAGTGCTCTAAATCAGTTACAAACATTTGTATTTGTCGGACTTCCAACAAATTAAATACCCCTTCTACTTATATATATATATATATATATATATATATATATATATATATATATATATATATATATATATATATATATATAAATATATATATATATATATATATATATATATATATATATATATATATATATATATATACTATAAAGTATATACCACAGAATCATTTGATAATATATATACACCATTTCCTCTCCAAATTAGCATAATTAACCACATAAAAAATCAATTAGACCAGGCTATAAGATTAAACGGCACCTATGAAGAAATAGTAAATAAATAAACGACAGCAATCTCTTCGCGGCCGACCGCACGTTGAAATCGAATAAATATATCGTCAACCATACACAATTAGGTATAAAATTAAAGTTAGAAGAAAAATTGCATACACACCTACCATGATCATGTCTCTACCCTCGGGTTCGTTCGCATTTTGAGATATCCTATTAAGGATAAAATCTCGAGCTTCAAACTCGTCAGGAAACAAACTCATCGGAATATATATATATATGTATATATATATATATAACCACATAATTTTTACTGAAAATATCGAATAATGTACACCATTTTTACCAGTATCAC
Source organism: Eledone cirrhosa (assembly GCA_964016885.1). NCBI lineage: Eukaryota > Metazoa > Mollusca > Cephalopoda > Octopoda > Eledonidae > Eledone > Eledone cirrhosa. Next base: position 220,222,579 of record OZ024741.1, read on the forward strand.
AAAAATACTGGTCCACCCACACACATTCACATGTATATATACACACACACATACACACGCGTACAATAACATACAAAGAGCCATATATATACACACACACACTTCTCCGTATAAGACAAGATGTGAAAAATATCTTTTATCCTACTGACCCATCCCTCTACCACGAATTACTCTGTTACACACACACACACACACACACACACACACACACACACACACTTGTCTTAATAGGCATCTGAACTGTTGACCTGTCAGCAGGCTGCGGTTCGCACACACATCCCTGCTGACCATTATCACAACAACGAACCTCTTTACTACTACACACACACACACACATATTTGCCTTCAAAGACTTATTTTTCAGTGACTTCTCAATCAGCCGAGACAAACCTACATTTGGCGCAAAATCAATTTTTAACATTCACATGACCTCTACCGACCAATCGAAATTGTTTTGACCACAAGAATTTTTTCATACGTCTGGAGCCACTTTTTTTTTACATAAAAACAGGTAGAATTTCCAAAACTAATCAGATTAGAGCAAACATCACGGGCGCTCTATCTCAAAATTATTTTTGAAAAGCATTAGAAATGCGCAACCGGTAAAAACTTAAAACCAAAACTGAATATTAACCAATACTATTACTAATTTTTACTTATTCCTAATTAAACTATTTTTCACTGGGAACAATTTGTCAGCATTTTCTTTTCCTTTTACCAATATATATATATATATATATATATATATATATATATATATATATATATATATATATATATATATATATATATATATATATATATATACAGCGTGCGGACGGTATTTGAAGAAGGACACATGTATTTTTAGTCATTGTTTTATTTGACTAATTTTTATTGAATTTCCATTTCAGAAAATAACAATGAAAATAACTATGCTTGATAATGAAATGAAACGGCCTGATGTGATTGTGGCTTTGCAGGCTAAGCATGGGGATTTAGAAATTTCTCGTTATCTGAAAGTTGCAAGATCTTTTGTCCAGAAGACTCGGTGTGAGTTAGAGAAAGAAGATGGAAGTG
>OZ024741.1:220228637-220248637 GCA_964016885.1 Eledone cirrhosa
TCACATATATATCGCTATTTCAGAGCATTTATTCCAATTTCTAATTTCTGCCGGACCGGCAACCGCTCTTTCAAACCAGTTCCTGTACACAGCTAAGTATTCTATAAGTCTCTGGCTGTGTCATTCTCGATGAAAGCACTGGATATGTAGTCCTGACGATTTCTAATAAGAATGAAACGCGTAGATTTACTTCCCTTGCTTTTATCGAGAATCTAATTGTAATACGTGACGTATTCTATTCTATAGCGATTAGGTCTTCAAAATGTTTATTATAAACATACAGAATATTTTCGAATATTCTATGTCTATATTCATATATATATATATATATATATATATATATATATACACTAATACACGTATATGCATATATGTATGTGTGATTGAGTGTAACCGTTTGTGTATATGTGTGTCTGTGTGTATCTACTTGTATGTGTATGTAATGTATATCTGTGTATATAAATGTGTGTCTTTTTGTTTCGTGTGTGTATATCTGTGTATATATATATATGAATGTGTTTGTGTTTATGTGTGTATATATGTGAATCTGTGTATGTATGTTTGTATGTGTGAATGTGCATTATGATATACGCAGTATACAGAACACTCCAATGTTTGTCACTGTTTTACACATTTCTACCTTTAAGTTTACCTGCATTGATTAATATCACATGAAAGAGATACATAGTAGGTGTGATTGAGGCGGTACCATGATATTAGTAAAGGGTGGAGTGTGGTGGTGGTGGTGGTGGAGTGTGGTGAGGTGGTGGTGGTTGTGGAGTGTGGTGAGGTGGTGGTGGTGGTGGTGGTGGTGGAGTGGGGTGAGGAGGTGGTGGTGGTGGTGGTGGTGGTTGTTGAGTGTGTTGATGTGAAGTTGGAGTGTGGTGAGGTGGTGGTGGTGGTGGAGTGTGGTGAGATGGTGGTGGTTGTGGAGTGTGGTGAGATGGTGGTGGTGGTGGTGAAGTGTGGTGAGGTGGTGGTGGTTGTGGAGTGTGTTGAGGTGGTGGTGGAGTGTGGTGGAGTGTGGTGAGGTGGTGGTGGTGGTGGTGGTGGTGGTGGAGTGTGGTGAGGTGGTGGTGGAGTGTGTTGAAGTGGTGGTGGTGGTGGTGGTGGTTGTTGAGTGTGTTGATGTGAAGTTAAAGTGTGGTGAGGTCGTGGTGGTGGTGGTGGATTGTGGTGAGGAGGTGGTGGCGGAGTGTGGTGGAGTGTGGTGGGGGATGGTGGTTGTGGTGGCCGTGGTGGTAATGGTGGTGGCGGTGGTGGTGCTGGTCGTCGTCGTCGCCGTCGTGGAATGTGATGAGGTGATGGTGGAGGTGGTGGTCGTCGTCGTGGAGTGTCATAAGGTGATAGAGGAGGTGGTGGTGGTGGTGGAGCTGGTGGTGGTGGAGTGTGGTGAGATGATACTGGATTACTTTTCCCTTTTAGTTTGTTCCAATGTAACCAAACCTCCTATGTCCTTTGATATTCCAGTTTACTAGTGTCTGTATTTTGTATATATTTTGTGTGTATGTTTTTCTATTTTCCGTGTAAATCCGCTAACACTATATATATATATATTCTACCATACTATTTCTTTCTAATAACATTATACATTTTAAAGGATTGTAAATAAAACGAGTAAATCAGACAAAGTTGGAATTCCTTTTATTAATATAATCTTCTATACACAATCATACACACCCGTGTATATTTCTCTCTCTCTCTCTCTCTCTCTCTCTCTATATATATATATATATATATATATATATATATATATATATATATAGAGAGAGAGAGAGAGAGAGAGATATATAGATATAGATATTAGAGCAAACATCACGGGCGCTCTATCTCAAAATTGTTTTTGAAAAGCATTGGAAATGCGCAACCGGTAAAACTTAAAACCAAAACTGAATACTAACCAATACTATTACTAATTTTTACTTATTCCTAATTAAACTATTTTTCACTGGGAACAATTTGTCACCATTCTCTTTTCCTTTTACCAATATATATATACACACACACACACACATATATATATATTCACACACACACACACACACACACAAACATATATATATACACACACACACACACACATATATATATACATAAGTATATCTATACATACATATACACACATATATATACGTATATATATAGAGAGAGAGGGATACATATATATATATATATGTATATGTGTGTGTGTGTGTGTATGTATGTATATAACAAGGGAAGTTAGTTTTACCATTGATCTTCAATGGTAAAACTAACTTCCTCCACCTTGTCGACAAAAACAACAATCACTACAACATCAACGAGACTAACAACAACAGCAACAACTACTACTAGTACTACTACTACCACCACCAGCACTACCACTACCACTACTACTACTACTACTACTACTACTACTACTACTACTGCTACTACTACTACTACTACTACTGCTGCTGCTGCAGTCCTCCTCGCAGCTTAATTTACAATGACAACCTAAAGAGACACGGAGCAAGCTTGCCAGATCAACTCCATTAAAAATCCCCATGTGGATTGCGATAGAAAGAAAACCCAAAATCAAAATTTAGTTAGTAAATTAAATAGAAAAGTAAACATGAGTAACTTCTACTTTTAATGTATATCTCTCTTGGAAAACCAGTTAAAATTTCTGTATTAAGCAGTCACAGTCTAAAGTGTGTCTCGAGCCTGGAGGGTCATCAGGCTGGGATGCCACTTGCACCGACACCTTCTCCAGCCGTAACCTGGTGCAGTCTGCGAATAACCCAGGTTCTGCTGCACGTCGGGCTGAGGAGGCGAAACTCTTCAAATACCGGTCGCTCTCTTCAAATACCGGTCGCTCTCCTTGGCAGTAGGGACTTCTGGTGTCCTTGGCCCTAGGACTACCTCCCTACTCACCACCATAGGCGCTGAGCTGGCCAGCCGCAGGTGTGAGCCACGCGAGTTGGAATGGCTCTTCCAGCGGATCTCCCTTACTATCCTCCGGGGAAACGCCTTCTCCATCCTGTCCGTCGGGGCTGTGGGGAGGACAGAATGTGGGACCCCATTTGCTCACCATACGGATTAATAGTCAAAGTTATAAACTATCGTAAATAAACATCTACTAGTTCTTTGAGCAGTAAAAAAAAACAAAAAAAAACTAAAACCACTATCATATCATTTGACGTCATAACTAAAACCACTATCATATCATTTGACGTCATAACTAAAACCACTATCATATCATTTGACGTCATAACTAAATCCACTATCATATCATTTGACGTCATAACTAAAACCACTATCATATCATTTGACGTCATAACTAAAACCACTATCATATAATTTGACGTCATAACTAAAACCACTATCATATCATTTGACGTCATAACTAAAACCACTATCATATCATTTGACGTCATAACTAAAACCACTATCATATCATTTGACGTCATAACTAAAACCACTATCATACCATTTGACGTCATAACTAAAACCACTATCATATCATTTGACGTCATAACTAAAACCACTATTATATCATTTGACGTCATAACTAAAACCACTATCATATCATTTGACGTCATAACTAAAACCACAATCATATCATTTGACGTCATAACTAAAACCACTATTATATCATTTGACTTCATAACTAAAACCACTATCAGATCATTTGACGTCATAACTAAAACCACTATCATATCATTTGACGTCATAACTAAAACCACAATCATATCATTTGACGTCATAACTAAAACCACTATTATATCATTTGACTTCATAACTAAAACCACTATCAGATCATTTGACGTCATAACTAAAACCACTATCATATCATTTGACGTCATAACTAAAACCACTATCATATCATTTCACACTATAACTAAAACCACTATCATATCATTTGACGTCATAACTAAAACCACTATTATATCATTTGACGTCATAACTAAAACCACTATCATATCATTTGACGTCATAATTAAAACCACTATTATATCATTTGACGTCATAACTAAAACCACTATTATATCATTTGACGTCATAACTAAAACCACTATCATATCATTTGACGTCATAACTAAAACCACTATTATATCATTTGACGTCATAACTAAAACCACTATCATATCATTTGACGTCATAACTAAAACCACTATTATATCATTTGACGTCATAACTAAAACCACTATCATATCATTTGACGTCATAATTAAAACCACTATTATATCATTTGACGTCATAACTAAAACCACTATTATATCATTTGACGTCATAACTAAAACCACTATCATATCATTTGACGTCATAACTAAAACCACTATTATATCATTTGACGTCATAACTAAAACCACTATCATATCATTTCACACTATAACTAAAACCACTATCATATCATTTGACGTCATAACTAAAACCACTATCATATCATTTGACGCCATAACTAAAACCACTATCATATCATTTGACGTCATAACTAAATCCACTATCATATCATTTGACGTCATAACTAAAACCACTATCATATCATTTGATGCCATAAACCTTCAACATTGTCTGCCCCTCTCTATATTTTGAGGCCAAAATATACTTTTGTTTGATATCTGTAAGTTATATGATGGTCTCTCCCGTCGTATATCGACTAGTGGTAAGTCCAACACACTAACCACTAGGTCACGTACCTCTACGAAACATTCACATGACGATTGTTGTTGTTGTTACAGCTCACACCTATGCAGACTTAGCTGGCCTCCTCCAAGGTATATCTCGTTGAAGGTGTCTTGGGTGATTTAATGATAGGGACCCCAGTCCTATCATCTCATTTCTACAGCTGAGTAAACTGGAGCAACGTGAAATAAAGTGTCTTGCTCAAGGAAATAACACATCACCCGGTCCGAGAATTGAACTCACAACCTTTCGATTGCAAGCCCAATGCTCTAACCACTAAGCCATGCGCCTTCACACATTACGATTCCACACGGGAAAAAAAATAAAACGAAAAACGAAAACTCAAACACTTTTCATGAATTTAATTTTTCCACTTCCTACCCAGAACATTGAAAGAAGGTCTGTAGGTCGCTTTCGATTTATATAGTTGGTAATTTAATATGATCTTCCATTGAATTCTTGCTTTTAAAAACTAATATGATAATTTATCAAGAATTTCTTTCTCGACTTCACTAATTTTTTTCTCGGTTTAGTTGATACTTCAGTCGTACTTCAGCATGGCTTTACTTGGTAATAAAATGTTCGCAGCAATTGTTTTTCAGTTTGACGAAATTAGATTCAAATCTGTTTCTATTTCTTCGTTTAGATTTGGTAGAAGTTATTCTTGGAAACGTACTTTCAACGGCGTTATTGCTTTGTCATACGGCACAAGCACTCAAGGATTTTCTGACAAATCTTGTGGCCATCCAGATCCATCCATCATATTTTCAAGTGTTGCTACTTTAGACCAAAATTCTTACCTGTCAATAAGAATTTCAATAGGGAAGTATACTTCTCCGAATTGAGAGATAATAGCTCCGATGCTATGGACATGTGGTTAGAATGTCCCAGGAAAGAATCACTAAATAGATTTGTAGCTCGGAGATCAGAAGAGCGTCACTCGAGGTAGAGCTACTACTTCTTTGAATTGAGAGATCACAACTCCGATACTATAGACATGTTGTTAGAATGTGTCAGGAAAGAATCTCTGGACAGATTTTACTGGCAAATTTAACCGGCAGGAGACCCAGGGGCAGATCCTGAAAAGATGTTTGAATAACATCCATGAGCTTGGCTGGTCTCCCTTTGGGATCCATCTGGGTCAGTTGGAGACGGTTGCTTCTGACAGGACCTGCTGGAATGAGGTTTGAGGACTTTGCCCCCACGACCCTCTCAGGAATAAGTGGGAGAAGAAGAAGAGAAATATACTTTATCGATCGATTAAGTAATAGAAGTTTTCAGAGCCCCTGGTTCTCTGCTTCTCCAATTTTAGATTGATCTGTTGAAGCTAAACTTACGGAGGGGTGGAGGGGGGGGGGCTGCAAAAGATGGGGTATTATGACTAAAACAAACATTTGGAAGGATTTACTAACTTTGATAGTCGTTGTTACTTCTGCCAGGAGTTGCAATCAGTAGATAGTATCAACAATGGAAATATCTATGGAAACATTGTTTTCGTGGATATTTCCATTGTTTTCGTCTGATTTTACCATTCGGTAAGCGAACGAGATTTTGTTGATCGTTTCCTCGTACTTCTTATGATAGACTTCAAGAATTCTAGCTACATGGTTTAGTAATTCTAGCTACATATTTTAATAATTCAAACTACATGGTTTAATAATTCTAGCTACATGTTTTAATAATTTTAGCTACATGATTTTTATAATTCTAGCTACATGTTTTAATAATTCTAGCTACATGGATTAATAATTCTAGATACATGTTTAAATAACTCTAGCTACATGGTTTTATAATTCTAGCTACATGTTTTAATAATTCTAACTACATGGTTTAACAATTCTAGCTACATGTTTTAATAATTCTAGCTAAATGGATTAATTCTAGGTAAATACCTTCAAAGGTCTTTTCTCGAGTGTCTCCAAAGGTATAGGCGTCAAATTTGTACAATGTTGTCTTGTCTTTTTCTGGGGGCAGGGGGTAAAAAATGTTTACTGGTTAAAAGGTTAAAGGATTATAATCCAAGGTGAATGCTTTCCCAAGCGAAGTTCTATGATTTAATGTCTAAATTCGTTTCAAGATTCACATAAAAGGTAATACAGATTTTTGTATGCTTATTAAATGTATGTATGGAGTCGTAACTGCCGATGGAGTTGTAAAGGCACCGTAGCGACATACAGAGTGTTTGGGGTATTTTAAACCCGATGGAGATGGCCCCTCACTAAATCTGGACAAAGTCGATATTTTCAAGAGAAGGGGGAGAGAGAGAATGATAGAGAGGTTGCAAGAAAGAGACGGAGAGAAAGATTATACCTCAATTCTGGAGTCTAAAATCTGTCTCGAGCCCGGAGGCTAATTAGGCCAGTGCTTATCACGGTTTCCGTGGCGAGAAGTGACTGAGAGTAAAAGACTCACCCCTGGACAGGACACCAGTCCATTACAGAGTTAAAAACTTAGTTACTGCTGGTACTCATTTTCAGCTGAGTATAGTGGAGCAATGTGAAATGAAGTGTTTTGTTAAAGAACACAACACACAACCCAGTCCAGGTATCGAGCACATGATCATAAGTCCAACACCCTTACCACCAGGTCACACACCACCTCCGCTACCTTTATTATCACCATCACCACCATTTGACAGTATCAGTAAAGTGTTAAACAACATGTTTTGTGGTATATTGTTACAGTTCTTTACCATTCGAGTTCAAATCTTGCCAAGGTTAACTTTACCTTTCATTCTCACAGGGTCGATAAGATAAGGTACCAGTAACACACTGGGGTTGGTTTAAATGTTTTGTTAATGAATACAACACATAAACTAGTCCAGGAATAAAGCCCACAACATTATGATCGTAAGTCCAACACCCTTACCAGTAAGCTACACGACTCCACACAGTACTGGACTGGTACAATTTTATCGACCTCGAAAGGATGAGAAACAATGTTGATCTTGATCTTAGGTTTTTTTAAACTCCGAATGTAAAGAGTCAGATCAAATATCGCGATGGCATTCCAACCGGCGCTCTACCAATTCTACCAATCCACCACACTTATGTCTCATAAATATTTATAAAAAAAGTTTATTAGTTGTACCTGTGTACATACGAAGTTCAGCAGAAAAGTTTATAAGTTGGCTATGAAGGGGTGATGCTAGAGCTGTGAAATCTTGCTTGTATTGATTTCAACTCTTATTAATAACTGCATTGTTTGCTTCCATGGACTATGTTGAAAAACAAACCTCATTTGGTCATTCCATGAGAGTATCTTGGTCAGCCTATGAACTATTCAGCCCTCTTCGTGAATGTATATATATATATATATATATATATTTTTTTTATTGTATAGAAGGAGCTTCTACAGGACTAGTACTGTTTCATTCAGATAAAATATTCAGGAAGCTCCTGAATATTTCATCTGAATGAAACAGTACTAGTCCTGTAGAAGCTCCTTCTATACAATAAAAAATGTTTACTCTGCCATGTATTGAGTACCTTACTTACTGTGGTTATCCCCGACTCAACCCGGGACCTACGTATATATATATATATATATATATATATATATATATATATATATAGTTCTGCAAGTACTTGTGAATTTGCACGTAGCGTAACTAGACTGCAGTACCACCGTGGAAACACTTGTAAGCACACGGAATAAATTACCTTTTTATGATGTCTACCTGTTATTATTCATTCTTTATATATATATATATATATATACACGAGGGTCAGCTGAAATATTCATAGGCTGCACATGAAAGAGTGATGCTAGAGCTGTGAAATCTTGCATGCGTTAGTTTCATGTCTTTTTATTAATAAATATATTGTTTTTTTTTTTGTTTTTTTTTCTAAGGTCTATGTAGAAAAACAAACCTCATTTGGTCATTACATGAGAGTATCTTAGTATGCTAATCTCTAGCAGAATAAATGTCACAACTATACCACCACTATCTAGCGGCTGAAAGTGGAATAATTTTCACGGGTTCCGTAATGTCACAACTAAAAAGCACTACTCATCTTGTGGCTGAAAGTGGAATAATTTTCACGGGTTCCGTAATGTCACAACTAAAAAGCACTACTCATCTTGTGGCTGAAAGTGGAATAATTTTCACGGGTTCCGTAATGTCACAACTAAAAAGCACTACTCATCTTGTGGCTGAAAGTGGAATAATTTTCACGGGTTCCGTAATGTCACAACTAAAAAGCACTACTCATCTTGTGGCTGAAAGTGGAATAATTTTCACGGGTTCCGTAATGTCACAACTAAAAAGCACTACTCATCTTGTGGCTGAAAGTGGAATAATTTTCACGGGTTCCGTAATGTCACAACTAAAAAGCACTACTCATCTTGTGGCTGAAAGTGGAATAATTTTCACGGGTTCCGTAATGTCACAACTAAAAAGCACTACTCATCTTGTGGCTGAAAGTGGAATAATTTTCACGGGTTCCGTAATGTCACAACTAAAAAGCACTACTCATCTTGTGGATGAAAGTGGAATATTACCACTGGATTCTCAATGCCCCCAACTAATGAACCACTCACTATCTTGTAGCTGAAAGAACGGTGGATTGGCAGTATCGGTAGAGCGTCGGACATGCTTTGCGGCATATAGTTATGTCATTTTACGTCATTTTACGAGTTGAAATTCCGCCAAGGTTAGCTTTGCCTTTCATCCTTACACAGTTCATAAAATAAAGTACCAGTAACGCACTGGGGTCAATTCAATCGACTTTCCTCTTCCCCAAAATTGTTGGCCTTGTGGCTAAATCAGAAGCCATTATATTGTGGTCGGTAGAAGGTCGGACGCCATGCTTTGCAGCATAGAGTTACGGCCCTTTATGGTCTGAGTTCAAATCCCGCCGATGTTAACTTCACCTTTCACCCTTACGGGGTCGATAAAATAAAGTACCAGTAATACACTGGGATAATTGCTGGCCTTGTGCCAAAAGTAGAAACAATTATATTGTGTCTGAAGGGCGGTGGGTTGGCAGTATCGGTAGAGGGTCGGATGCCATACTTGGCAGCATAGTTACGTCCCTTTACCGCTTGAGTTCAAATCCCGCCGATGTTAACTTTGCCTTTCATCCTTACGGGGTCGATAAAATAAAGTACCAGTAATACACTGGAATAATTGCTTGCCTTGTGTCAAAAGTAGAAATAATTATATTGTGACTAAAGCTGGAATCATTTTCACTGGTTCCTCATCATCGTGAGTTAGATATTTTCATATGAGATTCACTACGTAGCGCTGGTATGTGGAACCAGGTGTACGTCTGTTTCTCTTAACAGATAGTCAATGTAAGAAAGTAATTCTTCTGCAGAAAGGGAACATTTTAAATCGAGAATGTGTCATGTATTTTATGAAGTCATGTTCGGATTATGTACTTTTAGTATTAAAGATTTTAGTGAAGAGAATATTTGAATCAGATTTTGATATATATTTCTACATCATACAACAAATATTTCATGATTTGACGCAACAATTCAGCATGAATCGTCAACTTGGAATGGAAAATGTAAACAGACTGAGCATAATACTCATTACTTTTACATAGTGTCCTATTAAACCTCAATCTGTATAAATCTCAGCTGACCTAAAACAACAAAATGCAACTAAACAAAACTAAATAAAGATCTTGGCACATTCCCAACGTCCACACTCACCTCTTCCTACTCAAGCTAATTAATAAAAGGATGAAATTAATATAAAAAGAGATATGTTAAATTGAAATAGATTTAAGAAAGAAAAACTAAATTAAAAATTAAAAATTAAGCCTATCCAACTGGGAATCGAAACCAGGTCAGTTATGCACAAGTGGAAATTACAAGTGTAGCTAGGTTGATTGATGATCGTTGTGACTGTGGCGATAGCTGTGTTGCTTGGGGGATAAAGAAGAAAAAATACGGTTTGACTTTGAATGAAATAAAGGAAAGGGGAAGGAAGAGAGAGAAGAGATTAGTTGAAAGTGACGGGTAGAGAAAGAAAGAGGGTAAGAATGTAGGGAGAGTGATGGGTAGGGGAAAGAAAAAGAGGGAGGGGTGAGAGAGTAGTGGAGGGTGATGGATAGGGAAAGAAAGAGAGACATAGGGAGGGGGGAGTAGTGGAGAGTGATGGGTAGAGTAAAAAAAAGAGAGTGGAGAGTGGTGTGTAGAGAAAGAAAGAAGGAGTGAGAGAGTAGAGGAGAGTGATGGGTAGAGATAGAAAAGGAGAGTGTGAGAGAGTGGTGGATTGGGAAAGAAAGAAGGAGCGAAAGAGAGGGTGAGAGAGTAGTGGAGAGTGGTGGGAAGAGGAAGAAAGGAGAGAGAGAGATAGAGGGTGAGAGAGTAGTGGAGAGTGGTGGATAAGAGGAAGAAAGGAGAAAGAGAGAGGGTGAGAGAGTAAAGTAAAAGATGTGTGGAAATGCGATGATATATAAAAGAAAATATAATTTACAAAGAATATACGGAGAGCGATAGGTAGAGAAAGAGAGAGGAAGGGGGAAGGGTAGGGACAGAGCGAAAGAAAGAGAGTGAGTGAATGAGAGAAGGAGGGAGTGATTGGTTGGGAGAGAAAGAAGGTGGGTGTATATTAATGATGAAAGCTGAAATCGAATGTTCTCAGCATGACTCACCAATGTGGAATGTTCAACTTTCCCAACATTGAGGTTAAGCAAATTTCTCCATTCAACAAAGTTTTCTCATCATATATTGTCAGAACTACAAAGATAGCTAAGGAACATACTTTTACCGACATTACACATAACACTACATACTACACAATACACTATATACTACACACTATTCTAAACACTACACTACACACTACTCTGAACACTACACACTAGACTCTACTCTAAACACTACATTACACAATACACAATACACTACTCCGAAAACACTATACTACACACTAAACTACACACCACGCACTACACTAAACACTACACTACACTAAACACTATACTACATTAAACACTACACTACACAATACACTACACTATACATTACATTACACACTACACTACATAGTACACTACATAGTACACTACACACTAATCTAAACACTAAACAGCACAGTACAAAATATACTACACAGTACTTTAAACACTACACACTAAACTACACACCACACACTACACTACACACAAAACAATACAGTTTACCACAGAATACACTAAACACTACAATACACACGTCATTACACACTACTCTAAACACTACACTGCTCTGTACACAGTACCCACTACACCACATTTAACACACAACACTACAACAGACTACAAAACTCATAACGCAATATATAACACACCTCACTATATACAACACAACACACTACACACATAACTAAAAACTACACACAACACAACACAATACACACCTCACTATATACAACACGACGGTGGATTGGCAGTATCGGTAGAGGGTCGGATACCATGCTTTGACGCATAGAGTTACGGCCCTTGCCATTCTGAGTTCAAATCCCACCGAAGTTAACATTGCCTTTCATCTTTACGGGGTCGATAAAATAAAGTACCAGTAAGACACTTGGATAATTGCTGGCCTTGTGCCAAATGTAGAAACAATTATATACAACACAACACACTACATACATAACTAAACACTACACACAACACAATACACACAAAATAATAATATAAAACAAAGCACACAACACTATTCACTACACAACACAAACACACAACACAACACAGCACACTACACAACACACCACACTACACAGAGCGCAAAAACTACATAACACGCAACACTATAAACTCTACAAACATAACACTCTACATTCTGCACTCTACACAATTATACACAGCACAGTATATGACTACACTGTATAATAGTGGTTTCTGATTTAGGAACAAGATCAGCAATTCTTTTTGTTGTGGGGAGGAGAAAGTTGATTAAGTCGAGACCAGTACGTTACTGGTACTTTAATTTATCGAACCCTTAAGGAGGAAATGCAAAACTAACCTCGGCGGGATTTGAACTCAGATCGTAAAGGGACAAAAGTCTATGCTGCGAAACATGGTGTTCAACTACACTGCATGTCTTCTTGTGACGCTAAACTCCGCCAGTTGCACATTGCACATTCATCAGCATCATCACCACCGTTTTACGTCCGTTATTCCACGCTAGCATGGGTTCGACGGGTTGTCCTGTTGTGGGCAGTCTGGTGCTGACCTTGTTTCGCTCATACGGGAACTGATTCTGGCTTGATTTCTCCAGCTCGATGTCCTTCCTAAAATCAACCTCATTTACAGTGAGTGCTGGGTGCTTTTTTGCCGTGGCACCTCCACGACCGCTTTGCAGTGGGAGGAGGTGGGGGAATATTGTCTATATACTTCAACTTCGGCTTGTACCCGTGGGAAGTCGGGTGATATCTCTCTCCGCAAAGTTCGATCCCCAGCAGCAGAGTTCAAAGAGCAAAGATCAAGTCCAATCCATAAGTTGACATTATCAATCAATCGTTTTGACTGCTGGCCTCTGCTTCTCTTACCAGCCAACCTTCCTTCCAGGCATAACCTACTCACACTGCGAGTTGATCTTTTTATATGGCCGAATAGTTTGAGTACTCTTGACTTGACAATTGATGTATGTATAGATCCGTAACTTTTAAAAGGAGCAGGTAAGGAGCCGCATTTGGGCATATCAGGGCATATCTGGGAATCCGGTATACCTGGGGCTTCTTTGCTTAAACCTGGCGAAGCCCATCTCCTCTCCATGTCTGAATACAGCTCACCTCTTCCAGAGAAGGATAGAAAGTGAGAGAATGGAAGCGAGAAAAAAATTGATCACAGTACACTTTTTCATCGACCTCGAATGGATGAAAGGCCTTGGTGGGATTTAAATTCAGAGAGAAGAAGGCCAGTCCAAATACCACAAAATATTCTATCCAATGTTCTCTTCTAATGACTCTACCAATTGGCCGCCTGACTACGCAGTACAATAATAACACTAATGTAACAATTCTGGTTTTATTTAATGCCATGTATTAATAGTTCATGCTTGACCACTGCCAAGTTAACTTGATTAGCTATATCGTTCACCTACTTCGCTACAGACTTCCGTGTATATATCTCTCCTGTTTTATTTTCCTATTTATCTGCCTGTTTATACAACTGACCCCCATCCTTCCATTAACCATTTTTTTTCTGTTTATGTATCTATCTATCTTTGTCTCTCTCTTTGTCAATCTATCTTCCTATACATATAATATATATACATATATAAACACAAAACATTTCTCCTTCTGTCCATATCTTCCTGCCTAGGTTTTCCTGATATTCTCCTAGTACCATATATATATATATATATATATATATATATATGTGTGTGTGTGTGTAATATATATATATACTAACACATGGTGTTCCAAAAATGTATACACACTTCAACAATTCTAACAAATATGTATACATTTTGAGGGGACAACCTGTATAGAGATATATACACCAATCGATCGATATATCTTGCTACCTAGCTACCAATTTGCCATCCGGCCCACTGGTACATCTATCACAAACGCCATTCTCTTCTACACACACAGACAGACAGACAGAGAAAAGAATGCATTTATATTATATAGACATATATTATTATAGATATTACTCTCCTGATCTACGATATTATATAATATAACATTGTCTATTACTTTTGTATCACGTACAATGTGATATATAACATACTGCGCCATATTGCTTCTTTATAAAAATACGAATGGACTTCCATCAGTGTCGACGATGAATTCCAACTCTTCTATCAATGGAACAGCCTACTCATGAAAATAACGTCTAAACGATTGCACATTCTACAGAAACGTCTACCCTTATATTATTCTCGGGGAGATCTAGCGTTGTACAGTGTTTGAAAAGCCTGTCCTTCATCCTTTTTATATACAAACCCGGTCTATCCTACAGGCTTCCAAACAGTTTCCGTCTACCAAATTTCATTCAGAAAGCTCTGGTAAATGAGACTTGCTCAAGATGCTACATAATAAGATTGAACCTAGGAATTCATGATTGCGAAGCAAATTTCGGTAAACGGAAACCCCAACCCTAAACCTAACCATAACCCTAAAACTAAACCTAACCCTAAAACTAATCCTAAAACTAACCCTATACCTAAACCTAACCCTGAATCTAACCCTAGCCCTAAGACGAATTCTACATGCAACTCTAACCCTAACAGCCTAATCAGGGGACAAATGTCGATTGCAAGCATCTAAGAGGTCCAGAAAAAGACAAGGAAATATAGTTATTTGGCACCAAACGCGAGAGTTGTGTAGATCCCCGAACCTCCGGTGGTGTTTGCGCCCCCTTTGATTATATAATAATAATACACATGAACAAAATTCGCAGGAAAACTCCGAGCTCCGTTCTCCGGGAAAAAAGTTGATTATCAGCATTTTGGAGGTTAAATTAGTTGATAGAATACAAAAAAAAAACGAATTTCTTAATTATTTGAACATGCTGTGTTCAGATATCCTGAGCCAACCTTGTCACACACTGTATCACGCTGAATCTCCCTGAGAATTACGTTAAATGTACATATGTCTATGGAATGACCATGTGCTGTGTGTCTGACGTAAAGGAACTAACAGTCTGGAGGAAACAATAACATGTGTGATGTACGTAGTAGAGACAGAGACGTATCGGAAAGGGGAGCATACATTCTTTTTTTAAATGTTCTTGTTCCAACTTAGTTGTTTCGGCCACAAACCTTAGTACTGTGGCCACAGACCCTGCTAATGTGGCCACAAACACCGCTACTGTGGCCATAAACCTTAGTACTGTGGCCACAAACCCTGCTAATGTGGCCACAAACCCCGCTACTGTGACCATAAACCTTAGTACTGTGGTCACAAACACCGCTAATGTGTCCATAAACCTCGCTACTGTGGCCACAAACCTCGGTACTGCAGCCACAACCCTGGTACTGTGGCCACAAACCCCGGTACTGTGGCCACAAACCCCGGTACTGCGGCCACAAACCCCGGTACTGTGGCCACAAACCCCGGTACTGCGGCCACACACCCCGGTACTGCGGCCACAAACCCCGGTACTGTGGCCACAAACCCCGGTACTTTGGCCACAAACCTCGGTACTGTGGCCACAAACCTTAGTACTGTGGCCACAAACCCTGATAATGTGGCCACACACCCCGCTACTGTTGCCATAAACCTTAGTACTGTGGCCACAAACCTCGGTACTGCGGCCACAAACCCCGGTACTGTGGCCACACACCCCGGTACTGTGGCCACAAACCCGGGTACAGTGGCCACAAACCCCGGTACTGTGGCCACAAACCCCGGTACTGTGGCCACAAACCCCGGTACTGCGGCCACACACCCCGGTACTGCGGCCACAAACCCCGGTACTGTGGCCACAAACCCCGGTACTTTGGCCACAAACCTCGGTACTGTGGCCACAAACCTTAGTACTGTGGCCACAAACCCTGGTAATGTGGCCACACACCCCGCTACTGTTGCCATAAACCTTAGTACTGTGGCCACAAACCTCGGTACTGCGGCCACAAACCCCGGTACTGTGGCCACACACCCCGGTACTGTGGCCACAAACCCGGGTACAGTGGCCACAAACCCCGGTACTGTGGCCACACACCCCGGTACTGTGGCCTGCAATGTAGACAAACAAATATCGGGGATTATCCGGCCGCTTCTTCTTTGCACCGGTCATCGTCGAGGCTTCAGTTGTATTCGCACCCCGTACTGCCGAGTTCCTCCACAAGATCGGAACGTCGGCAGCTCATGTGAGGAAGGATCCCTGCGAGGTGGGGTGGCTGTTGCTGCGGGTGGCGCCGGACATTGTCTGCAGAAATGCTTTTCTGGTCTTGTCATTGGAGCGCGGCCCCAATACCACCGTGCCTTAGGCCCAGACTCCAGAGCCCATCAGCCTCCCTCTTCCTCGAGATGACATACATACATATATACATACATACAAATATGGTGGCTGCCAACTCGTTTTCGAGTATGGCCACTACTTTATATCCATGTAGGAGAACCCCTACCGATGCGCTGAACGAGTGTGACTTTTTAGTCCAGCCAGCGACTTGAAAACTCTGGTACAAACACTACACTTGTGACAATTATTGACACATAGTACTGGGCCCATGGTACCATGTGACGACAAGTGCAGAGAGATCTCCAGATATAAAGCAATGCCTGTGCCGTGAAGCTGTTATAGTGAGCAAAGGCACTGCACAAAGCCAGTCCCACTCTCTTAACCAAGATGATATTTACCAAAAAGAAGAACAAGTCAGCAGCATCGGATACCATCAGGGATGCAGGTGTTATATCAGAGTTTTCCTTCTCCTAGAATTCTGCCTTGACAAAGGCTAAGGGGTCATCTCTCCCGGTGATTTTGGATGGCCATTGAGTCTTAAGAGCTCCTTTTCCCTTTGACAGGTTTTGTTTTTAGTCCAGCAGACTAATATACATACAAATATACATATAAATAGACATACAAATATACATATGTACATACATACATACAAATATACATACATACATACAAGTGAAACCATAGCACCACCTTCTCAAACACCACCACAACACCACCACCAACAACACCACCACCACCATCACCACAACTAACACGACCACAACACCACCACCACCAACCCCACAACCACCATCACCACAACTAACACAACCGCAACACCACCACCATCAACCCCACAACCACCATCACCACAACTAACACAACCACAACACCACCACCACCACCACCATCACCACCACTAACACGACCACAACACCACCACCAACACCACCACCAACATCACCACCACTAACACGACCACAACACCACCACCAACAACAGCACCACCACCATCACCACCACTAACACAACCACAACACCACCACCACCAGATCACCACCACCACCATCACCACCACTAACACGACCACAACACCACCACCACCAACCCCACCACCACCATCACCACAACTAACACAACCGCAACACCACCACCACCAACACCACCACCACCATCACCACCACTAACACTACCACAACACCACCACCACCAACACCACCACCACCATCAACACCACTAACACGACCACAACACCACCACCACCACCAACACCACCACCACCATCACCACCACTAACACGACCACAACACCACCACCAACAACACCACCACCACCACCATCACCACAACTAACAAGACCACAACACCACCACCACCAACACCACCACCACCATCACCACAACTAACACGACCACAACACCACCACCACCACCAACACCACCACCACCATCACCACAACTAACACGACCACAACACCACCACCACCACCAACACCAACACCACCATCACCACAACTAACACTACCACAACACCACCACCACCAGATCACCACCACCACCATCACCACAACTAACAAGACCACAACACTACCACCACCAACACCACCACCACCATCACCACAACTAACACAACCACAACACCACCACCACCAACCCCACCACCACCATCACCACAACTAACACAACCACAACACCACCACCACCAACACCACCACCAACATCACCACCACTAACACGACCACAACACCACCACCACCAACATCACCACCACTAACACGACCACAACACCAGCACCAACAACAGCACCACCACCATCACCACCACTAACACAACCACAACACCACCACCACCAGATCACCACCACCACCATCACCACCACTAACACGACCACAACACCACCACCACCAACCCCACCACCACCATCACCACAACTAACACAACCGCAACACCACCACCACCAACACCACCACCACCATCACCACCACTAACACTACCACAACACCACCACCACCACCAACACCACCACCACCATCACCACAACTAACACGACCACAACACCACCACCACCACCAACACCACCACCACCATCACCACCACTAACACTACCACAACACCACCACCACCACCAACACCACCACCACCATCACCACAACTAACACGACCACAACACCACCACCACCACCAACACCACCACCACCATCACCACCACTAACACTACCACAACACCACCACCACCACCAACACCACCACCACCATCACCACAACTAACACGACCACAACACCACCACCACCACCAACACCACCACCACCATCACCACCACTAACACTACCACAACACCACCACCACCACCAACACCACCACCACCAACACCACCACCACCATCACCACCACTAACACTACCACAACACCACCACCACCACCAACACCACCACCACCATCACCACAACTAACACGACCATAACACCACCACCACCACCAACACCACCACCACCATCACCACCACTAACACTACCACAACACCACCAACACCACCACCACCATCAACACCACTAACACGACCACAACACCACCACCACCACCAACACCACCACCACCATCACCACAACTAACACGACCACAACACCACCACCACCACCAACACCAACACCACCATCACCACAACTAACACGACCACAACACCACCACCACCAGATCACAACCACCACCATCACCACAACTAACAAGACCACAACACTACCACCACCAACACCACCACCACCATCACCACAACTCACACGACCACAACACCACCACCACCAACACCACCACCACCATCACCACAACTAACACGACCACAACACCACCACCACCACCACCAACACCAACACCACCATCACCACCACTAACACGACCACACCACCACCAACAACACCACCACCATCACCACAACTAACACGAACACAACACCACCACCAACAGCACCACCACCACCATCACCACCACTAACACGACCAGAACAACACCACCAACAACACCACCACCACCAACACCACCACCACCATCACCACCACTAACACGACTACAACACCACCACCACCAACACCCCCAACACCACCATCACCACCACTAACACAACCACAACAACACCACCACCAACACCACCACCACCATCACCACCACTAACACGACCACAACACCACCACCAACAACACCACCACCACCACCATCACCACCACTAACACGACCACAACACCACCACCAACAACACCACCACCACCACCATCACCACCACTAACACGGCCACAACACCACCACCACCAACACCACCACCACCATCACCACAACTAACACGACCACAACACCACCAGCAACAACACCACCACCACCATCACCACAACTAACACGACCACAACACCACCACCACCAACACCACCACCACCATCACCACCACTAACACGACCACAACACCACCACCACCAACACCACCACCACCATCACCACCACTAACACGACCACAACACCACCACCACCAACACCACCACCA
>OZ024741.1:220253637-220261137 GCA_964016885.1 Eledone cirrhosa
ACAAGACAGCCCACCACAAGACAGCCCACCACAAGACAGCCCACCACAAGACAGCCCACCACAAGACAGCCCACCATAAGACAGTACGCCACAAGACAGCCCACCACAAGACAGCCCACCACAAGACAGCCCACCATAAGACAGTACGCCACAAGACAGCCCACCACAAGACAGCCCACCACAAGACAGCCCACCACAAGACAGCCTACCACAAGACAGCCCACCACAAGCTAGCCCGCCACAAGATAGCCCACCACAAGCCAGTACACCACAAGACAGCCCACCACAAAACAGCCCACAACAAGACAGCCCACCATAAGACAGTACGCCACAAGACAGCCCACAACAAGACAGCCCACCACAAGACAGCCCACCACAAGTCAGCCCACCACAAAACAGCCCACCACTCGACAGCCCACCACAAGACAGCCCACCACAAGACAGCCCACCACAAGACAGCCCACCATAAGACAGCCCACCACAAGACAGCCCACCACAAGTCAGCCCACCACAAGACAGCCCACCACAAGACAGCCCACCACAACACAGCCCACCACCACACAGCCCACCACAAGACAGCCCACAACAAGACAGCCCACCACAACACAGCCCACCACCACACAGCCCAACACAAGACAGCCCACCACAAGACAGCCCACCACAAGACAGCCCACCACAAGACAGCCCACCACAAGACAGCCCACCACAAGACAGCCTACCACAAGACAGCCCACCACAAGACAGCCCACCACAAGACAGCCCACCACACGACAGCCCACCACAAGACAGCCCACCACACGACAGCCCACCACAAGACAGCCCACCACAAGACAGCCCACCACAAGACAGCCCACCACAAGACAGCCCACCACAAGACAGCCCACCACAAGACAGCCCACCACCCGACAGCCCACCACCCGACAGCCCACCACAAGACAGCCCACCACAAGACAGTACGCCACAAGACAGCCCACCACAAGACAGCCCACCACCCGACAGCCCACCACAAGACAGCCCACCACAAGACAGCCCACCACAAGACAGCCTACCACAAGACAGCCCACCACAAGACAGCCCACCACAAGACAGCCCACCACACGACAGCCCACCACAAGACAGCCCACCACACGACAGCCCACCACAAGACAGCCTACCACAAGACAGCCCACCACAAGACAGCCCACCAAAAGACAGCCCACCACCCGACAGCCCACCACCCGACAGCCCACCACAAGACAGCCCACCACAAGACAGTACGCCACAAGACAGCCCACCACAAGACAGCCCACCACAAGACAGCCCACCACATGACAGCCCACCAGAAGACAGTACGCCACAAGACAGCCCACCACAAGACAGCCCACCACAAGACAGCCCACCATAAGACAGTACGCCACAAGACAGCCCACCACAAGACAGCCTACCACAAGACAGCCCACCACAAGCTAGCCCGCCACAAGATAGCCCGCCACAAAACAGCCCACCACACGACAGCCCACCACAAGACAGCCCACCACAAGACAGCCCACCACAAGACAGCCCACCACAAGACAGCCCACCATAAGACAGTACGCCACAAGACAGCCCACCACAAGACAGCCCACCACAAGTCAGCCCACCACAAGACAGCCCACCAACCGACAGCCCACCACAAGACAGCCCACCACAAGACAGCCCACCACAAGACAGCCCGCCACAAGACAGCTCACCACAAGACAGCCCACCACAAGACAGCCCACCACAAGACAGCCCACCACAAGACAGCCCACCACAAGACAGCCCACCATAAGACAGTACGCCACAAGACAGCCCACCACAAGACAGTACGCCACAAGACAGCCCACCACAAGACAGTACGCCACAAGACAGCCCACCACAAGACAGCCCACCACAAGACAGCCCACCACAAGACAGCCCACCACAAGACAGCCCACCACAAGACAGCCCACCACAAGACAGCCCACCATAAGACAGTACGCCACAAGACAGCCCACCACAAGACAGCCCACCACAAGACAGCCCACCACAAGACAGCCCACCACAAGACAGCCCACCACAAGACAGCCCACCACAAGACAGCCCACCATAAGACAGTACGCCACAAGACAGCCCACCACAAGACAGCCCACCACAAGACAGCCCACCACAAGACAGCCCACCACAAGACAGCCCACCACAAGACAGCCCACCACAAGACAGCCCACCACAAGACAGCCCACCACAAGACAGTACGCCACAAGACAGCCCACCACACGACAGCCCGCCACAAGACAGCCCGCCACAAGGCAGCCCACCACAACACAGCCCACCACAAGACAGTACGCCACAAGACAGCCCACCACAAGACAGCCCACCACAAGACAGCCCACCACAAGACAGCCCACCACAAGACAGCCCACCACAAGACAGCCCACCACAAGACAGCCCACCACACGACAGCCCACCACAAGACAGCCTACCACACGACAGCCCACCATGTGTATATATATATATCTAATGTCTAAAATCTGTCATAAGCCAGAAGACTTATTTGGCCTGTGCTTATCCCTGTTTCATGGCGTGAAGTGACTGAGAGTACAAGACTCCCCCCTTGACAAGACGCCAGTCCATCGCATTTTCTCTGGTACTCATTTTCAACTGAGTATAGTGGAGCAACGGGAAATGAAGTGTTTTGCTCATGAATACAACACTTAACCCGGGAATCGAACCCACGACATTATGATCGTAAGTCCAACACCCTTACTACTAGGCCCGTGCCTCCACATTGTGTGTGTATATATATATATATATGTATATATAAGTTTTAATATTGAGTACCTTACTTACTGTGGTTACCTCCGATTCAACCCGGAATAACGTATATATATATATATATATATATATATATATATATATATGTGTGGGTGTGTGTGTGTGTGCGTGTGTGTGTACATGCGTGTGTATTGCTGTGTAGTGTGGTGCGTGTCCTACCTACACCATATATATATATATATGTGTACATGTGTGTGTGTATTGCTGTGTAGTGTGGTCCGTGTCCTACCTACAATATATATATATATGTGTGTACATGTGTGTGTGTATTGCTGTGTAGTGTGGTGCGTGTCCTACCTACAATATATATATATATGTGTGTACATGTGTGTGTGTATTGCTGTGTAGTGTGGTGCGTGTCCTACCTACAATATATATATATATGTGTGTACATGTGTGTGTGTTGCTGTGTAGTGTGGTCCGTGTCCTACCTACACCATATATATATATATGTACATGTGTGTGTGTATTGCTGTGTAGTGTAGTGTGTGTCCTACCTACACCATATATATATATATTTAATTTAATTAGACAATTCTATTGATTAGTTAATTGTTTATGTTTGTTTATTACATCTAGTTGAGAGCTATTATTCGGTGTGTGTAAAGGGTTTAAATCCTTTGTTCAAATTTTGAATTTGACCGCCAAAACCGCTCACCTCCCTCGGACAAACCACCTGACTACTAGCAGTGTTTACTACTAGTTCTTGCAACAGGCGGCGGCAGAACGAAAACTTGTTGACGAAGTAAATTCTACTGTTCTATCTTCCAAAGACCAATTAACTTGAAGGCCCCTGCAAATGGATTTTGTTGATTTCGGATTTACAGAAACCTAGTGGAGATGTTATATAATTTTTCTACTTTTGGCACAAGACCAGCAATTACCTCAGTGTATTACTGGTACTTTATTTTATCGACCCCGTAAGGATGAAAGGCAAAGTTAACCTCGGCGGGATTTGAACTCAGATCATAAAGAGCCGTAACTCTGTGCTGCAAAGCATGGCGTCCAACTATCTACCGATACTGCCAATCCACCGCCCTTCGATGTTATATAATTGTTTCTACTTTAGGCACAAGACCAGCAATTACCCAGTGAATTACTGGTACTTTATTTTATCGACCCCGTAAGGATGAAAGGCAAAGTCAACCTCGGCGGGATTTGAACTCAGATTGTAAAGGGACGTAACTATGCTGGAGAGCATGGCGTCCGAACCTCTACCGATACTGCCAAACCAGCTTTCTCGTGATGTGTTGTACTTTCTAACAGATGCAGTTGATGCACCTTCCTTGCATCTTTGTCACTATAGCAACTCCGATGTTATATAATATTATGTAATATGCCCACGATGGTCCAGGTAACTGTCAAACATTTCCCTGAGTCGGATTTGTTCGTTGTTCTGGTCGTAGCGGCTCGCATTTCGGTCGCTGTCTTCAATTTGCAAAGCTGTCTAAACGTAATGTTATAACTCTAAGGTAAAATTCCTTATTGAGTGCTTTTGGCTGCACTTCCCGACTGCATTCGTTAGCTTGCCCGCAACCAGAGCTTCGATTATGCTGTATATATATATATATGTATATATATACGTTGGCAAATCACTGATGAGGGACTCATTTTATAACATGTTATCCATGTGCAACCTGCAGTATTCTTCTCCCCATTTTTTTACATATATTTACCTAAACTGCGATTCTGTTTTTCTCTCTCTCTCTCTTACTACTCCCTCGTACTCTCTGTTTCTCTTACTTCCTTTCGCCCCCTCTGTCATGTCAGTTAACACTTTCTCTCTACTGACCTCTTCCTCACACTTCCACTCACTCACTGTTTCTCCCCTTCTCACTTCACCCCGTTCGCGACGAAAACAATTTCCTTCTTTCTTACATTTGGATTCATCTCGAAAGGTCTTTTTTCTTCGCGCTCATATATTCACCCAGCTTATGCTAACAGAATAACTATGTAGCTTGTGCCCTTCCTATCTACGGTTAGCTTTCCTCTTTGTTGTTTACTTGTCTCACTCGCTTTACGCGTTTTAATTGTCCTAATAACTTAATTTAGTTATTATTGCACCAACGTGAGGTATATGATTTTTAATGCAATGAAATATCTATGATCGTTGGCAAATCACTGATGAGGGATTCATTTTATAACATGTTATCCATGTGCAACCTGCAGTATTCTTCTCCCCATTTTTTCATATATATATATATATATATATACAAGTAAAAATTAGCGAGAATCGAATTTCAGCCCATGAATTAACGAGAAACACTTTCGAGTTGTGAGGCAAGCGCTCTATAATTCAAATGAATTAGAGCTTACAACTTACGTTAAAGGCCAAACACACTGAGATGGTGGTTAAACTAATCATCCACACAGCGAAGATTCGATCTCCTATTTCGGGTCAAACAGATATACATATATATATATATATATATATATATATATATATATATATATATATATATATATATATATATATATATATATATACATATATGTGTATTGCTGTGTAGTGTGGTACATGTTTCTACCTGTACACACGTGTGTGTCAGTGCACGAGATGTGTGTGTTTGTGTGAATGTGTGTGTGCCTGTGTATATGTGTGTGTATGTCTGTGCGCGTGTACGGGTATGAGTGACTGTGTGTGTGTGTGTATGTGTGGTGTTTGTGTGGTGTGTGTTTGTGTGTTTGTGTGTGTGTGTTCATATAGTGCAAAAAGAAAGATAATATACAGATCGATAGTTCGATTACAAGTGTATGTCAAAGTGAAACGGAGTTGCTATAGTGACAAAGATGCAAGGAAGGTGCATCAACTGCATCTGTTAGAAAGTGCAACACATCACGAGAAAGCTGGCGAACAGGCATGCCTTTTAGACATGGACTAGAGAGAGAGGAGGAGGAGAGGGAGAGAGGAGTAGAGGGAGAGTGAGAGAGAGAGAGGGGAAGAGAGAGAGGTGTTCACTTCGTAATGCTAACGCCTTAGAAAGAGTTAACTACTACCAATACTATCACTACTACTACTACTATTACTACTACTACTACTACTACTACTTACTAATATTACTGCTGCTGCTACTAATACTACTACTACAACTACTACAATCACTACAGGTATACACATATATAGTACACACACATACATACTCTCATAAAAGGAGGTGGATTGATACAGAAAATATATATAGATATATAAATTCTCTCTGACACATACATACACATATACAAACAGACACACATATACACAGATACATACAAACATACATACATATATAAATACATACACATATGTATAAATAGATACATACATAAAAAGCTTCGTGTCTAGGAATATGTAAATATATAGAAACAAATATACATACACACGTACCCACACACTCATTCAGACGCACACACACATGCACACACACACATACATGCACTCAGACATGCACATTCTCTCTCGCACACTCACACACACAAACTCACACCCTTACACACAGCCCCCTCCCCACCATATATATATGTGTCTGTATATATTTATATATATATATATATATATATATATATATATACACAGACACACACATATATATATATGTATGTATATATATATATATATATATATATATATATATATATATAAGCAAAGGGATATTTAATTTGTTGGTAATTCAACAAATATATATATTTATAACAGATTCGAAGCACTCGACAGCTTTTTGGTACCCTTGAAATATATATAATAGAATAAATATGGTTTTATAAATATAGTTTCCATTTATTAATATCATTGATATTATATATATATATATATATATATATATATATATAGAGAGAGAGAGAGAGAGAGAATACACAAGTATCAAAGTTATGTCGCTGACAATTTAATTTAATTTAATCGCTGACAATTGTTTCTTCCAAACTTAAGCTTGGGGCCTCGGAGCATTATTAATGTTTGTACATATAATTAACCTCCTGTTCAACTGAAGAATCATACAGATACATATATATTGATGTTGTGGACACCAGTTTCATGTTTACAGGGTGGAATGGATGCGACATATATTAGACGAGGATTGTACTTGTAATCTATATTACTGCTCTGTAAAACAACTGTTGTTTTTACATTGAGCTATTTCTCCTACTGGTAATAAGGTAGTAATAAATAACTCACCTTCCCTGTTTATAGTTGTTTATAGTTTAGTATATACATAACTATAAATAGTATCTTTAATACATTTATATATATATATATATATATATATATATATACGTATATATACATTTATATATATATATATATATATATATATATATATATATATATATACATACATATATATATATATATACGTATATATACATTTATATATATATATATATATATATATATATATACGTATATATACATTTATATATATATATATATATATATATATATATATATATATATATACGATATAAATATATATATATATAACATTACGGCTTGGAATATTCTAGAAAGATGTTTAGTGTTCCATATAGCGGACATGAAACTCAGGAGAGTGTTAAGAAAGAAATGGTTGTGAAGAGGGCGAAACACGAACCTCCTCAGACAGTAAACAGTTTCTAGAAGAAAGAGACAGAAAGAGAAGAATAGAAGAGAGAGTGGTGGAGTAGAGAGTGACAGAGGAGAGAGTGGTGGAGGAGTGATTCATAGAGGAGAGAGTG
>OZ024741.1:220266137-220271137 GCA_964016885.1 Eledone cirrhosa
AGGACACCACCCCGGTGATTGCATAGCTAGGGCTTCCTAAAACCGTATTTCTTTAGAAATACGAAATTTATATATATATATATATATATATATATATATATGATGGCTGCAAACTCTGCTAAGAGTATTGCAATCACTTGTCAGATTACAGAGAATGGTGCACTTTTAGGCTACAGCCAGTCTCTTGAACCTGTAACATATCCTGAACAAGTAACGCCTGTACTTTGAAGGATTTTTAAGTGGGTAAAGGCCTTGCACTTGACCAATCCCACTCTCTGAGCATCGAAAACACTACCCGAAAAGGAGAACTGGTCAACAACATCGGATGCTTCCCAAGCCGCAGCTTTTTTCAGAGTTTCGCTCTCCTAGAAAGGTCTTGTGATACCAAATGTGGATCTTTCACTCCTAGGTGAAAAGAAAGTACTATTTGGACTCTGCTGATTTCTTCGGCCCTTTACCGGGTCTTGTATTTCATCCCGCAGGCTGTCCAAATATCACAAAACTTGGTGGGGTTGCCGGTTTAATCGCCGACAGGTTGTACTGGGTTACATGTTTCCAGTATATACATATGCACATACATGCGTACATCTATATATTACTAAAACTCTGTGATTGTGTGCTTGTCTGTAATTTAATACAGCCAAAACGGCGCATAATGGAAAAATACGCACTTGAAATATGGAATACAAATGGAATAAAACAAGTTTCTCGTAAATCGGAGCACGGGCTCCAGAAATAGGGTTTTTTCTGGGTACCTTGATAAATAGAGAGACAGAAAGATAAAGAAATGATTATGGTAGTGAGAGAGTGCATTGAACATTTCATTTTACATTTTATACATGTCTGTATTTATTTTACTTGTTTAAAAATTGTTTTGAAGGTAACATGATTTAAAAAAAACTATATTTCTATGTGAACGTGAGCCAACAGGTCACGCGTGGTTTAGCATATTATACATACATGCATATATAAATTCATATATAGGATGTAGTCTGTCTATATTAATTCTCGGTGTCACAGTATAGATGAAGTTAGTTTTAAAATGTTTCCTATGTTGTTTTGTTGCAG
This sequence comes from Eledone cirrhosa, assembly GCA_964016885.1. NCBI lineage: Eukaryota > Metazoa > Mollusca > Cephalopoda > Octopoda > Eledonidae > Eledone > Eledone cirrhosa. The sequence continues at coordinate 220,267,206 of OZ024741.1, forward strand.
CTTCTGTTGTCATCTCGATACACACACACACCTATATATATATATATATATATATATATATATATATACACATAGTCTTATCTTTTATATAATTATATATATTTGTCATTCATTCTCATTCACTTTCTTTCGTTCATTCTTATCTTTATCCATTTCAACTCTCTCTCTCTCTCTGTATATATATACATATATATATATATATATATATATATATATATATATATATATATATATATATATATATAGAGAGAGAGAGAGAGAGAGAGAGAGAGAGAGAAATATATGTGTATGAATGTGTGCGCCGCACGGGTATATGTGAGTTGTGTATGTGTGTATAAATATAATAAACATTCAAATATATATATTATGCAAACATAATGGATATTACATCAACACACAGACATACACAGGCATACATAAATATATATATACATTCTTAAATACATATATGTATATATATTTATATATATGTATATATATATATATATATATATATATATATATATATATATATATATATATATATATATATATATATATATATATATATATATATATGAAATATAAGAATCAAAGAGCTGTTCAAAACATTATTGTGCTTACAGCTGTTTCCTCCAAACCGAGGTTTGGATTCTTCGGAGCAATTTATTAATGCATGGACAGTTATATGACCTCCTTTTCAGCCGAGAGACATACCAACACATATTCAAACTATCCTATTAAATAAGGCACTTATCATGGCCATGACCAATAGCGACCTGACTAGAGCCCAGGTTGATGTCATCCTTGCGGCCCGTAAAACCATAATCACCTTCGAGGACCAACTATGGACACGCAAGGATACGCACAACAACTTCGACATAACCATGGGATCTAGTGACTCGGCGCAGGTCACTGATTTGGTCGGCCTATACCTCCTCAATGAAATCCATAAAGACCTCCCTTACCTCAACGGTGGTTTGTACCGCGATGATGCACTTCTACTCATAGAATATAAAAAATTTAATATAGAAAGAACTAGAAAACAACTGCATAAGACATTCAAAAACTTTAACCTTAGTATCACCATGGACAAAAACACTAAAAATGTTAACTTCCTAGACGCCACACTATACCTAGACTCAAAAATATATACACCCTTCCATAAGCCTAATGAGAAACTTATTTACGTAGATACCAAGTCTAATCACCCTAGATCAATATTAAACTCTATCTCTAAGGGGGTGTCCAATAGAATCTCTAGTCTGTCCTATGACGCAAACATATTTAGCAAAAACTCACAATATTACAATCAAGCATTAGCTAGCTCCGGCCATAATATAGAAATTGAGTTCCTACCTAAGAAAACACATAGCTACAACATCATCTCGCACAACATGTCCATGAGGAAATCTAATAATAGGAATAGCAACCACAAGTACACCAAAGCGGAGGGTGCCACCGGAAGTAACCATTACCATGGAAACTACTGTGAGGCCTTAGGAGGAAGCAACACACCAAACACTAAAAGCAAAAATAGAAGAAGAAATAATACATTTTTCAACCCTCCTTTCAACCTAAATGTCTCCACCAACATACCTAGGGCTTTCTTCTCACTACTAGATAAAAACTTCCCTCTAGGACACAAGTACCACAACCTCTTAAACAAAAACACCATTAAAATCTCATACTCCACGACGCCTAACTTAGCATACCACATAGCTAGCAGCAATAATAGTAAAATTAGTTCTTACTTCCAACAAACAAAATCGCAACGGGATGCAAACCCTCTAAATACCACTGTAGCAAGCAACAATAGCAACGGCAGTAACAATAGAAATAACACTAGTATAAGTAATAACACCAGGGTTGTCAACCTGAACACCCAAAATCCTATACCCACCACACAGACTTCCGCATTGCATTATAACCAGCGGACTAACGCACAGAATAATTGTAACTGTAGAGCTAATAGAACCTGCCCTTTAGATAAAAAATGCCTAACCAAGGATGTCATATACTCATGCACAGTCACGACTAATAACTCTTCAGAAACCTATGTAGGCTCCACTTCTAACTGCTTCAAAATTAGATATAACTCGCACATCCACTCGTTCAAAAAGCACAGCCTAGCCAACTCCACCTCACTTTCTAGCTACATTCACTATCTAAAATCTAAAAATAAACCATACACACTCAAATGGGAAGTGATAGGCAGCGCGACCTCGTACAAACCACCTAATAAATTCTGTAACCTCTGTATACTAGAGACACACAATATTATCTTCTCCAACCGTAACCTACTTAACAAAAAATCTGAGGTGTTTGCAACTTGCCAGCACCGCCTCAGACATTCCTTCCAAAACTTTAAGCCCCATATATAGCAATGTCGGACTGGAACCTAACACCACATCTAGCATCAAACACCAGAGACACACCCTATACTACATACCCAACACTAGCTGATCCATTATAACACAAACAACGACATCCCACTGGAACCCTTCGCAGGGAAAATACCCATTTATACCTCTACGGCAGGTGTGACAACATCCACCCACCTGGACGGCACTACGCCGCTCTAAGGGTAATTTGAGCATGAATTGATCGGTTGGATGGTGTTGGGCAGAGGAAACACCTTCCTTAGACAGATGTAAAATGATTTAATCGAGTAGCGCTGTTGACCAGTAGGACCAGGCCGCTGAGCGCAGTGAGTGAATGCAATGCAACTGCCGTGCGGGTTGTACGTATATGGATGATCTGACGGTCAGAGAGGGGTCGCGAGGACTGCGGCTTGACCTTTGGCCTGCCTGGGGACGATTATCTTTCGACATCCAATGTAGCAAGCGATGACCCAGATCTTACCAGAGATCATTGGGTCCTGAAGCAATCCTGCAATCACCGCGCCTGGTCATATGAGCAGACTACAACCATAGAGATCATTAATTTAGAATCCTCGCTCATCATCTATAATTTCCATTTGTAGCACCTTAAGATGGGTTAATCCACCCTAATAATAATATGATCACCTTCAGCATAATTTAGTTAAACTACTCTATAGTTAGTACACTTTATGCTTTAAAAGTCTCTCTTGGAAGGTGCACCTCACCATAGAATTTAGGGTCTATATTGAGACACATTTTAATGGCTAGATATAGAAACCCCAGAGTTACCTCCCCGCATGCATTAACTCCCCTTAGCCACACACACACTTCCGGTATTCAATGGCGTCTCTCGAAACGTAACAACCACCTGTATCGAACTAAAGAGCACCAGACTACGATCTCTAACTAGATTGTCGTGGATTATGTGAAAGGCATATAATCGAAATATACACTCCCTTGACCATGAAAATACCGAAGTACATGAATTACTTGACATCCATGCGCTGTGCATCTCCAATACTTATAACACTTTTAATGCTTGCACTATCTTTAATGCTTATAATATTTCTCCACACACAGACTATATCAATCATATAAAGACTTTGCCACCAGATCTACCAACCTAACACTCTTATTTACCTACCTAAGTGCCTCTACCACATATCTCTCTGCCACACTATATAAACAAGACGCACATGCGTGCCACACATATAACATTTGCACTATATAACCACTTATCTTCATGTTGTACTTTAACCTATATCTTTGATTTTTGATTGTACCTATTAATATAAATGTAATCTCGAAGTGTGTACTGCCACTCTAAATTCTGTAATGAATGTTGACCCACAATGTTTGAATATGTATCAATGTTTGAATATGTGTTGGTATGTCTCTCGGCTGAAAAGGAGGTCATATAACTGTCCATGCATTAATAAATTGCTCCGAAGAATCCAAACCTCGGTTTGGAGGAAACAGCTGTAAGCACAATAATGTTTTGAACAGCTCTTTGATTCTTATATTTCATATAACTGCTCTGTAAATCATCTGATGTTTTTACATTGAGCT
>OZ024741.1:220276137-220281137 GCA_964016885.1 Eledone cirrhosa
ATATTCACTGAACGAGAGCAATTCTCCGCATCCCATTTTTCTTAACTTTTGTTTGGCACAAAATTCTCTAAAAGGCTACAAAATAAATTCCTAAATACGAGCGCGAAATTTAATGTACTTGTTCACGTGATAGTCATAATTTCATTTATAACAAATCAAATTACATTTCAGCACATCAGTCATACTCTGAACAACTCTTTCCATCCCTTTTTCTCTTTTACTTAACCATTATCTTTTGTTTGACGCATTGAATTACGGCCCTTGCCATTCTGAGTTCAAATCCCGCCGAGGTTAACTTTACCTTTCATCCTTACGGGGTCGATAAAATAAAGTACCAGTAATACACTGGGTATTTGCTGGTCTTGTGCCAAAAAAGTAGAAACAATTATCTTTTGTTTGGCACAACATTCTCTAAATGGCTATTAAAAAATTCCAAAATACGGGCGCAAAATTTAATGTACTTGTTCACGTGACAGTCATAATTTCATTTATAACCAATCAAATTACATTTATAAAAAAAAAAAGCCTTCGTGAGCCACTTTTTTTTAAATAAAAAGAAATTCAAACACAAACTGGCGCGAAAGCTGATGTGCTTATTTGCGCGACTGCATCAACCAACCAAACTTCACTCATATATGAAACAACTACCTGAGTACCCCCCCCCCCTTTTGTTTTAAGAACATTGTAACGGGAACTGGCGCGAAATTGATTATACTTATTCACCAGCCAACCAAATTACTTTTCTAAAAACCTGGCATTTCGAGCCACATTTTTGCATATAAAACAGAAGTAACATTCAAAGACCAACCAGATGTGAGAAAACCACAGACCCTCCATCTCAATTCTACTTTTGAAAAGCAGAAGAACTGCCAAACCGGTAAAGGAACCAAATAATTATATATATTTTTAAAAAAACAAACCCAGTGTCATTTTCCATTTCATCTTTTTTCATTTCATTATATATATATATATATATATATATATATATATATACTTTATATATATACATTATATATACTATATATATATATATACACTTTATATATATAAATTATATATACTATATATATATATAACAAAGGAATTGTGGTAAGGAACCAAATGGACCATAACGCACCATAGTACTCAATACTTAGGGTAGTAGAGTGGGAAATAGGAAAAAGTATGACCCCGATAACAGAACTCAAGTCGTTTCGACGGCTATTTCAGGACTAAATTAGAATTTTTAGCCTAAATTCTAATTTAGTCCACCTCTGCCTTCGGGGTCATACTTTTTCCTACATATATATATATATATGTTAGACATGCAGTGACTAACAACAGAATGTTTTAAGTCTACGTGTCTGACATATATGCGTAGCTTGTGAATAAAACATTCAAGGGGTGTCGCTGGCCGTGGTAATGATCGCTGCCAAACATGTTTTGTAATGTATCGTCTTATTGGCTAATTTAATCGTCTTATTGGCCATTCAACCAACGAGAGTAATTGTTGCACAAAAGCATCCGCCATTTTGTTTGTACGTTTATTTATCGTTTCGCTTTCGAATCTTCCTCCTGTATTTCGTCGTTCATCATCAAAATATTTTTTATCGTTTTGGTAAGTTATATTGTTAATTTATATATGATTTTTTAAATATATATTATCTATTTTTTTTTCAGTTCGTTATAACATGCTTATAATATTGGTTGTATCAGATTTACTTGTATATTTGTCCATATTATTGTTCGTTTCATGTTAGATTATTTAATTATTATTATGTTAGATTATTCTTTTTATTATTATGTTAGACTATTTGTATGTAATATTTAATTTTTATTAATTCTACTATAACAATTATTATGTAAAATATATTTATTTAATATTGATTGCTTTTTTGTAGTTGTTTATAATAAAAGTCTGAAAATATTTTTATTCATCTTACTTTGACTCTTATTTATTTATTCATAAAATAACAATTATATAATCTAATTTATTCATTTATTTATAAAATAACAATTATATAATCTAATTACATTACAACGATAATTTATTATTAATATATATCATGTTTAACTAGAGTTATTACAAGCGTTGCCTTAAAAAATGTATTAAACTAGACCTGAAAAATACGTAAGCTCAAAAGAGCCACAAAATGTTATAATAAACCTTCAGAAATGTGGGATTAGAGTTGTTGCTAAAAAATATTGTAACCATTATCTATCGTACACTCTGTGGCACCCCTTTATAAAAAAGAGACTCATAACGAACTCGACACGATAATTAGACGACACGATAATTATTTAAGTGAATTTATAATATAGAATTCGGTTTAAGTGCATCTCGTATTAATCATTACTAAACATCTAATATGAGATATTGAACATTAGCTTAAATAATTATCGTGTCGTCTTGAGTTCATTATGAGTCTCTTTTTTATAAAAGGATGTCACAGAGTGTACGATAGATAATGATTACAATATTTTTGAGCAACAACTCTAGTGCCACACTTTTGAAGATTTATTATAACATTCTGTGGCTCTTTTGAGCTTGCGCACTTTTCAGGTCTAGTATATATATAACTTTGATAACTTTGATAGGTTTCGGCTAGTGTTGGCCCAGGCCTTGTCTAACTTAATAGCACCACCTAGCGAAGTCTTACAAATCAGTGTTTTCGGCACCATGGCCCGCTAGAGCAGAGAGTTATTGTTTACGGAGGCATATCCGGGTGTAGGAGGCTTATCCGGGATTTCTTGAAGGAATTTGTCCACAGACTTCTTGAACTTGATGGGGTCTGTTTCTGTTTTGATGTGTTTTGGTGTAATGTTAAAGATAGCAGGGCCAATTGAGGTGAAATAATTGTGCCGTATTGTTGTTATGAGATGCGAGTAAGATTTTTGTCGTGGGCGGATAGCACGGACACAAGCCTTGGGTGTACATTAAAGGTGATGCCAACATCATTTGGGCAAAGCTGATGGAATATTTTCTACATCATGCAGATAATGTAGCGCTCAGGGCGACGTTGGAGAGAATAAAGGTTGAGCTTTTCTAATCGACCCCAATAGACAATACCATCTATCTTTTTTGTAATCGATCTTTGGGGTGCTTCAACTTTCATGATATTTTGTTTCGTATGGGGAGACCACAGTGGACAACAGTATTCAAGGTGGGGTCGGGCCAAAGTGGAGAAGAGAAGGATAACATTGTGGATATATCTCGACTGGAAAGTTCTGAGAATCCAGGAACACATTCTGCGGGCCATGTCAACGTTGCTGTTTATATGAGTGGCCCAGCTTATGTTGTTGTCCACAATTACTCCCAGGTCTCTGATGTTATTGGATGCCACTAGAGTTTCACCTGAAGGAAGAGAGTATGGTGGTTTCAGGGCATCGTTTTTTCCAAAGTGGATTAATTCAAATTTATCCTTATTCAACAGCATATTATTCTTTTCTGCCCATTGGATAACAGCCAGTAGGTCTGACTGAAGGCAAGTCCGGTCACCCACCTCATTGATGACCCTTTGGAGCTTGGAATCATCATTGCTGTGCTTGATGATGTCACTAATGTCATTAATGTAGATGATGAAAAGTAGTGGGCCCAACACAGTGCCTTGTGGGACGCCACTGCTGACTTTGGCAGGGCTTGATTTTACTCCTTCGACTACAACATGTTGGGTTCTGTCTGTCAGGAAACATTTGATCCACTGTAGTAACTTTCCAGGGACACATTGGATAGTTTTTTCAGTAGAATCTTATGATCAACCCTGTTAAAGGCCTTGCTGAAATCAAGGTAGATGACATCAGTGTTTGGGCCCTCTCCCAAGGCTCTTAAAACATCGTCAAAGTGATGCAGGAACTGCGTTAGGCAGTCCCTTCCATTACGGAACCCATGTTGGTTGGAGTTCAGCAGGCCGTTGCTTTGAAGAACATGTGTTATTCGTGATCTCACCACCCTCTCAAATACCTTGATAATATGAGAGGTGAGTGGAGTGAGATCGGACAGTAGTTCACTGCAAGGGACTTATTTCCCTTTTTGAAAACCGGGACAACGAACTGGAACAGAAAGTTTTCAGGAATATAACCAGTGTCCAGTGAGTTCCTCCACAGGATAGCAAGAGGAGATGCAAGTTGACGTCGACACACCTTCAGGACACAAGCAGGGAACCTGTGGGGGCCTACTGCTGGATTGTGATTAATTTCGTTTATTGCCGCTAAGACATCAGGGACGCCAAACGTTATGTCTGATATAGTGTGCTGGGGGTTAACATCACTGATACAGCCCAGATCGGCCATATCAGGATTGCTGAAATCAGAGCAGTATTGTTTCTGCAGTATCTCGCCCATGGCTTTGGCATTATCTTGGAGTGTGCCATTTTCATCAACTAGAGGGCCAACAGTGGAGACAGTGACCTTGTGTTTTTTAAGCAAATGAAAAGAACACTTTGGGGTTGAGTTTGGTTTTCTCAATGGCCCACCTCTCTTCAGCTGTTCTCTGGTTATTGACGAGGGTCATCATGCATTGCTGGAGGTTATATTTTTTTTATTCAAGCAGGGCGATAGCCGTCGAATGTGTGTGTTGCTGTTGGCAGTATTTTAGTGTGTTAATTTTTTTGTTTGTTCTTTTTATTTTTCTGATAATTGTTTTTTCTGTTTTGGAGGATACTGCACCTAGTTTTGTTCACAGGTTTTGGTGGGATGTGTTTTGTACATATATTTGTGACAGTGTCTACAAAGATTTGCCAAGATGTTTTAATGTTGATGGAAATGTGTGCGTGTGTAAAAGACCAGTCAACATGTGATAGTTCGTTCACAATTGCATCCCAGTTGGCATTGTAGAGATCCATGTTATCAAATGGGTGGGCTGGAAATAGGTCGCTAGGATTAGCTTTCGGCTGGTGGAATCTCAGGTTACAAAGAACCATGTCAGGGTCTGAGATAAGGGTTTCTTCCACTGTAATATTATGTATAGTGTTAGTGTGGTTATTAAACACTAAATCCAGAATGTTCTTCTGATGCCTTGTTGG
>OZ024741.1:220286137-220303637 GCA_964016885.1 Eledone cirrhosa
ACATAGATATATAATATACACACATATATATATATATATATAACGAAGGAAATGTGTTAAGGAACCAGGTGGACCATAACGCACCAAAGTACTCAATACTTAGGGTAGTAGAGTGGGTAATAGGAACGAGTAGGACACCGACGGCTGAGCTCAAGCCGTTTCGACGGCTTGAGCTCAGCTGTCGGGGTCCTACTCGTTCCTATATATATATATATATATATATATATATATATATATATATATATATATATATATATATATATATATATATATTACTATATATATATATATATATATTACTATATATATATATATATATATATATATATTACTATATATATATATATATATAACTATATATATATATATATATATATATATAGGAACGAGTAGGACCCCGACGGCTGAGCTCAAGCTGTCGAAACGGCTTGAGCTCAGCCGTCGGTGTCCTACTCGTTCCTATATATATATATATATATATATATATATATATATATATATATATATATATAACGAACGAAATGTGGTAAGGAACCAGGTGGACCATAACGCACCAAAGTACTCAATACTTAGGGTAGTAGAGTGGGTAATAGGAACAAGTAATACCCCGACGGCTGAGCTCAAGCCGTTTCGACGGCTAATTCTGTATTGAATGAAAATTTATTCTGGTATTTAAATAGCCGAACTTATCAAGGGGTAATTCCATATATGGTCAAAGAGATAATCACCAGGATTCGTCACATCACAAGTTAGTAGTAAATCTGTGATGGCAAGTTAGTCCTTCTACCCCAGTTCCCTTTCTTTGTCGTCGTCTTTTTCTCGCCCACCCGAGGTAGCCCATCGGTCCCTTGTAGCTTCAGCACCCCCACCCCCTCCCCTATTCTATGATAGATTTGGCTGACTCCGCTTTTTATAGCAGAGGTGTTCGACTTCGGATACTCGCCCCCTTCTCCGACCGCTGTCCCTTTTTTCCGTGCCTTCTATATTTCTTAGTGGCATCTTTGCTTTAATTTCTCGTTTATCCAGTATTTCTTTCTTCCTTTTCCCTTGTATTAATTTTCCGTTCTTTACTTTTACTTCGTACGATCTTTCATGTAGCTTGTATAAGACTTTTTGTTTCGTGGCGGTACCCTTAGAGTTAGCACTAGTATTTTTTTGCGGGTCCCTGAATTATATCCTCGTACTAGTTTACTTTCTTGCACTGGGTGGTTGCTGGCCCTGTGATTGGGGTAGAAACCTTTATTATTTTCGTGGTAGTCTCTCTAGTATTCTGCCCCCCCCCCCCCCCCTTTGTTGACCCGTCACAGTACGATACACGCACTTATACCTCGTATAAGGGTCCCTTTATTTCCGTCCCACCTAGTTTATTTCTATTATTATTATTTATTTTTTTATTCTACATTATATATATATATATCTTTTTTTTTTTTTTAAATTTATTTATCTATTCTTTTATTCACTTATTTGTTTATTTATTTATTTATGTATCTCTTTAGCCTAGCAATAGCGAGAGACTTATGTCTTAGTAACCAGATTTGGCTTTTTTTTTTTCTCTCTCAGTACCTTTTATAGTTTTACCTTTCATTGTTCTACTTACCGTTTCGACCTCCTCCCCCTCCCCAGTATCCTCTTTGACCTCACACCCAGCTGTAGCTGGCACTACCAACGCATGAATGGGTCTACTCCACCCCCTCTCCCTTTTCCTCCTACCGGCATGTTTAGCTACCCCTTCCCCCACCAACTTGCCATCACAGATTTACTACTAACTTGTGATGTGACCAATCCTGGTGATTATCTCTTTGACCATATATGGAATTACCCCTTGATAAGTTCGGCTATTTAAATACCAGAGTAAATTTTCATTCAGTACAGAATTAGCCGTCGAAACGGCTTGAGCTCAGCCGTCGGGGTCTTACTTGTTCCTATATACATATATATATATATATATATATATATATATATATATTACTATATATATATATATACATATATATATATATATTTATACATATATATAGTAATATACATATATATATATAAATATATATATATATTACTATATATATATATATATATATATTTATATTTATATATATATATAGTTATATACATATATATATAAATATATATATATATATTACTATATATATATATATGTATATATATATATATATATATATATATATATATATATATATATATATATATATATATATATATATATATACGATATTAATAAATGGAAACTATATTTATAAAACCATATTTATTTCATTATACATATTTCAGGGATACCAAATTAAATTAGAACTTTTGCTTATATATATATATATATATATTTATATATATATAGCAATATACATATATATATATAAATATATATATATATTACTATATATATATATTACTATATATATATATATACATATATATATATAAATATATATATATAAATATATATATATATTACTATATATATATATATATATATATATATATATACATATATATATTACTATATATATATATATACATATATATATATTACTATATATATACATATATATATATATATATATATATATATATATATATATATATATATATATATATATTACTATATATATATATATATAGTATGTATCTGTATCTCTGATCATATGCTATCTTTACTGTTTGAAATGAAGGCATTGCTTAGCGCTACTTTCAAAGGAGTAAATCAATTACATCGACCCTGATACTTATTTCAAATTGGTTCATATATATCGATCTATGCATAGCCAACAGCTTTCTTACGTGACATAAAGGAACACAAAATGAACGACATCAAAGATATTTACACTGCTGTAGATATAAACACTGAAACACGTGCGGATATACATAGTGTATCTCATGTTCCCACGACGACTGACACACATACATATAGATATGCACCTACGCATTATACACACACACAAACACGCACACATATATATATATATATATATATATATATATATAACGAAGGAAATGTGGTAAGGAACCAGGTGGACCATAACGCACAATACTTAGGGTACACAATACTTAGGGTAGTAGAGTGGGTAATAGGAACAAGTAACACCCCGACGGCTGAGCTCAAGCCGTTTCGACGGCTAATTCTGTACTATACTATATATATATATATATATATATATATATATATATATATATATATATATATATATATATATGTATGTATATGTATGTGTGTGTGTGTGTGTCTCTATGAGGGGCGTGTGTGTATGTATTATACTAACACACATACATATATTGGTATGTTTAAATATATAACCATGTACACACACACATATATATATATATATATATGGCTAACTAGCAAGATGCTAAATATATATATATATATATATATACCTCTTCTATAGGAAGAAGCAGTAAAAATAACTATCTAACTATCGTCAATGCTTTTCTTTCTTCTACCACGTATTTACTTCCAATGGATGACTAACGTCAGAAATCTTAGGGGACTTGTTCTCCATATTGTATTTTCTGATTGACATTCGCATATATATATATATATATATATATATATATATATATATATATATATATATATATATAAGTTTTAATATAGATGAGATTCTCATCTATATTAAAACTTTTATACTCTGCAATGTATTGAGTACCTTACTTACTGTGGTTACCTCCGATTCAACCCGGAATAACGTATATATATATATATATATAGTTATGTAATAAACAACATAAGGCAATTATTCCATTTACCAGTGGTTTCTTAAAAGCAAAACATTTTGCTTTCAATCCTCAGAATGAAAAAATCCTGGTCTATATATATATATATATATTTTTTTTTTTTTTTCTTTTTTTAAAAAGGAAAAGAATGACTTCAGTTGTAGTTCTAAATAATTTGATTTAATTTTATAATATAATAATATGAGTATTATAATATTATAAAATTAAATCAAATTATTTAGAACTACAAGTGAAATCATTCTTTTCCTTTTTTCCAAATATACCTAACTGTACCAAGGACCTCAGACATTTTCCAATATATATATATATATATTTATATATATATATATTTATATATATATATATTTATATATATATGTATGTTTATGTATATTGTCCATGTCTGTATACGCATATACGCTTATGTGATAAAGTATAAGTCTACGTACTTTTTAAGTATATGCGTGTGGTTGAGTGTGTGTATGTTTATATATTTATTGTTTATACATATATATGTATGTATTCTTTGTTTCTCCTCTTCTTCTTCGCCCGTTTTTTGCTCAGCCTCACTTTCATATTTCTTATATTTTGTTTTCAAATCCATATTTAATAAAAACACCATGTTTTATTCATTCTGACAACTGAAAACAGACATATCTGCTTTCTAGAAACCACTGGTAAATGAAATAATTATCTCATGTTGTTTATTACGTAACTAATAAGCTCTGTAGCCTACATAGAGGACGTTTTTTCCTGTACCTTTCCGACCGAATTACTTCACACACACACACACACACACACACACACACACACACACACACACACACACACACACACACACACACATATATATATATATATATATATATATATATGAAAACAGGGAGAAAGCGACGATTAAGAAAAATATTTTTTTCCCCTTTTTTTTGTTTCTCTCTCTCTTTTCTGGGTTAGAAAATGATTAAAATGAAATGTTTTACTTTGTGTGAAGTGTTAAGGTATTAGTTGATTTATTTATTATTTAAGAATGGCATTTATCTATCTATTTATATATTTAATTATTGTCTATTACCGGTTTCAGCATTTATATGCATTATCAAATGATAGTGAAATGTATTAGTGTGGTGTCGCACATGTTAAACAGAAAGTGCAGAAAGAATAATGTTATATACAAACAAGGTTTAAGAAGTGAAAAGAAAAAAGAAAAAAGAAAAAGGAAAATAAAACGACCATAATGTCGAACGTAAAAAGTCAATGTGGAAGAAAAAATAATGTTATTTACAAGCACAGTCATTGAAGTTAAGCAGTTCAAAATGTGTTAATATCGCAAGAGTGCTTAGTTGAACCATGGTTCCGTGAAGGAGGCAAATGGTGGACTGTGGTTTGATATGATTTCCCTTTTTAGAGAGTTAATATGCAGGGGGAAGCAATTCTTGCTGGGTGATATTTAATTTAATTAAGAAAAAGGATTAGGTAGGGTGTGAGGGAGGTAACTCTTGTAAATGTTTGATGGTTTGTTGCAGTTTTAGATTGGTCCGATTTTTAGGGCATTGAGTAGTGGTTGAAATTTATTAATGAAATGTGTTTCCTTATTGGTAGGTTGGATGAAAGTAGGGTTATCTATGAATTTGTAAATGGGGAAAATTGTAAAGTTTGGATGTTGGTTGAGAGCACAATTGGCGATATGTTCACTAAATACAATCTTTCTGTATTCCTGTATTTTAATTTGTGATTTATGGATGGTCATACGTTGACGGAGGCTGTTTTTTGTCTGTCCTATGTAGTGCTCTTGACAACCTGAGCAGGTCAAAACATAGATAAGCTTTTCAGGTGCACATGTAAAGTTGTGTTTAACTGTGTAAATCCTTGAAAGGTTTATTATACTATGATCATTTCAATGACCGGGTTCGATATGAATCCGGTGATATCATCAGGTATTGAAATATAACAAAGGAATATGTAAAAAACCATGTGTCCGAAAAATCAGAGACAGAGACAAAGAGGACGACTAACCAACTAGCTGCCTTCACCTCGGCCAGTCGCCCTCAAATGACCAATTCTATCCAGTGGTGAACCAACAAACCTAAAGATATATATATATATATATATATATATATATACACTCACCCCCTAAACATATATACATATATTTACACGTTGATTGACATATGTCTAAACAACCCGATGACAATAACATCTGACGGACAAGTGAGTTTTATGTAGCCCGACCTGCAAGAAATAGCAGCCAAATAGCCCTCAAATCACATCTTAGAGAATTTGACATGAAAGCAAGAAATACACTTTGGATAATGTTATTGTTGTTGTTCTCGATAATCTCACTGTGTTTATTTTTATTCCTCTCTACCAAACCTCTGACCAACAGAAACCCCAACTCTCTTTGGTCCAACACCCCACCATTTCATCTCCCATCACTTATTGTCTTTAACCAGCTCTACAATCTCACCCAGCACCTTCACTTCACCACACAAACGTCATAATATCTATGAAACAGTCAAAACACCACACCCCCACAACCCCACCAACCATTACATCCCACTACACTACACCCCCACAACACCCACTAGCCATTAATTCCCACCACACCCCACAACCCCCACCAACCATTACTTCCCACCACACCCCTACAACCCACACCTTCCATTACTTTCCACCACACCACACCCACATAACCCCCACCAACCATCACTTCCCACCCCACACCACCCCCATAAACCCTACCGACATTACTTCCCACCACACCACAACCCACACCAACCATTACTTCCCACCACACCACAACCCCCACCAACCTTGCTTCCCACCACACCCACAACCCTCACCAGCCATGGCATACCACCACACTACACCCCCACAACCCACACCAACCATTACTTCCCACCACATCGCACCCCCGGAACCCCCACCAACCATTGCTCTCCCCCACACCCCCACAACGCCCACCACCCATTGCTTAACCACAACCCCCACCAACCATTGCTTCCCACCACACCCCGCATCCCATTACTTCCCTCCACCATCATCTCTCTCACACCATTTCTTCATTCTAATCCTTCCCCCACCTATCACTCACACCCAAATATTCCTTCCAACAAAACCACCAATCAAAACAAACTTTAACTGACCACCATAAATGAATGTGAATCGTTGTGGATTAGCAGTGTCGGTAGAGGGTCGGACGCCATGCTTTGACGCATAGAGTTACGGCCCTTGCCATTCTGAGTTCAAATCCCGCCGAGGTTGACTTTGCCTTTCATCCTTACGGGGTCGATAACATAAAGTACCAGTAATACACTGGGTAATTGCTGGCCTTGTGCCAAAAGTAGAAATAGTTATATACCTTTTCTACGAGGTCATAAAGTATGGCTTGGATGCTGCAGGCTTCCCCTCCCAGCTCAAGCCGGTCAGGCTGGATCAAAGGGACAGGCTGGCAAGAGGCCAGACGGTATGACCATCTTCCCGCTCCGCGGTGGCAAACCCCTCGTGTGGGATGCCACTTGCAACAACACTTTCTCCAGCCGCAACTTCGTGCAGTCTGTGACTAACCCAGGTACTGCTGCACGTCAGGCTGAGGAGGCCAAACTCTCCAAGTACAGGTCGCTCTACGACAGGTTTGCGGTCGTGCCCTTGGTAGTGGAGACTTCTGGAGTCCCTGGCCCTAGGATTACCTCTCTACTCACCACCATAGGCGCTGATCTGGCCAGCCGCAGGTGTGAGCCTCGCTAGTTGGAATGGCTCTTCCAACGCATCTTCCTTGCTATCCTCCGGGGAAACGCCTTCTCCATTCTGTCCGCTGGAGCTGTGGGGAGGCCAGCATGTGGAACCCCATTTGCTCACCATACAGAGAGATGGGGGAGGGCGAGAGAGATGGAGGCGATGACAGTGGGAGTTCGGCCCTTCCACGTTCGAACCATATCCTTGTGGTTGTGTTCATTATTTATAGATAACTATGGTCGGTGGATTGGCAGTATCGGTAGAGGGTCGGACGCCATGCTTTCTAGCATAGTTACGTCCCTTTACGATCTGAGTTCAAATCCCGCCGAGGTTGACTTTGCCTTTCATCCTTACGGGGTCGATAAAATAAAGTACCAGTAATGCACTGGGTAATTGCTGGCCTTGTGCCTAAAGTAGAAACAATTATTTATAGATAACTATATAATATTTCTGTATTATAGTTGTAGAGCAATTCCTATATAAATCATGTTGTAGAGATGTACATGCATTTTATCTTGCTCTGTTTCTACGCCTTAAGAGGTTCATTCTGTCATTACCACAACAGACGTCCGACGAGTTGTTGATTTAACAGTCCGGCTAAATGGATACAGATAGAACCTTGAACTGATCAATAGCGAAACGCGCGTTACCACTCAATAAACATAACAAATCGTCCTTTTTATTATATATGTATGTATGTATGTGTGTGTATATATATATATGTATGTATGTATGTATGTATGTATGTATGTATGTATGTATGTATGTATGTATGTATGTATATGTAATATGTATATATATATCATATATATATATGTATGTAGGTATATATATATATATATATATATGTAGGTATATATATATATGTATATATATGTATGCATGTATCTATGTATATATATGTATGTATGCATGTATATATATATATATATATATATATATATATATATATATATATATAAACACAGCAAGAACAAAACACGTAATACCCTGACACGCGAAAAAGAAAAGCTCGCTTCTTCAACCACCGACAGTGGCTTATATGTGGATCCGTCGGTTTCGATGTTTACAGTAGACAATACAACAGCTGTATCAATAGGTTATAAGGCTCTAGCTCTTAACAAAACCAGAAACAAATATACAGAATTCGAGAGTAGTTTGAACAAATGAGACAATACAGTGTCATGAAACCTTCTGAAATTGTCTATCACAAACAGTCGGCTGCTGTGAAGAAAGCAATTTGAACAAAACAAATTGATTCTTTTGAAAGTAAATAAAACCTGTACATACCTGCATGTGGGAAAACACTGAAAGAAGAATATTTGGCCTTACAACATAGAAAACACAGACACACAGAAACACACACACACACACATATATACACATATACACTTATACATATACATATGTATATATATATATATGCACGCACAGAAATAGTAGCCAAAATTATTTTACTGTAAATATTCAAGCAGAAAAAGACAGACATATATATATATATATATGTGTGTGTGTGTTTGTGTGTGTGTGTATGTGTATGTAAGCATATGTATAATTATATATATATATATATGTGTGTATATATATATGTGTGTGTATATATATGTGTGTGTATGTATATACATAAATCTTATATACTATATAAATGCATTGTGCTATTCCTTTTTCTTAAAAACTTGCTATTACATACTGCCATTTTAATTCCCTACTTTTATTTAAAAATTGTTAATATATTTCTTCATTTGATATATATATATATATATATATATATATATATATATGATAATAATGATGGCTGCGCGTTGCAAATGGTGGTGCATATGAAAAAGTAAGTCCTTCATCAGTGACCCTCCAACCGTCCCAGGCATTTCATCGCTTTAAGGGCCATATGCCTCAGGTTGGTGCGAACAACGGCTAAAAAAAGTCGTTGGGACACGTAAATAAAGGGGACGTTAGGGTAACAAACAAAATGGTTTAAGCAACGGAAAGTGAGAAGAAATAGACAAGTCCCAGATCTCTATGAATATAAACTCGGTGAAATCGTGAACAAGAGACAAAAGACCATCAAACCTGGTTGAAATGTGAGCAAGGAAGGAATTTCGCACAGGTCTAACGGGGGGGGGGGGAGAAAAGAAGAAGAAGAAGAAGAAGAAGAAGAAGAAGAAGAAGAAGAAGAAGAAGAAGAAGAAGAAGAAGAAGAAGAAGAAGAAGAAGAAGAAGAAGAAGAAGGGGTCTGGTCTACGAATTCGGTAGACATAAGTTTTGTGAAGTCGCAGACGAAAGAGAGAGAGAGAAAAAAATTCCATACCAGCTTGACCAAGACCGCGCGAGAAAAGAATTACACACAGGTCAAACTTGAAGGAGGAGGAGGAAAGAGGAGGAGGAGAGGTGGTGACAGAGAATGAGTGAGTGAAAGTTGAGGAGGAGGCTAACAGAGCGAGAGACTGCTAGAAAGGGTAAAAGGTACAAAGAACGAGAAAGGGTAAAAGGTACAAAGAACGAAACAGACGGGTGGCAGCAGAAGAAAAATTATGTGTAAATATGATAATAATGATGGCTGCGCGTTGCAAATGGTGGTGCATATGAAAAAGTAAGTCCTTCATCAGTGACCCTCCAACCGTCCCATGCATTTCATCAGGTTGGTGCGAACAACGGCTAAAAAAAGTCGTTGGGACACGTAAATAAAGGGGACGTTAGGGTAACAAACAAAATGGTTTAAGCAACGGAAAGTGAGAAGAAAATATATATATATATATATATTATTCATTATTTATTTGGCAGTATCGGTAGAGGGTCGGACGCCATGCTTTGACGCATAGAGTTACGGCCTTTGCCATTCTGAGTTCAAATCCCGCCGAGGTTAACTTTGCCTTTCATCCTTACGGGGTCGATAAAATAAAGTACCTGTAATGCAATGGGTAATTGCTGGCCTTGTGCCAAAAGTAGAAACAATTATTTATTTTTATATATACTAGCAGAAAAAACACCCTTTTTTGTAGTGTGCATAATGATATTATAGTCAAGTATATATACATGTAGATATGATACATCAAACAAAATCGTAATTAACAATATACACAGAAACTGAACGAAGACTACGTTATGTAATCAGTAACATAATCCATGATACATTAAAAAAAGACGATAGTATATACAAACTGCATTAGGAGATAATTAGTGTCGGAAATATATGAATATTTATTTAAGCGATCGCTAACCGGAAGTGTTGACATTTGAAAATTTTAAAGAAGTGAATCTTAAAATAAGCAACAAAATTATTTATATTTAATCAAGAATAACGAAATTTAGTAGATAAATTATGTAATATTCATTCATTATTTATTCAAAGTAATCCAACTTATTTTACGAACGGGATAAACATAATATATTCTGGGCGTAGTCTCGCACTCCTTACTTTATTATAGTTTAGATATACTTTGTTTTTGTATTTGTTTTGCAAGATTTTTAATCTGAGAATGTGTGTTGAAACAGATATTGTTATACTTTGGGAAGGTCATGCTGCTAATAAAAACACACGATTTTACTCCATTCATTATTATAACATCCAATCAATCGGAAGGAAACGTAGTTGATGGGGGTATATATACCCATGGGATATATGTCCATTCGCTCCTAACATGATTCTGGAATAGGCATACTAATTGGCATATAATTAGCTCTCGTGTTGGTATTTAATTATACACTCTGTATTTATACAGATATAAAATTATCATACACTTTGACTGCTTGCACACATTATATATGCATATATATATATATATATATACGGAAAAAAACACACCGAGCATTATAATAAATGTTCGGTGAATCCATACGTACATATATATATGTGTGCATGTATGTATATATATATACATACTACTGTACGTCTGTATACATATATCTATGTACGTGTACATACTTACATATATATATATATATATATATATATATATATATATATATATATATATATATATATATAAAATTGTAAGTTTGAAGAATTATTAGATAAAATATATACAGTCTTTCCTCTCCCTACTCCGTAGAAATCAACCACATAAATAATCATTTAAACAAGGCTCTGAGTTTAAAATGTAACTATATGTATATATTTAGACATAGTCCAAACTCTGGGTGTCTCTTGATGAGCTCCAAGCCTCGTGGATAAATCCAGGACCGAATATATCCGCAAAAAAGGACTGAAACTGCCGGCAGTCGGTACTAATGAATTTTGGTAAAGTTTATATGCATTTTTTCTTATATTTTCGACCTAACTCCGTTTAGTTAATTATTTGTCTAGTCAATTTATACGGGCTAAAAGGAATGACTAGATAAATTTTATCTGGCTGTCCCTCGCGGAAGATAGTCTGTATCACTTGTCTATTATTTCTTCATAGTTATATTTTAAACTTATAGCCTCGTTTAAATGATTATTTATGTGGTTCATTTCTATGGACGAGGGAGAGGAAATACTGTATATATTTTATCTAATAATTCTTCAAACTTACTAATTTTATATATAGTTCTGATAATTTTCTAAATTAATTCTTTCATTGAGCCACACCGTGAAATGTAGCCACACTCATATATGTATCTCTGACTATGTCTAAATATATACATATATCCCTATGAATTTAATATATACTGCTGTAAGGTAGAATAACACTTTAGGCAAGATCTGGCTGCGCTTTCTAGCAACCAACCTACTCGCCGCCTGGCAACCAATCACAATCTTCTGCCTTGACCACTAGCCACGTGATAATTCTTAGCCATTTTTGAATACATTTCTGGCGGGGATCACGGTAGAAACTTTAGTCCAAACTTGTGGTGTCTCTTGATCAGTTCCAAGCCTCGCGGATAAATCCAGGATCGAACATATCCGGAAAAAAGGAGCGAAATAGCTGGCAGTCGGGACTAGAGGAATTTTGGTAAAGTTTATATGCATTACGTCTGTGTGCACACTTGTCTGTAAGTGTGCGTGTGTGTGAGCATATGTATGTCTGTGTATACGTGCATGAATATATGTATGTCTGTATAATTATATATATGTATAAGTGTAATTGTATCTATTTGTGCATGTATATATATATATATATATATATATATGTAGGAGGGGAGTTTTATTGTAGCACAATAAAGCAATGCAAATATCGGATAAGTAGCACTCTACAGTTTGTAGGACTGGAGTATAAATAATATAAAATCAAAGGATGGTTAAAAGAGTTCCAGGTATTTTATTATGCGCATTTCAAAAACAAATATCATCATGGGATGGTATCTGATGAGAACGCAGATATCATCCCATGATGACATTTGTTTTTGAAATGCACATAATAAAATACTTGGAACTCTTTTAACCATCTTTTGATCTTATATTATATATATATATATATATATATATATATATATAATAGAAAACGAAAAATCAATGATGCATCTGAACACAATTTAATGTGTGTTACAATTGTTTCGCCAGCGGACAACTCGAGACGTGATCATTGTGTGGATCTGTATGATTCTGGACCCGCAGGTTCGACGGACACGTCTAATGATTTCGGAACATATTCTCTCACTCTCAGAATATGCTCCGAAATCATTAGACGTATCCGTCGAACCTGCGGTTCCAGAATCAGACAGATCCACACAATTATCACGTCTCGAGTTGTCCGCCGGTGAAACAATTATAACACACATTAAATTGTGTTCAGATGCATCATTGATTTTTCGTTTTCTATTATATCATAATCTGCTCTGTAAGAGCATAGAGTGCTCAACCGGCATACCGCTTATGGAAGCATCTTAGCTACCATCAGACACTCACATACACACACATATATATATATATATATATATATATATATATATATATATATATAAATAACAGATTAAAGTTTAAGCAAAGAATAGCTGCTTTCACCCTTAACGGGATCTTCTGAAACTAAAAAAAATCAATCTGTGAACGCAGAAGTAAATATTTAAAAAAACGTTGCAACCGAAGGAAGACAGGAAGACGATACTTTGGTTCGATATATGAATTTATGTATTGTATAGTTGGCAATATACCACATGTTTCATTAAAAACATTTTGAAGATCTTCCGCTACCATTCTTATAGTAGTGACTATGTCACTTACTTCTTTTTTTCGGCAAAAGAAGGGAGAGAAGCTAACAGAGTCTGTTTCGCCTTTGCCGAAAATCATAGAAGCTGGATTCTTATAGAAGTCCAGTAATAATCAGGAGTTGATTATACAGAACGATTGCCGATCCAGCAAAAATTAGATATTAGGATTGGTGCTCTGAAATAGCGATGTATACATAAATATATGTATTGTATATTTGGCAATATACCGTATGTTTAATTAAAAACATTTTGAAGACCTTGCGCTATCATTTTTAAAGTAGTGACTATGTCACTTACTTCTTTTTTCGGCAAAATGTTTTTAATTAAAGATACGGTATATTGCCAAATATGCTATACATACATTCATGCATACATCGCTATTTCAGAGCACCAATCTTATATATATATATATATATATATATATATATATATATATATATATTGTATATATGTAGATATATATATGTGTATATATAATTATATATATATATATATATATATATATATTTATATATATATATATGTGTGTGTGTGTGTGTGCATGTATGGTATTATGTGTGTGTGTATTTGGGCGTTATTTTTGAGTACGTGTATGTGCTTGTGTGCGTGCGTGTACACATATATGAGCGAAAGAACGCATGCATATGTGGGTATTTATATTTCCATGTAGGCGCAGATATACTTATGTGTGAATATATAAGTTTACGTATATGCGTGAGTTTGTGTATGTATTTGTATATTTACATATACGTTTTATTTATGTCCGTTATTTTATTTCACCCTCACTATCATTTATCCTAAACTTTGTTTTCAAATCCATATCTCTCCTCCATTTTAATAAATTCTTTCTGATGATTGAAGGCAGATGTAAATTTCAAGCTCGTCTGTCTTCAGGGAACCTTTGGTAAATGAATTAATTATCTTATGTTGTTTAATACATAACTATATATATATATATCCAGGGGGTGTAACTAGGAGTTACTGCAGGTTCACCGGGGAGAGCACTCAATGTTTAGGTTCACTTCTGTGACGAGGTGTAGAGCTATACAGAGTGTAATATATGGAAAGGATAAAAAGGACGATTGACTATTCCTTCATTGCATTTATTGATAGGTGACGCGCGTTTCGTCACTGATCAGCTCAAGGTTCGATCTATATCGATCCTACCCGACTCAATAATCCGCAGCTCGACGGACCCTCTTAAAATGCTATAAGAAAATGAAATACATGCTATGTGGTAAAGTCAGAGATTCAAGAGTTTGACAAATAGCAATCATAACCACCACCACCATATCATCACATCCACCCCCACATACTCTACACGCCAAGGCCAACCAACCACCACCACACCACAGCCCATCTCATCCACCGACCGTCACCAACATCTCACCATCACACCCACCCCCATATACACTACAGGCCAGTACATCGCCTTGATCCTTCCCACCAATCAAAACAACTCATTTTGTCAAACTCTTGAATCTCTGACTTTACCACATGGCATGTATTTCATTTTCTTATAGCATTTCAGGAAGGTCCGTCGAGCTGCGGATTATTGAGTCGGGTAGGATCGATATAGATCGAACCTTGAGCTGATCAGTGGCGAAACGCGCGTCACCTATCAATAAATGCAATTAAGGAATAATCAATCGTCCTTTTTATCCATTCTCTCTCTCTCTCTCTCTCTCTCTCTCTCTCTCTCTCTCTCTATATATATATATATATATATATATATATATATATATATATATATATATATATGAATGTATGTTTAGTATATTTGGCAATATACCGTATGTTTAATTAAAAACATTTAGAAGACCATACGTAATCAGTTTTAAAGTAGTGACTATGTCACTTATTTTCGGCGAAAGAAGGGAGAGAAGCCAACAGTCCGTTCACGCTAGTTAGCGTTCATCAGAGCCACGTATTTCCCTGGTATCGCCGAAAATTATAGAAGCTGAGTTCTTATAGAATACCAGTAATAATCAGAGCGATTGCCGGTCCAGCAAAACTTAAGTATTAGGATGTATGTATTCATGTATACATCGCTATTTCAGAGCACCAATCCTAATATATATATATATATACTCTTACATGTTCCAGCGATCCGTGTAGCTGAGGCCATACTGGGGCACCACTCTTGTTACTACGTGCTCTATCTCCAGCCTGTGTTGTCTGGCCATTGGTGTAAGAGGAAGCCTCATTGCTGCTGTCCTTAGGTTCCCTTCGTACCATGCTGTGGTCTCATCCGGGATTCTGGATAGGAGGGTGTCAAGATGTTTCTTGAAAACATCCACGTCTACACCATGCAGATCTCTCAAATTTCTTGGCAGCTTGTTGAAGAATTGAGGGCTTTTAGACCCAGGCTATTGCAATATCTGCTCCTTATTCTAGTTATGCAAGACCTTTGGCTCCACACAGTGACGTCCTGTTCGGAGGTTGGTCCATCACCCAATGCCACCTCCATGATTTTCCATATGTATATCACTGCGTATCTCTCCCGTCATCGTTTTAAGGAGTAGTTTCAGTTCTATTAGCAGCTCCCAGTAGCTTACATCCTTCATCGTAGCAATCCTTTTCGTGTAGCTTCAGTGGATTGCCTCAAACTCCGTGGTTAGATTGCTAAGTGGTGACCACAGTTGGGAGCAGTAGTCCAGTCGGCTTAGGACAAATCTCCTCCATTGTATCAACAATGTCTGTCGGTCTCTTGTCTCCCCTGCGCCACCCATATCTGAACTTTTGACAAATCATTTAACACAACTGAGACAATTCCTAAAAATAACTTTGACTGGTGAAAAGAAAGACTGCCAACACTACTTCTACTACAACTACTATGACTACTTCTCTCTATATCTATATAAGGCTACAAGAATGATGAACAAAACATTTCAACCCTCAATTTTGAATTTTAAATCTTTTATTCTTTTTAATTCTTTTTAATTCTTTTTAATTCTAATATCCAACCTTTGATAAGATGGTTCACACTGATACATTGAAACCGGTTATATTTTATATACATTATAAAACTCCTTTTTTTTAAAGAATTGTTGCTCTCATTTTTTCAATAATATCACTTTGACGAATCAAAGAAGAAAAATAGAAGAACGGACGCTTAAATATATTTTCCGTGCTATTTCTAATTCTACCTTTTCTCTATAACCGCTGTTTTGTATAGAAATTAAATCCCTTTTCAAATATATATATATATATATATATATATATATATATATATATATATATATATATATATATATATATATATATATATATATATATATATATATATATATATATATATATATAGTTATACTTTGGGAGGGTCATGTTGCCAATAAGAAACACACGCCCCAGTTGCTTTCACTTCAATTTATTATAAATTAAATTTATAAATTTAGGAATTTAGGAATTTTATTTATAATAAATTGAAGTTAACTTTGCCTTTAATCCTTACGAGGTCGATAAAATAAAGTACCAGTAATGTACTGGGTATTTGCTGGCCTTGTGCCAATAGTAGAAACAATTATTTTACGATTGTTTCTGGGACCCTACCATTAATTGGTGGATTTATCTGTGTATATTCGTATATGTATATATATATAGTGGTAGAACACTGGAAGGTAATATCCGTAGTGGTAGAGCACTCAGTGCATGGATCGAGTTAGGTAGAAGTGGTTACACAACAGTGAGGTCACCATACCGATAACAATTGTTTCACCTTAGCGGATCCTCAGCTGGTAATGAACATGGTTAATACCATGTCCATTACGAGCTGAGGATCCGCTAAGATGAAATAATTGTTCTCGGTATGGTGAACTAACTGTTGTGTAACCACTTCTATCTGTATAAATATATATAATTTTTAATCGTAATTTTCAATCATAATTTTCAATCATATTTTATTTGTTTGACCTGA
>OZ024741.1:220306137-220323637 GCA_964016885.1 Eledone cirrhosa
TTTTGCGTTGTGTTCTTGAGCAAGACACTTTATTTCACGTTATTCCAGTTTACTCAGCTGTAGAAATGAGTTGCGATGTCACTGGTGCCAAGCTGTATCGGCCATTACCTTTCCATTAGACAACATCGGTGGCATGGAGAGGGGGGGGTATGTAGGGGTGACTGTTCATCTTCCACAAACAACCTTGCCTGGACTTGTGGTTCGAAAGAGAACCTTTTAGGTACAAACCCCATGGTCATTTGTGACCGAAAGGGGTCTTTACTCTTTACACTTTAAATATGTACAGAAAAGTAGACCTTGGCAGGATTTGAACTCAGAACTTAAAGAGACGAACGAAATCTTGTCCGACGCTCAATCGTTTCTGCCAACGAATTGTCAGCCTTCTGAATTACCAACGAATACTTAAAGTACATCTTGAAATCTACGTATATAAACGCATTAGGCGAATAACGCGCATTAGGATTTTTTGAAGCGTAACTTAAAGATAATCCACCCGATTTCCTCGAAATTTGCATCACACATTAATTAGTCCCCTCTTATTGCTGTGGATGAAAAAGATTTCTGATTCCATTAATGGTTTCTAGGAAATTTACAAATTACCATTGGGCATTACATGCCATTTTCATTTTCAATATAAACGCTACATAAACATCGTAAGTAGCGTATAATATTTCGCTAAAAATTTGGTTTATATAACAGAGGACACAACACTTACTTACTTTTAAGCGGGACCATTTTCGGGACCCCGTGCAACGCTGGGCTCTGCTGCTAGTATATATATATGAATAAAGTGGTCCTTCATCAGTGATCTTCCAATCATCATTGGTATTTCTTCGCTTTAAAGAACATATACCTCCGGTTGGTGCAAGCAACGGCTAAAGAAATTCGTTGGGACATGTAAATAAAGGGAACAGCAAGAGTGTAAAGAAACAAAGATGGTGAAGCAACGAAAAGTGAGGAAGAGCGAGTCAAGTCCAAAAATTTCCATGAATATAAGTTCGGTGAAATCGTGAACGAGAGAGAATAAGGGACCATCAAACCTGGTTGAAATGTGAGCAAAGATATATATATATATATATATATATATATATATATATATATATATATATATATATGGAGGAGGTTATTACACATATATATATATTACACATATATATATATATATGAATTACCAACGAATACTTAAAGTACATCGTTAAATCTACGTTTATATATATATATATATATATATATATATATATATATATATATATATATATATATATATAAACGTAGATTTAAAGATGTACTTTAAGTATTCGTTTGGTAATTTATATATATATATATATATATATATATATATATATATATATATATATATACTAGCAGCAGAGCCCAGCGTTGCACGAGGTCCCGAAAATGGTCCCGCTTAAAAGTAAGTAGGTGTTGTGTCCTCTGTTAAATAAACCAAATTGTTAGCGAAATATTATACGCTACTTACGATGTTTAAGTAGCGTTTATATTGAAAATGAAAATGGCATGTAATGCCTACTGGTAATTCGTAAATTTCCTAGAAACCATTAATGGAATCGGAAATCGTTTTCGTTCACAGCAATAAGAGGGGACTAACTAATGTGTGATGCAAATTTCGATGAAATCGGGTGGATTATCTTTAAGTTACGCTTCAAAAAACCCTAATGCGCCTTATTTGCCTAATGCCCTAGGGCAGAAAAAATTAAATATCTTTTAGCCCATTGCACTTCTAGAAATATAACTAACGCATGTGTAAAGTCTGAAAATAATCGGTCGGCTACTTCTCGAGTTTTAGAGATTTACACAGACAGACATCCTCTGTTTTATTTATAGATATATATATATATATTGATATATTAGGGTAAACATTGATGCAATTCAAATCAAGCACTCAACGTACTTTTTCCACATAGGAGTGACGGAGTAAATATCGAATAAGGAAAAGCGAAGTAGATTCAGATGTTCAAATCCTTTAATAATAATGCTGTGATATATATTTCGCTATATATTGATATAGATATATACAAATTAAAATTGCTAACGTAACTTTCTATCGTTCTCTCTCTTTTATCTCTGTTATTTTGATGGGTTTTTTTCTGACTCTATTTTCTCAAATACTTTTTACCTTGGCACGTATATCTCACACGCATTGTCGGGCTTCCAAATAAACAAACTTATTCCCTAGTTGTATCTCATATTCCACAATGCTTCAACCAAATTACAACACTTTATTATATATATACATATATATATGTCTGTGTGTGTGTGTGTGTATATATATATATATAGACCACGTAAAACATGGGCGGAGGTGGTGAGAGCAGACCTCAGATCGCTGAAACTCACCGAGGAGATGACGAAGGACCGTGACAAGTGGAGAGATGCTGTGGTGAATAGGACACTCCAACTATTGCAAGCAGGGAAAAGCGGGCGTGAAATAATGATGATGATGATGATGATGATGATGATGATGATGATGATGATGATATATATATATATATAGGAACGAGTAGGACCCCGACGGCTGAGCTCAAGCCGTTTCGACGGCTAATTCTGGACTAAATGAACATTTTTATCCTGGTATATGAATAGCCGAGCTTCTCAGGGAGTAATTCCATATATGGTAAAAGTGATTGTCACAAGGATTGGTCAAAAGTTTGTTGTTGAGACACATAATTCTATCATGGCAATTATAGTAACCAGAAATTGTTTTTTTTACATTTAATTGTTTTTTAACATTCTCGCTATTTTTCTATATTGTTTCGACTCCCCCCCCCCCTCCCCCTCCCCCTCCCCTTCCCTAGTATACTTCTTTGACCTCCTGCCCAGCTCTAGTTGGCACTATCAACGAACGACTGGGTTTCCTCCACCCCTCTACCTCTTTCTTCTACTGGCAGGTTCAGCTACCCCTTCCCTCGACAAATTGCCATGATAGAATTATGTGTCTCAACAACAAACTTTTGACCAATCCTTGTGACAATCACTTTTACCATATATGGAATTACCCCCTGAGATGCTCGGCTATTCATATACCCGGATAACAATTTTCATTTAGTCCAGAATTAGCCGTCGAAATGGCCTGAGCTCAGCCGTTGGGGTCCTACTCGTTCCTATTACCCACTCTACTACCCTAAGTATTGAGTACTCTGGTGCGTTATGGTGCACCTGGTTCCATACCACATTTCCTTCGTTATATATATATATATATATATATATATATATATATATATATATATATATATATACATACATACATACATACATACATACATACATACATACATACATACATACATGGTGGTGGCTGCCAACTCGTTTTCGAGTACGGCCACTACTTTATATCCATGTAGGAGATCCCCTACCGATGCGCTAAACAAGTGTGACTTTTTAGTCCAGCCAGCGACTTGAAAACTCTGGTACAAACACTACACCTGTGACAATTATTGACACATAGTGCTGGGCCCATGGTACCATGTGACATATATATATATATATATATATATATATATATATATATATATATATATATGAGTGGTTAGAGAATTGGATTCACAATTTTCAAGTTGCGAGTTCGGTTCCTGGACCGTGCGATGCGTTATGTCCTTGAGCAAGACACTTTATTTCACGTTGCTCCTTCTACCTGGAGTTGCGACCGATAGATAGTACTAGCAACTGGAAAGACCGACGAAAACATTGTTTCCTCGGTCCGATTTGACGAAAGTCGATTGATCCTTTATATATATATATATATATGTATATATATATATATGTATATATATATATATATATAGCTTTGTAAATATTGATAAAATATTTTAGTTCCCATGGTTGAGTGGATTCTGTAATACCCGAACAGACATTGAGGAAATTAATCATAGAATCTTCTTCTTCTTCTTCCCCCCTCCCGTTTCCTCCTCTCCCACCACATATACCTTGGAGGGTTGCAGGGATGCTGTGTCCTCAAGCACGCCTTCCAGCATGTCCTATTAGAAGCAACCAAACCGCAAACAGTTAATTCTCTTTTTGGTTTGTATATTTGACGGTGGTTTCAACGATAGCAGTGAGCAATAGTAACAACATTAATAACAGCATAAAGATCAAACACTGTCTACATTGATGTCTTTACAATTTACAGTTTCAAGTATAACCATCGAATGTTACGCAGCAGTTTGAATAAGAAAGACATTTGTTAAATATTTGACGTGCAGCAACAGATGGTGGGAATATGAACAAAATAAAAGCATTTAAGTGAGCGGAAGTGATATGAAATCTTTAGAATTCTAACAAAGAAATGAGAGAAATATTTGCATTACTCATGTCTGGATATAGAATACATTTAGTGAGTTATAGAAAAATATATTTAGGTGAATTTGAAGAATCGTTAAAGCATTTTATTTAACCCTTTAGCATTTACATTACTCTATATACATTATTGTATTTTCATGGTAAAGGCTCTATCTTACACATTTATCTCACATAATATTCAATCTACGAGATTTTGATGTTATTTATATTGAGAACAATAACTTAACGTCAGTATGGGCGGCCAGTTACGGCCGGTTTGAACAGAAAGAGATGAGAGAGTTCTGGCTGGAAACAGCCGGTTTAAATGCGAAAGGGTTAAGATATCTGGCTATTTATTCCGGCTCATTGTGTTCAGAGTTCAAATCCCGAAGCCACGAATTTTTCCTAACGCAATATTTGACAAGGGTAGCCCTTTGAATTTACAAGTACATGCAACTATTTTTGTCATTTGTGTTGATTGGAGAAACGTGAAAAAAAAAGAGTCTTGTACAGACACCGTAACCATTAAACCACTGTCCTTCATCACTGTTGTATCTATCACCGTAACTATTGAGCCAATGTCCTCCACTGATGTTTCTATTATAGCAACCATTAAACCATTGCCCTCTACAGTAACCATTAAACCACTGTCCTTCGCTACAGTAACCATTAAACCACTGTCCTCTACAGTAACCATTAAACCACTGTCCTCTACAGTAACCATTAAACCACTGTCCTCTACAGTAACCATTAAACCACTGACCTTTACAGTAACCATTAAACCACTGTATTCTACAGTAACCATTAAACCACTGTCCTCTACAGTAACCATTAAACCACTGTCCTCTACAGTAACCATTAAACCACTGTCCTCTACAGTAACCATTAAACCACTGTCCTCCTCTACAGTAACCATTAAACCATTGCCCTCTACAGTAACCATTAAACCACTGTCCTCTACAGTAACCATTAAACCACTGTCCTCTACAGTAACCATTAAACCACTGTCCTCTACAGTAACCATTAAACCACTGTCCTCTACAGTAACCATTAAACCACTGTCCTCTACAGTAACCATTAAACCACTGTCCTCTACAGTAACCATTAAACCACTGCCGTCTACAGAAACCATTAAACCACTGTCCTCTACAGTAACCATTAAACCACTGTCCTCTACAGTAACCAATAAACCACTGTCCTCTACAGTAACCATTAAACCACTGCCGTCTACAGTAACCATTAAACCACTGCCGTCTACAGTAACCATTAAACCACTGCCGTCTACAGTAACCATTAAACCACTGCCGTCTACAGTAACCATTAAACCACTGTGCTCTACAGTAACCATTAAACCACTGTCCTCTACAGTAACCATTAAACCACTGTCCTCTACAGTAACCATTAAACCACTGTGCTCTACAGTAACCATTAAACCACTGTCCTCTACAGTAACCATTAAACCACCGTCCTCTACAGTAACCATTAAACCACTGCCGTCTACAGTAACCATTAAACCACTGTCCTCTACAGTAACCATTAAACCACTGTCCTCTACAGTAACCATTAAACCACTGCCGTCTACAGAAACCATTAAACCACTGTCCTCTACAGTAACCATTAAACCACTGTCCTCTACAGAAACCATTAAACCACTGCCGTCTACAGTAACCATTAAACCACTGTCCTCTACAGTAACCATTAAACCACTGCCGTCTACAGAAACCATTAAACCACTGTCCTCTACAGTAACCATTAAACCACTGTCCTCTACAGTAACCAATAAACCACTGTCCTCTACAGTAACCAATAAACCACTGTCCTCTACAGTAACCATTAAACCACTGCCG
This sequence comes from Eledone cirrhosa, assembly GCA_964016885.1. Classification (NCBI taxonomy): domain Eukaryota; kingdom Metazoa; phylum Mollusca; class Cephalopoda; order Octopoda; family Eledonidae; genus Eledone; species Eledone cirrhosa. The sequence continues at coordinate 220,312,281 of OZ024741.1, forward strand.
TCTACAGTAACCATTAAACCACTGCCGTCTACAGTAACCATTAAACCACTGCCGTCTACAGTAACCATTAAACCACTGTCCTCTACAGTAACCATTAAACCACTGCCGTCTACAGTAACCATTAAACCACTGTCCTCTACAGTAACCAATAAACCACTGTCCTCTACAGTAACCAATAAACCACTGTCCTCTACAGTAACCATTAAACCACTGCCGTCTACAGTAACCATTAAACCACTGCCGTCTACAGTAACCATTAAACCACTGCCGTCTACAGTAACCATTAAACCACTGCCGTCTACAGTAACCATTAAACCACTGTGCTCTACAGTAACCATTAAACCACTGTCCTCTACAGTAACCATTAAACCACTGTCCTCTACAGTAACCATTAAACCACTGTGCTCTACAGTAACCATTAAACCACTGTCCTCTACAGTAACCATTAAACCACCGTCCTCTACAGTAACCATTAAACCACTGCCGTCTACAGTAACCATTAAACCACTGTCCTCTACAGTAACCATTAAACCACTGTCCTCTACAGTAACCATTAAACCACTGTCCTCTACAGTAAACATTAAACCACTGACCTTTACAGTAACCATTAAACCACTGTCCTCTACAGTAACCATTAAACCACTGTCCTCTACAGTAACCATTAAACCACTGACCTTTACAGTAACCATTAAACCACTGTATTCTACAGTAACCATTAAACCACTGTCCTCTACAGTAACCATTAAACCACTGTCCTCTACAGTAACCATTAAACCACTGTCCTCTACAGTAACCATTAAACCACTGTCCTCTACAGTAACCATTAAACCACTGTCCTCTACAGTAACCATTAAACCACTGTCCTCTACAGTAACCATTAAACCACTGTCCTCTACAGTAACCATTAAACCACTGTCCTCTACAGTAACCATTAAACCACTGTCCTCTACAGTAACCATTAAACCACTGTCCTCTACAGTAACCATTAAACCACTGTCCTCTACAGTAACCATTAAACCACTGCCGTCTACAGAAACCATTAAACCACTGTCCTCTACAGTAACCATTAAACCACTGTCCTCTACAGTAACCATTAAACCACTGTCCTCTACAATAACCATTTAACCACTGTCCTCTACAGTAACCATTAAACCACTGTCCTCTAGAGTAACCATTAAACCACTGCCGTCTTCAGTAACCATTAAACCATTGCCGTCTACAGTAAACATTAAACCACTGCCGTCTACAGTAACCATTAAACCACTGTCCTCCGCTACAGTAACCATTAAACCACTGTCCTCTACAGTAACCATTAAACCACTGCCGTCTATAGAAACCATTAAACCACTGCCGTCTACAGTAACGATTAAACCACTGTCCTCTACAGTAACCATTAAACCACTGTCCTCTACAGTAACCATTAAACCACTGTCCTCTACAGTAACCTTTAAACCACTGCCGTCTACAGTAAACATTAAACCACTGCCGTCTACAGAAACCATTAAACCACTGTCCTCTACAGTAACCATTAAACCACTGTCCTCTACAGTAACCATTAAACCACTGTCCTCTACAGTAACCATTAAACCACTGTCCTCTACGGTATCATTAAACCACTGTCCTCTACAGTAACCATTAAACCACTGTCCTCTACAGTAACCATTAAACCACTGTCCTCTACAGTAACCATTAAACCACTGTCCTCCTCTACAGTAACCATTAAACCACTGTCCTCCTCTACAGTAACCATTAAACCACTGTGCTCTACAGTAAACATTAAACCACTGTCCTCTACAGTAACCATTAAACCACTGCCGTCTACAGTAACCATTAAACCACTGTCCTCTACAGTAACCATTAAACCACTGTCCTCTACAGTAACCATTAAACCACTGTCCTCCTCTACAGTAACCATTAAACCACTGTGCTCTACAGTAAACATTAAACCACTGTCCTCTACAGTAACCATTAAACCACTGTCCTCTACAGTAACCATTAAACCACTGCCGTCTACAGTAACCATTAAACCACTGTCCTCTACAGTAACCATTAAACCACTGCCGTCTACAGTAAACATTAAACCACTGTCCTCTACAGTAAACATTAAACCACTGTCCTCTACAGTAACCATTAAACCACTGCCGTCTACAGTAAACATTAAACCACTGTCCTCTACAGTAAACATTAAACCACTGTCCTCTACAGTAACCATTGAACCACTGCCGTCTACAGTAAACATTAAACCACTGTCCTCTACAGTAAACATTAAACCACTGTCCTCTACAGTAACCATTAAACCACTGTGCGCCTCTACTACAAAAACCAATGAGCCACCGTCCCCATTCACTGACGTCTTTATCATATACAATAATTGTAGCGAGGACTATTGATAGTAACAGTATTGATAAGCATACAGCAATATTCCACATAATAGTCGTTAACTACGTTACTACGAATTCCCTTATTGCTTCTACTCACTGAACTAACCAACAATAATCCTATTTCTAGATGTAATAAATTTAACTCTATGTACATACCACTACACTAGTAGAAACATATATATATACATACATACATATATACATACATACATAAGTACTGAACTCACATATACATATATATATATGTATGTTATATTTGTGTATATATATATATATATATATATATATAAATGAAAGGTATAGAAAACACATATATATATATATATATATATATATATATATATATATATATAATGTATATACATATATATTATATATATATCCATATATACACACACGTGTATATATATATATATACATATGTGACCATATACATAAATATATATATATACCTATATACATAAACATACACACGAACATATATATGCATATATTAGTATGAAACATATATATAATATATGTAAGCATACACACATGTATACATATAGATATATACATACAAATATAACATGTATATGTATATATATATATATATATATATATTCATAAATGTATATATATACACAAATATAACATACATACATATATATATATATATGTATATATATAGGTATATATATAGGTATATATATATATATATATATATATATATATATATATATATATATATATAAATAAACATATACTCATATATATATATATATATATATATATATATATATATATATATGTATATATATATATATATATATATATATATATTTATATATAGTAATAATAATAAATGTGAAGACTAAAATCCAGAGGGCTCGATAAGGATAAATTTATATCAGATATATAAGAACCGTAGAGCAAATATTTATTAAAATAACAGATTAAGCAAAGAAACGCTGCTTTCACCCTTAACGGGATCTTCTGAAACTAAAAAAGTCAATCTGCGAACGCAGAAGTAAATATTTCAAAAACAATGTTTACTTCTGCGTTCACAGATTGACATTTTTGGTTTCAGAGGATCCGTTAAGGGTGAAAGCAGCGGTTATTTGCTTAAACTTCAATCTGTTATTTTAATAAATATATATATATTTATATATATAAATATATATGTATATATATATATGTATATATATATATATATATATATATATATATATATATATATATATATATATATATATATATATATATATATATATACACATATACATAGAGATAGATAGATAGATAGATAGATAGATAGATAGATAGATAGATAGATAGATAGATAGGTAGATACATACATGCAAATATAACATACATACATATATAATCCGAAGTTGAACCTATTCCAACACTATAAGTAGAAGTGTCAATCTCTGACATTTGACCAGTTCGGTATGACATTACCTCCCTTTTATTTTATTTGGGTTTAGCTCTTCCTCTTCCTACTCCTCACTGTTACTCCTTCCTGTGTTTATATTTTTCTTTCTCTCCTCTTCCTTTTCCTATCCCTCCCTGTTACTCCTTCCTCTGTTTCAAGTCTCTGTTTATTCTACTTTTCCACACGATATGCTTTAGTTTCTGTTCCTCGTATTTATTTTTTCTTACTCTGACTTCTCATACGATTATTGCTAATGAAGTATATATATATATATATATATATATATATATAATGTAGGAGGTGAGTTTTATTGTAGTACAATAAAGCAATGGAGATATCGGATAAGAAGCACTCTACAGTTTGTAGGACTGGAGTATACATAATATATAAGAACAAAAGATATGTTGATTTAAAACTGAACTATCCACAAGTGTTTATAGCCTTCATATCATGTCCTCCTGTTTTATCTGATGAAAACACAAATATTATTGCATGATGATATTTGTTTTTGAAATGCGCATAATAAAATACATGGAACTCCTTTAACCATCTTTTGTTCTTATATATATATATATATATATATATATATATATATATATATATATATATATATATATACATATATACTTATGTATAAATATATATATATACTTACTATGTATAAATATATATATATATCTACTTATTGTGTATAAATATGTATATATATACTTATTATATATAATTATGTATGCATACTTATATACAATAAGTAGGAAGGAAGTCAAGGTTGCACCATCAATTAACTTTATTACATATGACAATTTTTCGATATCGATCAACTCCGGGTTCGATCATATATATATATATATATTCATAGATACATACATATATGTGTATATATATATATATATTCATAGATACATACATATATGTGTATATATATATATATATATGTATATATATGTGTGTGTGTGTGTGTGTGTGTGTCTCTGTGTGTGTGTGTGTGTGTGTGTGTGTGTGTACGAATACGCTATTAGAAATATACACAGTGAGAATACTGTAAACATATGCGTAAATAATACATATAAAAATATATTTTATCAATTATTCAACGTTATAGGATATCAAAATTTCCAAAAGATAATATATATCATTAATTTCTTTCAGTTAGTGGGGATCAAGGGCGGTGCATTGGCAGTATCGGTAGAGAGTCGGACACCATGCTTTGAAGCATAGATTTACGTCCCTTTATGATCTGAGTTCAAATCCCGCCGAGGTTAACTTTGCCTTTCATCCTTACGGGGTCGATATAATAAAGTACCAGTAATGTACTGGGTAATTGCTGGCCTTGTGCCTAAAATAGAAACAATTAATTTCTTTCAGTTAGAAAACAGAGAAGTCTGATGTGGTGGAGACGAAAATAGATTTGTCTCCCAGCTGTAGTAGGTTGGGGTAGTTGAGGAAAATCTGAGTCAAGAGAGTGTATGTTATCTATTTCATTAGCAGACCTAACAGCTGCAGCGGGGCCGGCAGGAATTTATGTGAAAAATGGAGCCTAGTTTCAGTTATTGGCTTATTGACTGTTGCTGTTTCTGGATGATAAGTTCCCTAGGATGTTAATATTAACATCAATACAAATGTTACCGAATGAAACATCGTAAATGTACGCTTGAAGGATGCAATACTCATTAATAACATTGACCCTAACATACATAGCAAGACTGGTTCAGTTAGGGTTCTGCCTGCAATTGGTATCATGTAACCCAGTGCGTCTCCCTTGCGGTCCTCCAGGGAAACGCCTTCTCCATTCTGTCCGCCGGGGCTGTGGGGAGGCCACCAATATGATTGACTGACTTGTCATTTTATCAGTCAGATGTGCTAATGATTCTATTAAAATATATATATACGTTCATATATATATATATTTGTTATATATATGCTCCTTTGTTAATTAATTAGGTAACATTTGAAGACTAGTTTCTGTATAGTCGAATGGTTGAAGACTAAACAAGATCCCCAGCAGCGCAAAGGAAAACCAAGAGCTGTTAAAAAAGGGAGGATGAAAACTAGGATCATGTAAGACATATATACTATAAATATACAAATCAAACTTCTTGAATCATAAAACACAGATTTAAAATAAATAAATGAATGGTTTACGAGTCCATATAATTGTCAAATATATAAGCTATATAATTTAAAAATACAAAAACCCAGAATATTAAATGTATTTAAACAATCAAATGATATGCATACTCATCAAAAGATCATGTTAACAATTTATATGTTTATGTAGAACCCTTAATCTAGCATTAATCATATCGTAAATAATAAACATTATTAGGTTTTATTATCTGTTGTAGTATTGTTTTACGCTCTCAGTTGATAATAAACGTCAAAATCAAAACTTATTTATTCAATGTTTTTTCCTGACTTTTTGTGAGGCTTGGAATGTAGAAGTAGCTTTATGTAAGCAATTTGAGAATAATTCACTTTTTTGTTAATTAAGTTATCTACAAAGATTGCAGTTAGGTGATATTGAAGAATTCAAGTAGACTTGACCATTACACAGCTTGGACCAAGAAATTGAGTATTTTAAATTGTTGTCTTTTAATGACCATACAAGCTGTGATAAAGAGGTATTAGGATTCGAGAATGAATATTTGTGATTCGAAAATCTTAATTTAAAAGTCGATGAAGTTGCACCAATATAGTTGTATGTGATGTTATTTGCTTTGACAGTGCATTTATAGACTAGATTGCTATCCAGACAATTATTTTGCAGAAGACAATTTGATCTATTTCTACAATTACGATTTCGATTTCTTGTTATTACTATAATTTGAACAATTGACGTTACCATTACTAGTAGTTGGAAGTGTTCTATTGATAGTGCTTAAATTAATGTTGTTGTTATTCCCAGTATTAATATTGTTAGTGTTAATATAGTCATTATCCCTAATTGTTTGTTGGTTATGATTTAGAATTCTACTATTTATTTTTGCAATGTTCTGGGCCATATCATAGTTGCAGAATAAGAAAGCTTAATTGTGTGTCTGTTGAATATGGAACGGTACTTATGTTTTTTGGGAATACTTTTATCTGAAGCTTTAAAGAATAAATTTGCTAGTGGTGTTTTGATTGCTACAGACGCGGGAGGAGCAAACCATATAACTGATTTAGTTTTGATTTTTTCCCCGATTTATTCACGGCATTGGTGTTTGTATTTATATTTAAATGATTTTTAGAATCTAGTTTATTTATGTTAGTCGTACTTTTAGCCGGTTTATAATTCAAATTAGTATTCAATATTATTTTTATAACCTGCCTTACGTAGCGCCTCATTATAGTATCCAGCTTTTTCATCAAAAATGGATTTATTAGCGGATAGTCTAGTTATGCGTTTCTGGACACTATTGACTATTGCATTTTTCACGGATTTAGGGTGATTAGAGTAAAAGCTAACGTAATTTAAGTTTTCATTAGGCTTATGGAAAGGGTAATAAAATCCTGAGTTTAAGTTAAGGGTGACGTCAAGGAAATTAACTATTTTAGTACTACTTTCAACTTATAATTTAAGGTGGTAATTTTTAAAGAATTCAATTATAGTTTTCTTAACCCTATTTAGTTCTGTATTGCTATGTTTGACAACAGTAAATAAAATATCGTCCCTATATAAACCACCGGTAATCTCCGGCAGTTTTCTATTTACCATATTTAGGATAAAAATACCCAGAAGATCGGTAACCTGCGCAGACTCCGATGATCCTATGATAATGTCAACATTTCTATTCCTATCTGAACGGGTCCAATACTCATTATTAAAATTAATTAGAGTTCTTCTAGCAGTTAATATGATATTGATTTCATCTGCAGTTATATTTGTATGCCTGTAAGCATAAGACAAAGCCTTATTTAATAGATTAGGTGTAATAGAATAATAATAACTTGCTATGTCCATTTGATTGAATTTGTGATTTTTCTTATTTTCTATATTTTTAAACCAGTCAATTACTTCATTTCTGTCCTTCCATAAGCTCAATTTTGACTTCAATTTCAGAGTTGGTAAAATTCTGTCAATAATATTCTTACTGATTACTCCAATATCAGATTTAGATGGAGCTATCAGTCTAAAGGGCAAGTCTTCCTCAAAGTTTCTCTTGTGATCCTTAAAATTTATCCTCGGCTGTCTAGGTAAAAGAAGGCTCAGTTCTTCCTTCAATTCCAAGTTTAGCTATTAATTTAAACGTGTCATTATTGATGGCTATAAGATCTTCGGCCGTCATATAACTACACCCAGATATATATTTGATGTTTTGATTAATTGACTATTTCTAAATAATTTAAGGATTCGAAATTAATCATTCACCAAGCTATGCCCAAATATATTTATATATATATTTTTACATCATCTAATTATACGCTGTTTATCCATGACAATATAAGTCTCCCTCCCTGTGCTTTATACTATAAAACTTATTTGTTTCTCCTCTTCTCACTATCCTTAATCAATTGTTCTTTTGCTTTCGTGCATAAGATAATTCTATATTTCTAGTCAGTCTCTCTTTCCTCACCTGTTTCTCTCTCCGTCTTTCACTTCCTTTTTCTACAATATATTACTTTATTTAAATTATTTAAATTTCTAACAGTTATGTAGGTTTATATTATATTAGTAGTTATTTATTATTATTATGTATCTTTATAAGCTTTTCACACGCACCCTCTGTATTATATTTATTTTTTCAAGTCTTAATCTTAAGGTATATAAATATTGAGATTTGTCATAAATAATTCACTGCCATGACTGAATTTTAACCATCAACATAGTCAAGGTATGTCAAGAATCAACTTATTTTATCTGATGAGGACGTGCTGTTGAAAATAGCTCAGTACCTCTGCAATATGTATAATAAAATATACTTGATCACATGAAGGACTATATTTCTTAATATTTTGAATTTATATATATATATATATACATATTAAAATAATAGATTAAAGTTTAAGCAAAGAATCGCTACTTTCACCCTTAACGGTTTTTATATATATTTGTATATATATTTTCCTTATCGAGCCCTTTAGTCTTCACATATATATATATATATACATATATATATATATATATATATATATATATATATATATATATATATATATATATATATATATATATATATTATATATATACATATACGTATATATATATATATATATACATATACATATATATATATATACATATATATATATATATATATATATATATATATATATATATATATACATATACATATACATATACATATATATATATATACATATATATATATATATACATATACATATACATATACATATATATATATATATACATATATATATATATATATATATATATATATATATATATATATATATATATATATATATATATATATATATATATATATATGTTACAAGGCTTTTGAACCCAATTTGTCATAGTGAAATAGATTCGATACGCCTAGGCTTGTTTTCTACGCGTGTAGTATTTCGTAGGCTACCTATAAACAACATAGTTAACATTATTAAATAGCATCCATCATTTCTAAGACTTTATCTCCGTGAAACCAAACTGCAGCATAAATGAAGAATCGCAATAAAAGTAACTCTCATACATTCGAAGCAATAGTGCTTAGTAAGAAGAACGTGTGCTTAAACACACACACACGCACACGCACACACACACACACACACACACACACACACACACACACACATATATATATATATATAAATATATATATATATATTTATATATATGATAGCAATATGAATGGACCTGTTATTTTTCTCTGAAAAATCTATTTTCGTTTCCCCCACTGGCCGTCTTCTCATCCTCTCTATTTCTTCTTTAATTTCTCATTCCATTTTCTGATGAAGGACTAGCGTCCGAAATGTCAAGACACTTTTTCTACTATATCAAACGTAAGACTAATAATATTTCTTTAATGTACTTGTTACATCGGTTTTCCCTTTGCATATATATATATATATATATATATATATATATATATATATATATATATATATATATATATATATATATATGAATGTATATATATAGTGTATTTTGCAATAAACTGTATGCTTAATTAAAAGAATTTCGAACACCTTATGCTATTGTTTTAGAGTAGTGACAGACTCACTTACTTTAATTTTCAGCAAACAGTGGAGATAAATTTGACAGGCCCTGTTTCGCATTTATTGATGCTTATCAAAGCCAACTACTCCTTCTGATTGCTGATATCATGGATATTTCGTTCTTATAGAATTCCAGTAAATAATCAGGAACTGATTATACAGAGCGGTTGCCGGTCAAGCAGAAATTGAAAATTAGAATTGGTGCTCTGAAATAGCTATATATATATGAATGTATATATAGTGTATTTTGCAATACACTGTATGCTTAATTAAAAGCATTTCGAAGACCTTATGCTATTGTTTTAGAGTAGTGACAGACTCACTTACTTTAATTTTCAGCAAACAGGGGAGATAAAGCTGACAGGGCCATGTTTCGCATTTATTGATGCTTATCAAAGCCAAATACTCCTCCTGTTTGCTGAAATCATGGATGTTTGGTTCTTATAGAATTCCAGTAAATAATCATTAATCAAAATAATCAAAATAGCTATTTCAGAGCACCAATTCTAATTTTAGTTAGACATGGCTTGGGCCAATAATGGCCGAAACGTATCAGAGTTATATATATATATATATATACAGAGAGAGAGAGAGAGGGGGGGAGAGAGAGAGAGAGAGAGAGAGAGAGAGAGGGGGGGGGAGAGTGGAAGGTAAAAACCCAACCGAGACGCTTATTGGTTTCGGTTTGCAGTCAACATGTCTTATGAAGCGTATCTTCCATCATAGATGTAGCATATCGTGTTTGATACAGAACGGAGGCGGTCATCGTATTGATAGCAACGCTAACCAGGCTCCCTCCGTATCATTGATTTTTTGTTTATATTTTGCTGTGGTGCAGTAAGGATTACTTAACTAAATTTTTTATATTCATACCATCAGATGGCCGAAAAAAATGTCTTACTCAAGGACATAACGCATTGCTTTGAATTGAATTAAAGACCGAACTTAACCACTAAACCAATATCTTTCACTAAATATTTGTACATGTCCTCATATACGACAATCTTTTTGTATTTTCTTTTAAGATACTTACACAAATTTCCAGCAAATGAATTTGTAAGATCGAAAATTGAATTCATTGAAAATATTTTTGTAAGACTTCACCAGACTTACAAAAAATATATTAACTGAATTCACTCTCCATCTAAGATATTTCATTTTAGAATCTAAAGAAATATATATACTTAATGTAATATTTTACAATAATTGAATTTTTCGTTTTCAATTTCTTTACACGTTCCCACATTTTGACGAGTTGTTGTTTTTTTAATTGTATTTATATCACTTTACTGCTTTATAATGACTTTTATTGTTCGGTTTCTATGAAGATAAACACATTAGCAGTTATACAAACACATACGAACAAGTGTAAATACACACAAGGTATATGAGGT
>OZ024741.1:220328637-220338637 GCA_964016885.1 Eledone cirrhosa
AATATAACCTCTACATATATATATATATATATAAACGTTTATATATTTCAATTGTTAACAAAGTATAAGAGTTTGTATAAATATTCTTTAATGAGACACTTCTCTATTGTAAAGAACTATAGAAACATTTCATGTAGAATATAACAATAACACTTATCTAATGGTATATATCTATATTGCCAACATTGTATAATTTGTGAATAACCTGCAGTTATATTGATTCACATCTCCCCATTGGTAGAAAGCCAATATCATTTATATTCCTCATTAAAAAATATACATAATTAGTGTAATTGAAATAGGATATACTTTGTATGCCGCCATTTTTATTTTTAAGATACAATTTAAATATTAATTAATTATTATTGATTTTATGTATCGACATGAGGACACGCACGTGTTGTTACAGGTGGTGATCAATCGATGGACTTCCGTCGGATTCGTCGATGTATGTTTCAGTTCAATGAACGGAATTGCCTGCCTGCCAGTAACGAAATTAACGCATATGTATGGCTGAGTATTCCAAAGACACGTGCACCGTTAACTCTGATCTCAGGGAACTTCTGAGTGGCACAGTGTGTGACAGTATAACTATTATTAACAGGATTATTATAACTAACAGTAATACCATTACTATTACTAACAGCATTACTATTACTAACAGTAACACTAATACTAACTGTATCACTATGATTAGCAGGATTACTATTACTAAAAGTAATACTATTATTATTACCAACAGAATTACTACTAGTAACTATTACTATTACCACTACTATGACTATTACTAACAGCATTACTATTACTACTACTATCGCTATTACTAACAGTATTATTATTACAAACAATATTATTATTACTAACAGTATTACTACTATTACCTCTACTATCACTATTACCACTGCTATCACTATTACCACTACTATCACTATTACTACTACTATCACTATTATACACAGTATAATCATTACTACAATATTAGTGTTATTAACACCATCAGTACCACCTCCACCAACTTCACCATCACCTTCACCACCACCAACCCCACTAACACCACCACCACCACAACACCACCACCAGCACCACCACACCCACACCACCTCTATCACCATTATCATTTATCATCGCTCAGGACTGAAATAGCAGTATTATAAAAGGAATTAAATAAATTTGTTATGTTGAATCATCGAAATATTTTAATGGAAATTTACATGTTTTTATTAAAAATATTCTTCAAATATTTCATATATTTCTGCTAAATGATGAAATTAAAACAGTTAAAAAATAACCATCGTAAAATTGTTTTAAATCTTAAATAACAAATTAAATACTTGTTTGCATTATTAAAGATTTATAGTATTAATAGCTTTTAGCATAGGAGTAGAAATATAATAAAAAGACATTTCAAAATGCCAGTAGTTAGCAGATGTTTTATAAGGAAATTAGAATCAAATTTGATAAAGATAGGTACAAAAATGGTTGTGTGGTTAAGTATTTTATATCGCAATTCCGTGTTCCTGGGTTCAATTCCGTTGCACGAAACTTTGAATAATTTCTTCTACTTTAACCATATATGTATGGTGTCATAACCCCTGATAGAGAGGGGCACCGTATTGACATACGGCATTTCTTGGGCATTTTAATCCTGTATATTTCTTCACAAAAATATACACGCAAGTTAAAATATCCTATTGCATATCAATACATGTAATAGAGTGCACATAATTTCTTCTTCGTCTTCTTCTTCTTCTTCTTCTTCTTCTTCTTCTTCTTCTTCTTCTTCATCATCCACTAATTCCTGGGAGGGGTCGAGGAGGCAGAGTCCTCAAACACTCCTTCCAGAGGGTCCTGTCAGAGGCAACGGCCTCCAATTGATCCAACTAGATCCTCAAATGAGACCAGCCAAGCTTATGGTGGTTATCCAACCATCTTGCTCGGAGGTTTACACCTGGGTCTTCTGCCGGTTGGGTTGGCCCGTCAAACAGAATTTGAAATGCTGATATATACATGAAATTAAGTAAATTGACATAGGCAAATGAAGTCATTATGGTGGCTAACATTTTTGATTATTCTGCATTGTCATGTAGCTTTAAATCCCCCAAAGTCTATTTAATCATCGCAACCACAATTACAGAGCCTCCGGACATGAGACAGACTAGAGAGAGAGAGAGAGAGAGAGAGAGAGAGAGAGAGAGAGAGAGAGAGAGAGAGAGAGAGAGAGTTTAGAGATATCTTAAGCCCCCGTCAATCAATTACTGGAAGTCTTGTTTGGTTTGCTTAAATTGTCATTGTTGCTCTGATTATAAATAAAATCTGTTGGCATAAAATGTAAGGCGGTGAGCACCTAGAAACAGAAGTCTGTAAACACACACACACACGCACACACAGACACACACATCCACACACACAGCCAGAGACACACACGCCACACACACAGACACCCACACGCACATACACACACATACACACGCACACGCACACGCACACACACACACACACATACACACAGACAAACACACACGCACATGCACATACACACACGCACACGCACATACACACGCACACACACATGCACATACACGCATATACACACGCACATAAACACACACATACACACACATATATCAAGAAAAACAAAAATGAATTCTCTTAACCAATCTAATATTCCTATTCTGACGTTCCATTTAACTGTTAATGTGAACGAGAGTAAAAATAAGTTTAAGACAAGCTGTGTTAATATTAATATTTTACGGTTAATATTAATAGACTACGGTTAATGTTAGTAGAATACGGTTATGGTTAGTATTTTAGCGGGTGGCTACTTAGATATATACAGAGCAGGAATATCCACACCTCCAATTAATCACAAATCTTGAGGTGTGAATAAATAGTAAGCTGGAATATACGGACGAGTCTTAAGTTGTGATTGCTTGCTTCAGTGATATACAATTCTTTTAAGATTACTTGGCAAATCTGCTATAATTAATTTATATCTTTATATAATTATTAAATTATATATTTAATTGTTTAATTTAATATAGATATTACACTTTTCTTTGATTTATTAGATTTGCTTTTTTCAATAAATATTTTACTGTTTCCTATATAAATATAAGTATGTATATATATATATCTCCCTCCTTCCCTCTCCTCATACTCTCTGCCTCTCTCTCACTCTTTCTATATATATATATATATATATAATTGTTTCTACTTTTGGCACAAGGCCAGCAATTATCCCAGTGTATTACTGGTACTTTATTTTATCGACCCCGTAGGGATGAAAGGCAAAGTTAACCTTATATATATAATGTGTGTGTGTATGTATATATAGGTGTGTATGTATATATTTATGCATATGTATAATGTATATATATATATATATATATATATAGACATATATAGGAAAAAGTATGATCGCGACGGCAGAGCTCAAGCCGTTTCGACGGCTATTTCAGTCCAGAAATAGCCGTCGAGACGGCTTGAGCTCTGCCGTCGGAGTCATACTTTTTCCTATTTCCCACTCTACTACTACTCTCAGTATTGAGTACTCTGGTGCGTTATGGTCCATCTGGTTCCTTACCACAATTCCTTTGTTATATATATATATATATATATATATATATATATGTATGTGTATGTGTGTGTGTGTGTGTGTGTGTGTGTGTGTGTGTGTGTGTATAAATGTGTCTTCATGTGTAGGTGCGTGTCTGAATGTGTATGCATTTAGGTACACACACACACACATATATATATATATATAAATCTGTCTCTCTCTATATATATATAAATATATCCATCTATCTATCTATCTATCGATCTATATATATATATATATATATATATATATATATGTGTGTGTGTGTGTATGTATATATATGGAGGAGGTATGTATGTGTGTATATGTGTTCGTGTATGCGTGTATACGTGTGCGTTTTTTTAAATAATAACAAAACTGTACAAATTTAGTGTATTTCCACAATATGGCTAATGTTCTTAATTTGAGAGATTATTGATTTAGTTTATTACCAATTGATATATTTGTAATATCATATTTACTTTTGTATTATCTTCGTGTCCGAATGGATTTATTGCAGAATGCTACAATCTCTATAGTTGTGTTTATTAAGTTATGTGTTTAATATCGACAACAATCTTAAATATACTTATATGAAGAGTTTCAGTTATAAATGTGTGTTTTGTATAATCGTTAATATTGATATCTAGGTGGTGAAATAGCAGAGGTTTTAGAACGTCGGCTAGAATGTTTTGTGGTATTCGTTACAGCGCTCTACTCTCTGAGTTCGAATCCCACCGAGGTCATCTTTGCCTATCAAACATTCTAGCTCGATAAAAAGTACTAGTATATCTATCTACATATATATATAACAAGATTTAATATAGAAATGGCTTCTACACGATTAGAACTGTTTAATTCGAAGGAAACATTTCTGGTCCTGTAGAAGCCATTTCTATATTAAATTTTGTTATAAATATCTGTAGATAAATAGATATACTGGTACATTTTTATATATACTCCACTAATGTATTGAGTACCTTATCGAGTTTGGTTACCCCCGATTGAACCCGGGTCTCACCCCCCTCCACACACACACAGATAGATAGATAGATAGATAGATAGATAGATATGTTTCTTTATTAGCCACAGGGGCACAAAAGAAGGGGACAAATACAAAGGGGGAAGTTTACATACAATAAAAACGTGTAAAATATTATCACAAATGTAATTTAAAAATTAGTCGATTTTCCCCAATAGGGGGAGACATTTCATATGGGTAATACATACCCCCGAAAAAATGTGCAACCCTCATCTTCAGAGGTACGAAGAGTTTGTACTCCTTTCCTCTCCTCCTCTTTTTCCTCAACCTACAGGCTGATATAGAGAGAAGGCCCATTCACTCGGGCCATTCACGCCACTTCCACCCACCTTTCATAAAACTTGCTGGGGTACAGCACCTCTCTCTCCAACCTGACTCTTCTTCCAAAGTGGTATTTGAAAAACAGAATCAATTGTTGGCCGGAGAGAAAGGTGTCTGACCTCAGCCCTTTCAACCTTGTCCACCATACAACCTCTTTCGCCATAGCTATCACACAAAGGAAAACCGCCTCTCCTTCGTTTTTGAAGGAGGGTGGCGGTTTGATCATGACAATGGACTCGGTGGTCAACCCGATTGGTCCCACCCGCGACAATAGTCGTTCTACATAGCCCCACAGGTCGGTCACGCCCGGGCAGTGTATGAATGCGTGCGCGACGGTTTCTTCGTCTCGCACGCACCTCGGACAGATCTTTTTTGCAGGCTCCCTGCCCGGGCGCCCATGTCTGTAGAGCTTGTCTCGAACTGGTAGAGCCCCTCGGTAGCACTGCCAGTCCTGGGACTTTTGCAAGTTGTCCATCGGTCCCGGGCGGAAGGTCCTACCGAACAGACTGGCCAGTTCGTCTTCCTCTACGCCCAGAGTTTCACTGAGCACGTGGTCGCACTTGCTGCGGATCAACCCTCTATAGAAAGACGAAGTGGAGTCTCCACTGATCGCCGGGTCCGCCTGCCAGAGGGCTGTGAGCGCCTGAGCACATTCGATGTGCCAGTCGCCCATTTTCCTCGGTCTTTGCTTGACCCAGGACTGCAGCTCGGTCAGCGAGACGAGTCGTGGGAGGGCTCGCGTCACGAACGGGGCCCACACCGGTTGTTCGGTGAGGAATACGTAGAGATGCCGCAGCCTGAGCACGTGTTTGCGCATCGTCAACCACGGCATCCCCAGCCCTCCGTTAGAAGGGTGTTGGCAGCAGATGGATCTTCTCACCAAAGAAGCCCGCCTCTTCCAAAGGAATCGGAAGAGCGCGCGCTCCATTTTGGCGAGCGTTTTGGCTGGACAAGGCACGACGGTCAAGCGGTAGTAGATGACGGACGCTATAAAAGTGTTCGCCACCTCCGCTCGACCTTTCAAGGATAGTTTGCACTCGGCCCACTTCTGGGTGACACCTTGGCCGACACCTCGTTCCAGTTCTTCTCCACATGGAGGTCCGGACCAAACCAGACCCCGAGCAGCTTTACTAGTCCTTCCGTCCAGCGTCCGACGACGCCATCGGA
Source organism: Eledone cirrhosa (assembly GCA_964016885.1). Lineage (NCBI taxonomy): Eukaryota > Metazoa > Mollusca > Cephalopoda > Octopoda > Eledonidae > Eledone > Eledone cirrhosa. Next base: position 220,334,745 of record OZ024741.1, read on the forward strand.
AGGCATCGGTTTCCCTCTCCACGATCCGATGCAACTTGTCCCGGTTCAGCTTCGCTACTGTGAACCTTTCGTATTCCTTCAGTAAGGTGCCGACTTCCTCAATTTACGAGGCGCTCGACACCATTACTGTCATGTCGTCGACGTAGGCCGATGCCGCTTTCCGCAGTCCCGGTTCCAGAGGGATGCCCTGCAATAGCTCCAACTTCTGCAGTAGTGGCTCGAGAGTCAGTACGTACAGAAGGGAGGAAAGAGGGCATCCCTGTCGAATGGATCGCGTGATATGGAACGGCTCCGAGAGGTAGCCGTTCACCTTAACCCTTGAGCAGATGTTGCTGTTATGCATTGCAGCAATCCAGCCCCTGAACACGAGTCCGAAGCCTGCCGCCTCGAGCACCGCATCCAGGTAACGATGGTCAACCCCATCGAAAGCCTTAGACTGATCCAAGTTGATCAGGGCCCCACCGAAGCCGGGTTTACATCCTACCCTCTCTATGATGTATCGCATGAGGTGGAGGTTGTCGTGTATGGACCTGGTCGGGATTGCGCATGTCTGCGCTTCTCCCACCAGGTTCTCGACGACAAGTGCCAGCCTCTTTGCCAACACCTTGGCCAAAATCTGTAACTCTGTGTTTAGCAGAGTTATGGGCCAGAAGTTGCCTATGTCATCCCCCTTATTCTCGTCCTTCCAGACTAGTGTGACTACGCCCCGGTCACAGAACTGGGAATTCTCCCGTTCTGTTGCCAGTTGCAGTAGACCGCTTCCAGGAGACCGAAGAATAAGTCCGGCATTGCTACGTAAAATTCGTAGGGTAGACCGTCGAGACCTGGAGATTTGCGTTTGCCGGATTGGCTCAACGCGTCCCCTACCTCAGCGGCTGAAATCGGCTTTTCGCAGAACTTTGCCTCGCTGTCCGAGAGTCGCGGTAGGCCGTTGAGGTATGGACCGAAATCCATAGCCCCTCCCGGCGCGCCGCTCTGCCCGAACAGCTGAGAAAAGTGCCGCTGAAAGGCCGCACATATCTGCTTCGGCTCACGTTTCACGCGTCCGTTTTGGTCCCTCAAAAACCGAATCGTGGACTTGTTGCCACTTTTTGCCTCCGTCACTCGGGCCCAGCTAACAGCTTTGGCTCCCTCGTTTCCCAGAGTACGTATTTTGTTTCTGACAACGCATCCCCCATGCTTTGCGTCGAAGAACTGGTCCAAGGCCGTTCTCGTTGCTAGCACGCTGGCTACGTTGCCACTTCTAATTGCCTCTTCTACTTTATCTACCAGTTCTTTCTCGGTTCTATTTCTATCTAAAGCTAATTCTTTACTAAAAACTAACGAGTCTAATCTAATTTCCCTCTTGAGAGAGTACCACCATCTGTTGTTGACAATGGCCCCTGTCAAGTGCTGTTTAACTAAAGTGCTAATCGTTCTACTGTAGGCTTTGCATGTCGGTAACGACAAGTTCAGCTTCCAGTAGCCGGGTCCTTGTCTATGGGTTCTATCAAGGTTGACCATGCAGGTCACTAGTTTGTTATCTGAATAGGCAACCATGAACATTTGTGGACAGCTTAACATGTCCCTATCCTTATTTCTAACTATAACCCTATCTAGGTACGATCTAGATGTTCCGCTACGATTACTCCACGTCCACAGTGGCACAGTCGGAATATCTAGTCGATATCTATCAGCCAGGTCAAATCGGCTGATTAACTATTTGAGGATGTTACACCCCCCCCCCCTCTTTATCGGGACATGCTCCCACATAGTCCCAACGTGCATCTAGGATTCCATTCCAGTCCCCCACTAAAAGCAAGGAGCGGGACGTTCCCAGAAAAGTCTCTAGACGTTTGAAGAAGTCTGGCCGCGGTGTCCCGGATGGGGCATATGCGGCCACCAGCCTGAAGGCTCCACCTTCACTACCGTCAACGTCTATGACCACCAGTCAACCCTCCAGGTCCACATGTACCGTCGGTGGTACGAGGCCCAGGTGTTTCCGCAGCAAAACGGCAACCCTGCCCCCACCTCCCGGCTGACAGAGAGATGCGTAGATCTGAAAGTCATCGAAGATGGGGGCCAGCTGTCACTCTCTGCGGATCCTGAACTCGTAAATGGCTACTACATCCATACTGTGCGACCTGAGGTTGTTTAAGAGTTTGCCCTGTTCCAAGGCATCCCCAGGCCGCGTACATTCACACACCCAACTGTTATATTGGCCATGTTGGTTCTGAAAAGTTAAAAGATAACAAAACACTCACCTCTTCGTCTCCCGGGGATCAGGCCGCACAGTTTCAATGGGGGTGTTAGAGGAGTTGTCTGGGTGAGTGGTGGTTTCCCGCAGGGTGGGGATGGAGATGTTTGGTGGGGTGGGAGTGTCTGGGGTGAGGGTGGGGAAACTTTTTAAAAGGACGCGGTTAATGGGTTTAACACAAGGATACCCAGGTCCTTAGGAAAGTTTTCCTTTAAAGACTTATAGGTGTCCGTAGGGACCCTAATCATCTTTAAATTAGGTTTGTCTACACAGTTCAATGACCTACATTAAGGTTTTGTTTTTACTGTTTATGTATGTGTAATGTTCTTGTTGTGTTGCGGTGGTTTTTGTCTGTTGTTCTTGTGGGAGCTTTCGTTTTGTTGTAGGTGTTTGTGTTTGGAGTGCTGTCGTGGTTTTGTTTTCGGGACAGGGGGTTTTTGTTTGTAATGTTTGTGTTGTTTGTGTTGGTGGTTGTATGTTTGTAGTGATGTTTGTTGTTTTTTTGTTCTTGTGGTGTCTTTTCTTCTCTTCTTGGTGATGATGTGGGGGCTTCGTCCGTTGTGGTGTCTGTGTTATTTGGAAGGGGTATGTTTTGGGGAGCTGTTGTGTTTGTGGGTGTTTTTGCAGTGGTTTTAGGTGGAGTGGGGTTGGGTGGGACTGTGCTTACAGGTTGGTTTGTTGTGCTTGTTTTGGTTGTGTTTGTGTGTTGTTGTTGTTGTTGTGGTGGTGGTTGTGTTGTTGTTTTGGGTGTTGGCAGTAGTGCCGCTTTGTTTTAGTTAACTGAGGACAGTAAGCCTTCAGGTGACCACTGCTTAAACAGTGGTAACATGAAGGCCGCTTACCCTCAACAGAAATGTTTATGTGTGAAATTCCATTCAGAAGCACACGTTGGGGTATTTTAGCTATCCGTTCTGGCCTCATTTGGACCAGAACTTCCATGCTTGTACCATTGAATGTGCCTCTGCCTTCGTCGAAATCGATGAAGCCTGTTAGAATCCACCAGACGTTTACATTTGGTGCAATGTTCAAAATTTTTATTTTTTGAGTTCTTTTTCACATATATGTGGGGAAAAAGGTGTAAAGGGGGGACACAATCGGCGATACAGAATATTTTTGTGCTGTCAATTGGTCTTTCAACAACACCGAAATGTTTCCAAAAAGTTTCCCTTTTTGGATGAAGGCAATATCTTTCATGGAATTCTTCACACCAGGTCAATATTGTTTTGGGATAACTGAACTGGTTTTTTCGCCACATTTGAAACCGTTCTAAAATTTACTGTTTTTAGAACAGTTTCTCTGCGTAACTGTTGAGGAGAAGTGATGCTGAAAGCACCACTCTCACCAAAAGTTACGTACTGTTTTGGATCGCTTAACATTTCCCTAGCATTGGAAATGTTAAGGTATGTGAACAGTTCCGTCTTTTGGACGGTTTGAGCAAAAGAAATCTTTTCCTTGTTCGTGGAGTTGTTGGTGTTGCTGTTGTTGTTGGTGTTGTTGTTATCATTGTTGTTGTTGGTGGTGGTGTTGTTGTTATCATTGTTGATGTTGTTGTTCTTGTTGTCATTATTGTTGTTGCTGTTGTTGTTCTGGTTGGTGTTGTTTATATTTTGCATGTTATTGGTGTTTGTGTTAGTGTTGATGTTACAATCAACGTCCG
>OZ024741.1:220343637-220371137 GCA_964016885.1 Eledone cirrhosa
TTGAGAAAAACAAGACATTTGTATAATTCCCCAAATATTTTTCTCTCGCGTCAATCTTGTTTGTTCTGCCACTAATCTAATATTTATACCACACTGTAACCGAATTATCTCTACTAAAATAACAGGAACAAAATTCGTTGAGAGGTTTTTTGTTTTTTTTGGTAAAAAAATTAAATGACGTTACCATCAAGAAATACATCTTATTATTTTACAAAGATAACGGGCGGTGGATTGGGAATATCGGTAGAGGGGCGGACGCCATGCTTTGACGCAAAGCGTTACGGCCTTTTCCGTTCCGAGTTCAAATCCCGCCGAGGTTAACGTTGCCTTTTATCCTTATGGGGTTGATAAAATAAAGTACCAGTAATACACTTGGTAATTGCTGGCCTTGTGCCAAAAGTAGAAACAATTATTACACAGATAACACATAATCTTTATATGCGACACCTTCTAAACAACAGCTCTTAATATGTTGTACCAAAGTAAATATGTATGACAAGTAATTATAAGTTACGTATTAATGCAGGTTCGCCATCAATATTCTCTATACTTTGTAACAGTTCTATATCAAATGGTGTTTTATTAACACATACTATTATAGTCCAGCAGACTAAGACATTACTATAGCTTTCGAAACGGCCAGAGCTCAGCCGTCGGGGTAGTGACTCTTTTCCTATCTATATATATATACATATATATATATATATATTTATATAATTTAGGTAGACGTGCTCCATCATACACTTTTCTAAAAAATAAATCATGCACAAAACGCCAGCACCAACAGTTTTGCAAAAGATGTCAACACGAATAGACCTATTATTTTTATCTAAAGACATTTTTATCAATTCCAAACCGCCGGTCCCCTCAATCAATCATATGTTTCATTCTTTCTTCTGAAGAAGGACTAGCCTCCGAAACGTTACGAGCCTCTTGCTGCTATATCAAGTGTTAACCTAATATATCCCTTCCATATACTGTACCGATTGTGTTGTTATTTCTGTTTACTTTTTACACACACACACATAAACTAACCTTGGGCTTATATTGTTTTCCCCTCCTCCTGTCTTAATGTCAGTGGTATCTGACTAGCTAGCCTGCAGGCTATTTCTGCAACAAGTCTCACAACCATATATTCATCCTGGTATTGGTTGCTGTTCAAATATTGGACACACACACACACACCCACACATACACATATATATATATATATAGGAAAAAGTATGACCCCGACGGCAGAGCTCAAGCCGTTTCGACGGCTATTTCTGGAAATAGTCCAGAAATAGCCGTCGAAACGGCTTGAGCTCTGCCGTCGGGGTCATACTTTTTCCTATTTCCCACTCTACTACCGTAAGTATTGAGTACTCTGGTGCGTTATGGTCCATTTGGTTCCTTACCACAATTCCTTTGTTATATATATATATATATAAATATATATATATAATGTGTGTGTGTGAGTGTGTGCCGACACGAGTATATATATTTCTGTGTGTATACGATGGTGCCGACTTATTTAAATATTCTTTGTGAGTGGTAAATGTGAACTTTTAAAATTGGTTTACTTAATCCCAGAATCAAAATTCCAAGGTAGCTCAATGAATTGTCTCCATTTGCTAGAAGTAAAATAGGCATTTTTTTTTTGTTTTTAAATTTTTTTATTTTTATTATTTTTATCCCTCTAAACATAGTATTAACAAACGAACAAGGGAGGAAAAATAAAACTCGTGAAAAATTTCTTTGAAAAGGTATTCAGTACTTGAGATGCATGCTTTAGGTCTAACAGTCTTGCTAAAGGTAAAATCGATTGATAACCCTATTCATTATAAACTCTTTTATCTCTCTCTCAAGAGAAATAATATCTCTCCATAGCCGTATATCTACGGTATTTGTTGTGCGAAATGTTTATCATCAATAAAAAAAATGGAATACATATATCTTTCGAAACATGTGTGAGAGAATAAATATGGGTTTTGGATTAAATAAGTTAAATTTTCCATTGATACTCATATCTATATTTGCTCTGCGTTTATAACTAGACCTCCCCACTAATATATTTTTCTTTTTCTCTTCAAACATTTATATATTATATAAACACTTTGAGTTATTTCTTTTTTAAAACGTGGCAATTACATACTATCATTAGAATTCTCTTCTTTCCTTTGAGAAATGTTTGTATAGTTCTACCTTTGGTATTGATATTATATATATATATTGATATTATATAGAGAGGTGTGTAGGATACATACATACATAATACACACGACACTCAGCTTTATAATATTATATATATATATATATATATATATATATATATATATATATTGTTATACTTGGGGAGGGTCATATTGTTGTAATAATATTACCAGAAATAATAACAGAACACACTCACTGTTTGGTTGGTTTTCGCTTCTGTGTCTTTTATATCTCCAGTTAATTCATTTGGTCCTCAATGTTTATCATTGACCAACGATCAAAAATACAGATATAAATACATATATACAGTCTAACAAAGCTCTTTCGTTGCACATCTGCAACATCATCAGTGGTACAATTATGTTCCTCCAGTTGTATTTTATGTCTACGCCATTTTTATTTTATCTATTTATTTATTTATTTTTGTCTTCTTCTCTGCGTATGCGTGTGTGTATAGTGTTTGGTGTGTGTTCGCGTTTGGGTGACTGTGTTTTGGTTATTGTATTCTATCTTAGTTTACTAGTGTGTGTTTATATCTGTTTGTTGTTATTGTGCTTGTGTATATCAAAAACCTCGCAAAACAAATATATATATATATCGTTAAATAATGAACTTTTTTTGTTTAATATAAGGAACTGTTTCATTGTTTTATTCATTATTTTTTTTAATATTTTATATATATATATATATATATATATATATATATATAATATTATAAAGCTGAGTGTCGTGTGTATTATTTATGTATGTAGCCTACACATCTCCCTATAGTTTCTTAGCTTTACTCTCTCCGTCGCTCTTCCTTCTCTCTATAATAGATCATTCCCCCCTCTATAATTTAACTGCTTTACTCTCTCTGTCGCTCTTCACTCTCAAATATTATAAAGCTGAACGTCGTCTCTCTCTCTCTCTCTCTCTCCCTCTTTCACCCTCTCTATAATTTAACTGCTTTACTCTCTTCACTCTCTTTATGACAACATTCTTTTACTTTCCGTATCTACCTTCAATATATCAATATTTTACCCAGCTTCTGCTGCACGTCGGGCTGAGGGGGCCAAACTCCTCAAATACCGGTCGCTCTCCGACAGGTTTGCAGTCGTACCCCTGGCACTGGAGACTTCTGGTGTCCACGGCCCCAGGGCTACCTCGTTAATCGCCACCATAGCCGCTGAGCTGGCCAGCTGCATGTGTGAGCCTCGTGAGTTGGAGTGGCTTTTCCAGCACGTCTCCCTTGCCGTCCTCCGTGGACACGCCTTCTCCATTCTGTCCGCCGGGGCTGTGGGTGGATCCCATCGCATACCGTTGTAGTTGTTGTATACAGATATTAACTCATCAATCCCATTATTTATATCATATATCAACATAGAGATGAGCGTCGTATGTATGTGTTTTTCAAAAGGATAACCTCCTTCAAATTCGGTCAACACACAAGCAGGTAATACATACATCAAAAGGCAACCCTCTTAGAGAGACAGATTAGGAAAACTAAACACACACACACATCTAAAGAGAGAGTGAGGAGAGAAGGGATAGAGAGACAGAGACAGGGAAAGAGAAACAGAGGGACGGGCAAGCAGGTAATACATACATCTAAAATCATTTGGATACAAATATCATAATATAATGGTTGCAGAACACGAAAATACAGACAAATATAATAATGTATGTATCCCACACACTTTTTCTGACGTCGCTCGCATAAGTAACCCCCCCCCCCCACACACACACACACACACTTACACACAAATACACATACTTTCACACTTGATTTCGCCAATTGCCGGATAACATCAAAACAAAACACATAGATGCACATACACACATACACAAACACATACACACACATATCTATACTTTATATGTAGCATGCTTGTATGTATGTAAGATCATTCCCCCTTTCTATAATTTAACTGCTTTACTCTCTCTGTCGCTCTTCACTCTCTATATGACAAAACTGTTTTAGTTTCCGTATCTCCCTTCAATATATGCACATAGAGAGAGAGAGAGAAAGAAAGAGAGAAAGAGAGAGAGAGAGAGATGAAGAGAGAGAGAGAGAGAGAGAGAGAGAGAGAGAGAGAGAGAGAGAGATTAGGAAAACTACACGCACACATCTACAGAGAGAGACAGAAAAAACAGAGGGAGGGGAAAGAGAGAGATAGGCCATTAGACAGAGAGAGATACAATTAAAGTTTTAGTTATTCAGAGAGAGAGAAGAGAGAGAGTCGAAGGGTAATGTGACACGGGAGGGGTGTGTGGTATCTTTGCAGTGGAGCGGTGGCGCCAGCCGGACGGGCCAGATAGAATATATATAGCCTTAGTGGTAAGGTGTTGGATGTACGATGAATAATGTCGTGGGTTCGATTCCTTGTTTGCATCTTGTGTTCATGAGCAAAACACTCCATTTCATGTTGCCTCCAGTGCAATCAGCTGAAAATGAGTACCAGCAATAGCTGGGGATTTAACGCTGCGATGCACTGGCGTACTGTCCAGAGAAGAATCTTGTACTCAGTCGCTTCACAACTTGAAACCGGGATAAGCACTGGCCCAAATCTAAAGTCTCTCTTTATATATATTTATTATTATTATCACGGTGGTGGATTGGCAGTATAGAGTTATGATCTGAGTTCAAATCCCGCCGAGGATAACTTGCCTTTAATCCTTACAGGGTCGATAAAATAAAGTACCAGTCACATACTGAGGTCTTTTCCATCCAAAATTGCTGGCCTTGTGCCTAAATTATAAACCATTATTATGACTACGTGATGATTCTTGTTATTCTGGAGTCTCATCTGGGTACTCGCAGAATCATCAAACAAGAATGACAATATTTTAAACTCTACTTCGATGTTGAGTACTCATTCTCACGTATGTCGTTATCATATATATATATATATATATGTGTGTGAGTGTAAAACATTGTGTGTGAGTGTAAAAACATTGTGTGTGAGTGTAAAACATTGACAAACAGACAGATATCTTGGTAATTATGTAAAGAGTGTGTAACGAATGTGAACGAATGAGAAATTTCGAAAGAGTTTTATATATAAGGGCGGGGGGATGTAATTGAAAAGGTATTGAAAACGTAATGTCTATATGTTTTAACAAGCGTGAAACTTTAATGAATGGCAAATAGAAACACGATTTAATGGAGTCGAAGGAATTCGAAAATATGCAAGCCATGCAGAAATTATGCAGGTGCTTCGATGGGAAATCGTTCCTAAGATTCATGGCACGCTAATTATATAGATGCTAATTTGTTAACAGTATATTATGTCGAGGATATTTATTACACTGAGTCGTCAATGAGTAATATAGACCCGAGTTCGTGTCATGCAGGATTCTGGCATTTGCATTTTATGAGCTAAATAAACATCGCTCTCCGACAGGTTTGTGGTTTTACCCCTTCGCAGTGGAGACTTCTGGTGTCCTCAGCCCTAGGGCTACGTCCCCTACTCACCACCATTGGGGCTGAGCTGGCCAGCCGCTTGTGTGAGCCCCGTGAGTTGGAATGGCTTTTTCCAGCGCGTCTCCCTTGCCGTTCTCCGGGGAAACTGATCAGTCAGATGTTATTAAACATGGTGTGGTTATGGTGATGTTCGGAAAGTCGATGCAATGGAAATTAGAATTCCATGAGTGAAAACTAGAGCACAGTAAAGTTAGAAAAACAATATAAATCTACAATTTTCCCTTTTACCATATATTTCATGATATTTCCAAGTTAGGGCCTCTTTTTTTGTGTGTGAGAGTTTGTCTTTTGTAGGAATAAATATGTTTTTAGAATATTTCACTTTAAAAAATTAAAAACTAGTGATCAGCATTTAAAACCGAGAAAACTAGAAGAACCAACGATAAATTGACTCTAATTAGAAATTAAATAAAAAAAAAAAACATATTTTAAATACCGTGGAACATTTTAAAATAAATATAGTAAACAACCCTCCAATATATATATATATATATGTATATATATATATATATATATATATATATATATATATATATGTGTGTGTGTGTGTGTGTGTGTGTGTGTGTGTGTGTGTGTGTGTGTGTGTGTGTGTGTGTGTGTGTGTGTGTGTGTGTGTGTGTGTATATATATGTGTGTATATATATATATATATATATATATATATATATATATATATTTAAAAGAAGGAAAAGAGTGACTTCACTTAGAACTACAATTGAAGTCATTCTTCTCATTTTTTTCAAATATGCCTTACTGTACCAATGATTTCACACATTTTCCTATATATATATATATATATATATATATATAGGAGAAAGTATGACCCCGACGGCAGAACTCAAGCCGTTTCGACGGCTATTTCTGAACTTTTTTTTTTTACTCCAGAAATAGCCGTCGAAACGGCTTGAGCTCTGCCGTCGGGGTCATACTTTCTCCTATTACCCACTCTACTACCCTAAGTACTGAGTACTCTGGTGCGTTATGGTCAATCTGGTTCCTTACCACAACTCCTCCGTTTATATATATATATATATATATATATATATATATATATATATATAAATAAAAGCAAAAGCAAAACGGAGAAACAAAAGTCGAAAACTTTATAAACAGAAAAAAAAAAATAATAATGGAAAAACTAGGAGAAAATGAGATGTAAATTTTTGTAGAAAAAAACAGAAAGCGAAGAATATGAATGATGAATACATGTCTTTAGTTTTTGCTACAATCCATCTTTTAACGTCTTTTGTGTTTGTAATTCTTCTGTCTATTATTTACACCGATTCCTTCTCTAATTTTCTCTCGCTTCCTTTAAATTACTCAGGTTTCATACTTATCAATTATTTTTTTTTTTTTACTTCGCTTCATTGAAGCTGCTGAAAATTATTTATTTATGCATGAACAGTACGTAGATTCAAATACTTCCACCATGATTTCTCTAGAGGTCAGCCTAATAAAACTCAACATCAATATACTTATCATTATCATCATCATCAAAATTATCATCATCATTATCATTATCATCATCACCATCATCATCATTACAATTATCATTATCACCATCATCACCATTGCCATCAACACCATTACCATTATCACCATCACCATCATCATCATTACCAGCATCATCATTACCGTTATCACCATCACCATCATAATCATCATCATCATAATTATCATCATTATCATCATCATCATCATCATTATTATTACCATTGTCACCATTACCATTATAATCAGTATTGTTATTATTTCAATCACGTGAATTGGCAGTATCGGTAGAGGGTGGGACACCATACTTTACATCATAGAGTTACGTCCCTTACAGTCTGGGTTCAAATCTTACTGTGGTTTTCAACCTTTGCCTTTCCTCCTTACGGGGTCGATAAAATAAAGTACCAGTAATACACTGGGATAATTGCTAGCCCTGTACTAAACGTAGAAATAATTACTTTAATCGCGTACATTTACGTTTTGAATTCAAATCCCACCAAGGTTAACTTTGCCTTTCATCCTTACAGGGTCGATAAAATAAAGTACCAGTAACGTACTGGGTTCAATTTAATCGACTTTCTTTCCCCAAAATTGTTAGTCTTGTGCTTAAATCAGAAACCATGTGCGTTCAAATCTTGCTGAGTTTAGCTGTGCCTTAAGGGGTCAATGAAATAAGGAACCAATACCGCACTGCGGTCGATTTAATCGACCACCCTGCCCCCCCAACAAAAAAATGGTTATCCTTGTACAAACCTTATATAAAGCCGGCGGCTTTACAGTATCGGAAGAACGTCGGACAACATGCTTTGTGGCATAGAGTTACGTCTCTTTACGTTCTGAGTTTAAATCCCGCTGAGGTTAGCTTTAACTTTCATCCTTACGGTAACGATACAATGAAGTACCAGTAATGTGCTGGAGTCAATTTACTCGACTTCCCCTCCCTTCAAATTGCTGGCGTTGTGCCCAGCACAGAAACAATTATCAATATCATCATTATTGTTAGTGGATTGGCAGTATAGGTAGAGGGTCGGACGCCATGCTTTCCAGCATAGTTACGTCCCTTTACGATCTGAGTTCAAATCCCGCCGAGGTTGACTTTGCCTTTCATCCTTACGGGGTCGATAAAATGAAGTACCAGTAATGCACTGGGGGTAATTGCTGGCCTTGTGCCAAAAGTAGAGACAATTATTGTTATTATTTTAACTGCGTACATCTACGTTCTGAGTTCAAATCCCAAAGAGGCACACTTCGCCTTTTATCCATCTGTGATCGATAAACAAATGTACCAATCTATTAGTGGAATCGATATAATTGATTGTACTCTTGATGTTACACGTGGTGTTCAACATTTTGTAACAAAGTCACATTCACAAAAACGTTCTTTATGGTGATCTGCCACGTGTTTCATCCAAAGTTCGATCCCATCGATTGGTTCTTGCTGGTCATGTTTCCTCACTATGATGAACCTGCAAGGTAACTGCTTCTTTGCTCACTAGATGTAACCTACATCCCCAACTAGGACAACAACAACAACAACTATAGCCTCAGTGAGGAAAACAACAACAACAGCAACTACAGCCCTAACTAGGACAACATCAACAACAACTATAGCCTCAGTGAGGAAAATAACAACAACAGCAACTACAGCCCCAACTAGGACAACAACAACAACTATAGCCTCAGTGAGGAAAACAACAACAACAGCAACTATAGCCCCAACTAGGACAACAACAACAACTATAGCCCCAGTGAGGAAAACAACAACAACAGCAACTATAGCCCCAACTAGGACAACAACAACAACTATAGCCTCAGTGAGGAAAACAACAACAACAGCAACTATAGCCCCAACTAGGACAACAACAACAACTATAGCCTCAGTGAGGAAAACAACAACAACAGCAACTATAGCCCCAACTAGGACAACAACAACAACAACTATAGCCTCAGTGAGGAAAACAACAACAACAGCAACTATAGCCCCAACTAGGACAACAACAACAACAACTATAGCCTCAGTGAGGAAAACAACAACAACAGCAACTATAGCCCCAACTAGGACAACAACAACAACAACTATAGCCCCAGTGAGGAAAACAACAACAACAGCAACTATAGCCCCAACTAGGACAACAACAACAATTATAGCAACAATAACTAAAACAACAACAAATGAAATGATTATAAAAAAAATTATTGGAAATTTGAAGGAGGAAAGAAAATATCTTTATATTGGGTAATAGATATTGGTTAGTGTTGTTGTGGTGGTGGTGGTGGTGGTGGGTGTGGTGTGGTGGTGGTGGTGGTGGGTGTGTTGTGGTGGTGGTGGTGGTGGTGATGGATGTGGTGTGGTAGTGGTGGTGGGTGTGGTGTGGTGTGGTGTGGTGGTGGTGGTGGTGGGTGTGGTGTGGTTTGGTGGTGGTGGTGGTGGTGGTGGGTGTGGTGTGGTTTGGTGGTGGTGGTGGTGGTGGTGGGTGTGGTGTGGTGGTGGTCATGGTAGTGTGGTGATGTGGTATTGCTTGTAGTAGTGATGATGATGGTGGTGGTAGTGGTGTGGTGTGGTGGTGATGGGTGTGGGTGTGGTGTGGTGGCGGTGGTGGTGGGTGTGGTGTGGTGTGGTGGTGGGGGTGGGGGTGGTATGGTGTGGTGGTGGTTTTTTGTGGTGGTCATGGTAGTGTGGTGATGTAGTATTGCTTGTAGTAGTGATGATGATGGTGGTGGTAGTGGTGTGGTGGTGTGGTGGTGTGTTGTGGTGGTGGTGGTGTGTTGTGGTGGTTGTGGTGTGGTGGTTGGGTATTGGTTGTAGTAGTGGTGGTGGTGTTGGTGTTTGTAATAATGGTGGTGATTGTGGGGGGTATAGGTGGTGGTTGTGGGGTGTATAGGTGGTGGTGGTGTTGTTGGGAGTAGAGGTGGTGGCAGTGAGGCGTAGTAATGTTGGAGCGGAGAGGTGGTGGTGGTGTCGTAGTGCCGTTGTATGTGGAAACAAAGGTGTTGGTGGTAGTGAGGGGGTGGTGGTGGTGTGGTGGTGTGGTAGTGGTGGTGGTAGTGGTGGTGGTGAGGGTGGTAGTAGTGGTGTTAGTGGTGGTGTGGTGGTGTGATGGTGATAATGGTGGTGGTGGTGTCGGCTAGGTGTTGTTGGTAGTGAGGGTGGTGTGGTAGTGGTGGTGGTGCTGATGGTGGTGGTGGTGTTGTCGACTAGGTGTTGGTGGTAGTGGGGGTAGTGGTGGTGGTGTAGTGGTGGTGGTGTAGTGCTGTTGATGGTGGTGGTGGTGGTGTGGTGGTGTGGTGGTGTGGTGGCGTCGACTAGGTGTAGGTGGTAGTGAGGGTGGTAGTGGTGGTGGTGTGGTGCTGTTAATGGTGGTGGTGGTGGTGTGGTGGTGTCGGCTAGGTGTTGGTGGTAGTGAGGGTGGTAGTGGTGGTGGTGTGGTGCTGTTGATGGTGGTGGTGGTTTGGTGTGGTGGTGTCGACTAGGTGCTGGTGGTAGTGAGGGTGGTGTGGTAGTGGTAGTGGTGTTGACGGTGGTGTCGACTAGGTGTTGGTAGTAGTGAGGGTGGTGGTGGTGGTGGTGTGGTGCTGTTGATGGTGGTGGTGGTGGTGTGGTGGTGTCGGCTAGGGGTTGGTGGTAGTGAGGGTGGTAGTGGTGGTGGTGTGGTGCTGTTGATGGTGGTGGTGGTGGTGGTGGTGGTGGTGGTGGTGGTGTGGTGTCGTCTAGGTGTAGGTGGTAGTGAGGGTGGTAGTTGTGGTGATGTGGTGCTGTTGATAGTGGTGGTGGTGGTGTGGTGGTGTCGACTAGGTGTTGGTGGTAGTGAGGGTGGTAGTGGTGGTGGTGTGGTGGTGTCGACTAGGTGTTGGGGGTAGTGAGGGTGTTGTGGTAGTGGTGGTGTGGTGGTGTCGGCTAGGTGTAGGTGGTAGTGAGGGTGGTAGTGGTGGTGGTAGTGGTGTTGATGGTGGTAGTGTCGTCAAGGTGTAGGTGTTGTAGTGCGGGTGGTGTGGTAGTGGTAGTGGTGTTGATGGTGGTGGTGTCGTCAAGGTGTAGGTGGTAGTGAGGGTGGTGTGGTAGTGGTAGTGGTTATGATGGTGGTAGTGTCGTCAAGGTGTAGGTGTTGTAGTGAGGGTGGTGTGGTAGTGGTAGTGGTGTTGATGGTGGTAGTGTCGTCAAGGTGTAGGTGGTAGTGAGGGTGGTGTGGTAGTGGTAGTGGTGTTGAAGGTGGTAGTGTCGTCAAGGTGTAGGTGGTAGTGAGGGTGGTGTGGTAGTGGTAGTGGTGTTGATGGTGGTGGTGACGTCAAGGTGTAGGTGGTAGTGAGGGTGGTGTGGTAGTGGTAGTGGTGTTGATGGTGGTGGTGTCGTCAAGGTGTAGGTGTTGTAGTGCGGCTGGTGTGGTAGTGGTAGTGGTAGTGGTGTTGATGGTGGTGGTGTCGTCAAGGTGTAGGTGTTGTAGTGCGGCTGGTGTGGTAGTGGTAGTCGTGTTGATGGTGGTGGTGTCGTCAAGGTGTAGGTGTTGTAGTGCGGCTGTATGTGGAAACTAAGGTGTTCTCTCAATTGGATTATCGAGAAATTCTAAAGGTGTCACACAACATTTACTAAAGGCTTTTTCTCATTCTCTAATTTCCCTAATCCCTCACAGATGATGAAACATGAGAACTTGTTATCGTCATCATCATCATCCATGGTATTATCATCGCTCTTCTCCCCCCTCTCCCATCACCATGGCATTGTCATCTCTCGTCTCCTCCCCATCACCATGGTTACCGGCCATCATCATCATGGTATTGTCATCGCTCGTCTCCTCCTCTCCCACCTTCCTCCCCGTCATCATGGTATTGTCTTCGCTCGTCTCCTCCCCTTCCTCCTCCTACTTCTCCTCCTCCTCCCCGTCATCATGGTATTGTCATCGCTCGTCTCCTCCCCCATCACCATGGTTACCGGCCATCATCATCATGGTATTGTCATCGCTCGTCTCCTCCTCTCCCCCCTTCCTCCCCGTCATCATAGTATTGTCTTCGCTCGTCTCCTCCCCTTCCTCCTCCTACTTCTCCTCCTCCTCCCCGTCATCATGGTATTGTCATCGCTCGTCTCCTCCCCCATCACCATGGTTACCAGCCATCATCATCATGGTATTGTCATCGCTCGTCTCCTCCTCTCCCACCTTCCTCCCCGTCATCATGGTATTGTCTTCGCTCGTCTCCTCCCCTTCCTCCTCCTACTTCTCCTCCTCCTCCCCGTCATCATGGTATTGTCATCGCTCGTCTCCTCCCCCATCACCATGGTTACCGGCCATCATCATCATGGTATTGTCATCGCTCGTCTCCTCCTCTCCCCCCTTCCTCCCCGTCATCATGGTATTGTCTTCGCTCGTCTCCTCCCCTTCCTCCTCCTACTACTCCTCCTCCTCCCCGTCATCATGGCATTGTCATCGCTCGTCTCCTCCACTCCCTCCTCCTCCCCGTCATCATGGTATTGTCATCGCTCATCTCCTCCTCTCCCTCCTCCTCCTCCCCGTCATCATGGTATTGTCATCGCTCATCTCCTCCTCTCCCTCCTCCTCCCCCCCGTCATCATGGCATTGTCATCGCTCGTCTCCTCCACTCCCTCCTCCTCCCCGTCATCATGGCATTGTCATCGCTCATCTCCTCCTCTCCCTCCTCCCCCCCCCGTCATCATGGTATTGTCATCGCTCATCTCCTCCTCATCTTCATCGTCAACATCATATCGTTATCGTCATCATCATCATCATCATCATCATTGTACCAGCGCCATCATCGTCATCTCCACCACCATCACCATCTTTGTACTCTTGCGGGGTGGATTGGCAGTATCGGTAGAGGGTCGGACGCCATGCTTAGCAGCACAGTTACGTCGCTTTACGGACCGAGTTCAAATACCAGTAATGTACTGGTTGATTGCTGGCCTTGTGCCAAAACTAGAAACAATTGTCAGTATTAATATCTGCAGCAGCAACAGCAACACTAGTAACCGATGTTACTGGCCTTGAAAAACAAAAGGGGGACATTAAAACAAAAGTCAGACATTCAAACATTACAATGAAACTTATGTTTATTTCTTTATGTTTTTATTTATTTATTTGTTTATTTATTTATGTTCGTCTACAGCGTGATGGTGCCACGCTAAAATCACTGGGGGTGATGAAATCACCGGTGGTTATGTAACCATACATTCACCAATCCTCGATATGAGTGTTTAAATGCCGAAACTAAACAGTTCGATTAATGGTGAAAAGGAGACTTGAATGTCATGTGAAAGACTCTCACCCAGCAAGTGCTCCCTGGCCCAGCAGCAGGGACCTTGCTGTCATCCAAATACTGTTGGTGTTGGAGGAAGAGGAAGGAAAGGGACAAGAACCAACTGGACGAAAGAATTGAATAGAACTGTCATGAAATGTTACCTGATGAGTAACCCCATGGAAAAGGCTATAGGAAACGGATGCATAACATCTGGAACGAGATTGGTCTATTTAAATTAGATGAACAAAAATTGGCCCGGCAGGCTCGGGTAATAAGAACTAATGGATGGATAAGCTAGTTGGAACAGGAGGAACTGAGCAGAGAGATTAAGTTGGAAATGGAGAGTGGAATATGTCAGGCAAACGAGTCAGTGGGAAATGAAGGTGAAGAGGAAGCATCGGAAGCAGACAATGATCTGAATGCTGAAAGAAATAACATCTGGAACAAAGATACGGCCATTGAGGAAATGAATGCTGACGGGCTAAGGCAAGATTTGGTTGAAATCCCGAACTTAGTGGTAGATGAAATGAACAATGATAGTGGAAAACCTATGAACCTAAGATTTGTAGACAGGAAAAAGTTAAAAGAAACAACAGCTAAGGTAAACAAAGTCATCCCATACCTTAAGGCGAGGAACCTTCACCAATGCAACAATATCCTCAAAGCAACCGCAAATGCGGTGAGGAAATTACTTGGCATAAAAACGAGAGGAAACAACAAACAAGAAAGATCAGAACTTTGGTGGAAGAAACGACTGAATGGTCAAATCAAGGGAATGAGAAAAGACATTGGAAAGCTTGAGTCATTACTGAATGGGACATTACAAAACATAGACACTAAAGATAGATTGGAAATAAAATACAAAACTAGGGGGAAAAAGCTAAATATTATCATAGAGGAACTGAAGCAACGCATTGTAGCAAAAGGTGCAAAGATTAGGCAGTATGAGAACAGAGTCAGTCAGTATAGACAGAACCGCATGTTTGACAATAACCAGAAGATGTTGTTTGGACAGCTTGAAGGGAAAGAAAGAGGCAACGACTTGACCCCTGAGGCGGAACAGACTGAGACATTCTGGAGAGGAATGTGGGAGCAGGATGTTGAACATAATTGTCAGGCAGCGTGGATTTAGACAGTTGAAAATGAGATTAGTGAACAAGCACACCAACAACTTGATTTGAGTATCACAGTTGAAACTCTTAAAGGGCAGGCCAAAAACTAACCAACTGGAAATCACCAGGTGTGCAAGGGTATTGGATTAAAAATATAACTTCCCTCCACCCGAAACTGACAACCATGTTCAATGACTGCTTGATGTCGGGTGAAGTACCAGAGTAGTTGACAAAAGGTACCATAGTTCTGGTAATGAAAGACCGAATCGAGGGTAATGATGTTACCAACTATAGACCTATCACATGTCTGTCCGTAATGTGGAAACTGTTGACAAGCATTGTGTCTGAGGAAATCTACCATCACCTCCACATCATAAACTCGTTACCGGACGAACAGAAAGGATGCCGAAAGATTTCCGTGGTACAAAAGACCAGTTACTTATTGATAAGATGGTAATGAGGAATTGCAGGAGGAGGCACACTGGTCTGGCCATGGGATGGATAGATTGAAAAAGGCATTCGACATGGTACCTCATTCTTGGATAACCAAAAGCCTAGAGATCTTCAAGGTGGCAGATAACATCAGACAGTTGTTGAGCAAAAGTATGAAGTGCTGGGAAACAGAATTAACATCATGTGGATAATCCTTGGGAGGCCTGAAGATCAAGAGGGGTATCTTCCAGGGAGATAGTTTGTCCCCTCTGCTGTTTGTCCTTGCCCTGATACCCCTGACCGTTATATTGCGAAAAGTGAGAGCAGGATACAAGTTTGGAAAAGGAGAGCTTACCATCAACTACATCCTCTTCATGGACGATCTTAAACTCTTTGGGAAGTGTGAGAAGGAGTTGGATGTACTTGTTGACGCTGTCCGTATTTTCAGCAATGTATGGAATTTGGTATTAATAAGTGTGGAGTCCTAGTGATGAAGAGGGTAAATTGATCAGAATCAACGGAATCCAGGTACCAACAGGTGAGATGATAAAGGAAATTGACACTGAAGAGGGTTACAAGTATTTAGGTGTTCTGGAGGCAGATGACACCAAGAACAAAAAAATGAAGGAATTGATAAGATCTGAGTGTTTAAGGAGAGTAAGGAGCGTATTAAAATCACATCTAAATAGTAGGAATGTCATAAGTGCAGTGAATTCCCGAGCTTTGTCTATTATTAGGTACAGTGCGGGAATTCTGAAATTGAATGTTGCTGAACAAAAAGAAATGGATAGGAAGACTAGGAAGCTATTGACTATCTACAACATGTTCCACAAGAGGAGTGATGTCGATAGACTCTACTTAAAGAGATCTGAAGGTGGAAGAGGTCTTATAAGCATAGAGGACTGAGTTCAGATGGAGAAAAACAACTAGCACAAATATGTGACAGACAGTAGAGAGCCAATGCTCAAAATTGTACTGAAGGAGAAGATAATAGACTAGGGGATGTCCAAGGAGGAAATAACAACAAGGAGGAAGAGCAACCTTCATGAAAAATCCCTTAATAGCACCTTCTTTAAGAAAATTGAATTTAGAGATCCACAGACATGGAACTGGTTAAAAAGAGGAAACCTTAAAAAAGCTACAGAAGGAATGCTAATGGCTGCACAAGAGCAAGCCCTCGGAACGAAGTGGGTGAAACACCATATTTACAAGGAGGAGGCTAGCTCACTGTGTAGGATCTGTGGAGAGAGTAGACTGTGACTCACGTTGTATCCGAGTGTAAACACTAGCCCAGACTCACTATAAAGGCTGGAAACATGATGTGATAGGCACGGTGATCCACTGGCATCTATGCAAAGTAAACAATTTACTACATTCTGAGAAGTGGTATGAGCATAAGCCAGAGTCGGTAATAGAAAACGATCAGGTGAAGGTGCTATGGGATTTTAGGATACAGATGGACAAGAAATTAGAACACAATAGGCCTGACCTGGTGGTTTGGACAAGGAAAAACGATCGTGCCTGATTGTAGATGTAGCCTGCCCATTTGACACGAGAGTGCAAGAAAGGGAGAGGGAGAAATCAACCGATATCAGGACATAAAGTGGGATTTAAAAAGGATTTGGAACTGCCATGAAATCAAGGTCGTCCCGATTGTCATAGGCGCACAAGGTACTATCTCAAAGAGTTTCCAAGGATGGTTAAAGAAGATTAGTCCAGCCCCGCTTTTTAGAACACTTCAAAAGGCATGCTTGCTGGGAACAGCAAGAACCCTCCGATACGTCCTGAATATCTGAGGCTGCAGGTAGTGGCTTGATATTCATTTCAACAAACTTTCCAGTTAAATAACATCACTGACTGAGACTCAAAGAACAATAATAATAATAATAATAATAAAAATAAATATCATTACTATTTGTGTGTAATCGAATTTCCATTTTAAAGAGTGTATTGGGTTCTTCATATGGGAATGGAGTGGAGAGCATTATTCATTATTGAATTGATTAGCTATTTGAGAATTATCGTGAAACATAATTAATTATTGAGAAATTTCCTGAGATTCATGCCATATCGATCTTTTAGAAAAGAAAGATTTACTGTTTTGTTTCGAACGAAAATATTGAGTGTGATAACGTTTTGTCTTTTTTACTTTTATCCATTTATTCTGAAACTTATGGCATCTCGAATTAAATAGAATAGAGATTAATTGAACACATATCTTTATTAGTTTAAATCGTTATCATTGGTGGCAGTGGTGAGCGTTGTGAGAAGAAGAGCGGTCAACATTCATTGAGAGAGATGAAGAAATAATTATTTTCTATTTGCCCACAAATATTACACAGCTTCAAATTCTGTGTCTGGATTTCTTTTCTTTATTCTATAGGGTTGGCAGTATCGGTAGAGCGTCAGACGCCATGCTTTGACGCATAGAGTCACGGCCCTTGCCATTCTGAGTTCAAATCCCGCCGAGGTTAACTTTGCCTTTCATCCTTACGGGGTCGATAAAATAAAGTACCAGTAATGCACCGGGTAATTCATGGCCTTGTGCCAAATGTAGAAACAATTATTTGATCTATCTAAGAGCGGTGGATTGGCAGTATCGGTATAGAGTCGGACGCATGCTTTCCAGCATAGAGTTATGTCCCTTTACGGACTGAGTTCAAATCCTGCCGAGGCTAACTTTGCCTTTCATCCTTACGGGGTTGATAAAATAACTTACCAGTAATGTATTTGTTGGCCTTGTGCCAAAAGTAGAAACAATTATTTGATCTATCGTGTGTTTCTTGATCTAAATTTCTTGTATTTCTTGGTCTCAGTTTCTTGAATTACTTGATCTATATTTCTTGATCTCTGTTTCCTGATCTCTATTTCTTGTGTTTCTTAATTACTAATTCTTGTGATTCTTGATCATTGTTTCTTGATCTCTGGTTCCTGATACTTGATTCTTGTGTTTCTTGATCACTAATTCTTGTGATTCTTGATCATTGTTTCTTGATCTCTGGTTCCTGATCTCTGTTTATTGTGTTTCTTGATGACTAGTTCTTGTGATTCTTGATCAATGTTTCTTGATCTCTGGTTCCTAATCTATGTTTCTTGTGTTTCTTGATCACTAGTTCTTGTGATTCTTGATCATTGTTTCTTGATCTCTGGTTCCTGATCTCTATTTCTTGTATTTCTTGATCACTAGTTCTTGTGATTCTTGATCTGTCTTTCTTGATCTCTGGTTCCTGATCTCTGTTGCTTGTGTTCCTTGATCTGTGTTTCCTTTGTTACTTCCTTTATGTTTCTTGTTTTGCCTCATCCATAAGTTTTATCCACGTCTTGAGCTCTGTTTCTAGTGTTCGTTGAGTTCTGTTAATGTAATTGTTGATCTATAACTTTCTCTATATTTCACTTGTGCATCTTATTTTGTTTTCCTCGAAATCTGTGTTTCTAATCCCCATTTCATAATCTGTGGTTAGAAAGATCCATGTCTCTTAATCCGTGATCCTTGATCTGTGTTTTTGTTATCTGTGATTCTTGATTCGTATGGTAGAATATCATTATGTAAAAATCACACATAATTTGACTACGGGTTTGGTCGCCCATTTACTCAATTACTAGAACTGGGAATGTATTCCATATTTCAAGCACAGCAAGGAACTAAATAAAGCAATTACGATTGCAGGTTTTTTCACAAAGAGAGGGAGAGAGAGGGAGAGCTAGAGAGAGAAGGGGAGGGGGAGCTAGATAGTGAGAAAGAGAGAGAGAAAGAGAGAGAAAGAGAGAGAAAGAGAGAAAGAGAGAAAGAGAGAATAAAAATAGGGGGAAAATGATACATAAGAAGTATAGTAGAAATGTCTTTCTCTCTCTCTATTTCTCCTTCATTCGAGAGAGAGGTGCATGAGTGAATGTCTGTGCGTGCGAATGAAACTGCTATTCTATTATTCTACAATATTTCTATTCCACTACACTACTATTCCTCTACCCCAGTATTCCACTACACCACTATTCTACTGCACAGCTATTCCACTACACTATACCACTATTCTACTGCATAACTATTCCACTACACCACTATTCTACTGCACAACTATTCTCCTACACTACTATCCTATTACAGAACTGTTCTACTACACCGCTACACTGTTACACTACTATACCGCTATTACACTACACTACTATACCGCTATTACACTACACTTCTATACCGCTATTACACTACACTACTATACCGCTATTACACTACACTACTATACCAGTACACAATTACTCTACTACACTTCTATACCACTACACCGCTATTCTACTACACTAATACGCTACTAATCTGCTATTCCCCTGTTTAACTATTCCTTTAAACTAAGTTGGTGATATTCAGAAGCAAATGCACCCACGTAAATTAATATAGGGTTATATATTGTAACAACAACAACAACAACAACAGAAACAACAACAGCAACAGCAACAGCAACAGCAACAACAACAACAACAACAGCAACAACAACAGCAACAACAACAACAACAGCAACAACAACAGCAACAACAATAGCATCAACAACAGCAACAACAACAACAACAGCAACAACAACAGCAACAACAATAGCATCAACAACAGCAACGACAACAGCGACATCACCAGCAATACCTCCACAACAACAACATCCATCTCCAACAATACCTCCACCACCACCACCACAACATCACCTCCAACAATACATCCACCACCACCACCACAACAACAACCAGAACAACAATACCTCCACCACCACCACCACAACAACAACACCTCCAACAATACCTCCACCACCATCCCGCCACAACAACAACAACACCTCCAGCACCACCACTACCACCACCACAACAACAACAACACCTCCACCACCACCACCACTGCAACACCTCCAACAATACCACCACCACAACAACAACAACACCATCTCCACCACCACAACAACAACAACACCTCCCCCCCACCACCACAGCAACAACAACACCTCCAACAATACCTCCACCACCACCACAACAACAACACCACCACCACCACCGCCACCACAATCTCCAACAATACCACCACCACCACAACAACAACACCTCCAACAACAACAACAACACTTCCACCACCACCACCACCGCCACCACAATCTCCAACAATACCACCACCACCACAACAACACCTCCAACAACAACAACAACAACACTTCCACCACCACCACCACCGCCACCACAATCTCCAACAATACCACCACCACCACAACAACACCTCCAACAACAACAACAACAACACTTCCACCACCACCACCACCGCCACCACAATCTCCAACAATACCACCACCACCACAACAACACACCTCCAACAACAACAACAACACTTCCACCACCACCACCACCGCCACCACAATCTCCAACAATACCACCACCACCACAACAACAACACCTCCAACAACAACAACACTTCCACCACCACCACCACCGCCACCACAATCTCCAACAATACCACCACCACCACAACAACAACACCTCCAACAACAACAACAACAACACTTCCACCACCACCACCGCCACCACAATCTCCAACAATACCACCACCACCACAACAACAACACCTCCAACAACAACAACAACAACACTTCCACCACCACCACCGCCACCACAATCTCCAACAATACCTCCACCACCACAACAACAACACCTCCAACAACAACAACAACACTTCCACCACCACCACCGCCACCACAATCTCCAACAATACCTCCACCACCACAACAACAACACCTCCAACAACAACAACAACACTTCCACCACCACCACCACCGCCACCACAATCTCCAACAATACCACCACCACCACAACAACAACACCTCCAACAACAACAACAACAACACTTCCACCACCACCACCACCGCCACCACAATCTCCAACAATACCTCCACCACCACCACAACAACAACACCACCACCACCACCGCCACCACAATCTCCAACAATACCACCACCACCACAACAACAACACCTCCAACAACAACAACAACAACACTTCCACCACCACCACCACCGCCACCACAATCTCCAACAATACCTCCACCACCACAACAACAACACCTCCAACAACAACAACAACACTTCCACCACCACCACCACCGCCACCACAATCTCCAACAATACCACCACCACCACAACAACAACACCTCCAACAACAACAACAACACTTCCACCACCACCACCACCGCCACCACAATCTCCAACAATACCTCCACCACCACAACAACAACACCTCCAACAACAACAACAACACTTCCACCACCACCACCACCGCCACCACAATCTCCAACAATACCACCACCACCACAACAACAACACCTCCAACAACAACAACAACACTTCCACCACCACCACCACCGCCACCACAATCTCCAACAATACCTCCACCACCACCACAACAACACCTCCAACAACAACAACAACAACACTTCCACCACCACCACCACCGGCACCACAATCTCCAACAATACCACCACCACCACAACAACACCTCCAACAACAACAACAACAACACTTCCACCACCACCACCACCGCCACCACAATCTCCAACAATACCTCCACCACCACCACAACAACAACACCACCACCACCACCACCGCCACCACAATCTCCAACAATACCACCACCACCACAACAACAACACCTCCAACAACAACAACAACAACACTTCCACCACCACCACCACCGCCACCACAATCTCCAACAATACCACCACCACCACAACAACAACACCTCCAACAACAACAACAACAACACTTCCACCACCACCACCACCGCCACCACAATCTCCAACAATACCACCACCACCACCACAACAACACCTCCAACAACAACAACAACACTTCCACCACCACCACCACCGCCACCACAATCTCCAACAATACCTCTAGCGGTGACTAAGTTTCTTCTGTTGTTCTATTCAGTGTGGAGTTCACATAAAATCAATCAATCACTAAACTAAGTGAATATCGATTTAATTTCTATCTCCTCATTTTTTTGTTCTATCATTCAATATAACTGAGAACTAGGTTTTATGTAATCCCATGTTATCTCTTTCACCCAGCCTCTCTCTCTCTCTCTCTCTCCAAATATGCATATATATCTCTCTATGTAAATATGTGTGTGTGTGTCTATATATATATATGTGTGTGTGTGTGTGTGCTTGTGTGTGTGTGTGTGTGTGCTTGTGTGTGCTTGTGTGTGTGTGTGTGTGTATGTATGTGTGAGTGCGTGTGTGCTTGTGTGTGTGTGTGCTTGTCTGTGCTTGTGTGTGTGTGTGTGTGCTTGTGTGTGTGTGTGCTTGTGCGTGCTTGTGTGTGTGCTTGTATGTGTGTGTGTGGGGGTGGGGGTGGGGGTGTTCTTGTGTGTGTGTGCTAGTATGTGCTTGTGTGTGTGTGTGTGTGTGTGTGCTTGTGTGTGTGTGTGCGTGTGTGTGTGCGTGTGTGTGTGTGCTTGTGTGTGTGTGTGTGCTTGTGTGTGCTTGTGTGTGTGTGTGCTTGTGTGTGTTTGTGTGTGTGTGTGCTTGTGTCTGTGTGTGTGCTTGTGTGTTTTGCGAACAGAAATCGTATGAAGTTCACAGTTGAATATTTTCTTCCCGTATGTATATATATATATATATATATATACGATATTAAATAAATGGAAACTATATTTATAAAACCATATTTATTTCATTATATATATTTCAGGGATATCATATTAACAATATGCTATGCCTTCCTCAGACAAAATACAATATAGACAGTTTTATAGATAAATAGATTTGACATACCGTAACAACATCGACTTGTATTTGAAAAGTTGAATTGGCTGCCAATTCAACTTTTCAAATACAAGTCGATTTTGTACGGTATGTCAAATCTATTTATCTATAAAACTGTCTATATTGTATTTTGTCTGAGGAAGGCATAGCATATTGTTAATATGATATCCCTGAAATATATATAATGAAATAAATATGGTTTTATAAATATAGTTTCCATTTATTTAATATCGTAAATATACTCCAAATACTTGTCGAGTGCTTTTATATCAGTTATAAATATTTACTAGTTGTAACCCAACAATTTAAATATAACTTTCCATATATATATATATATGTATGTATGTATATATATATATAAGCTGACTATACTGGAGACGTGAAATGAAGTGTTTTTCCTCCAGAATACAACATACAACTCGATCCAGGAATCGAACCCAAGATATTACAGTCTTAAGTTCAACACCAGTACCACTAGGCCACGCACCTCCACTTCTTGAGCTGGAACAAAGAACCAGGCATTTGAATTCTACGCCCTAAACACTGACAATTTGCTTCCTTAAACACACACACATACACACTCACACATACACACATATAGATAAATAGGTAGTGAAGGGCCCCTAGCCTTTATCAGGGCATCCTTCTAGAAGGTAACTCAGGAAACTGGGATAACTCCGATATAAAACCTGCGGCTCAGTAGTTACCGATGATGTTGATATTTTCTTCTTTTCGGGTTACAGCTACTGTCGCCCAGAGAGTGGGATTGGCTCAGTGCACAGTCTTTCCTCACTTTAAAAAATATCTTCACGCATGATAGAATTAATTAATAATTATTAATAATGGTATAACGTGCAATGGCCATACTCGATAACGAGGGGGCAGCCATCATATATATATATATATATATATATATATATATATATATATATAATATAGAAAAGGCTTCTACAGGACCAGAACTCTTTCATTCGGGAAAAAAACAGTTCCAGTCCTGTAGAAGCCTTTTCTATATTAAATATTTATACTCTGCTTTGTATTGAGTACCTTGGTTATTGTGGTTACCCCCGATTGAACCCGGGATAAACTTATATATATATATATATATCTCACTTTTCGTTGCTTCACCATCTTTGTTTGTTTACACTCTCGTGTCCCCTTTATTTACGTGTCCCAACGACTTTTTTTAACCGTTGCTCGCACCAACCGGAGGTATATGGTCTTTAAAGCGATGAAATACCAATGATGGTTGGAAGATCACTGATAAAGGACTAACTTTATTCATATATATATATATATATAAAGATTTACATATACATAAAGTCACATATATATATGTGGCAACCGGTCACGATGTGGCTCAATGAAGAATTAATAACTTAAATAATCAGAGCAATATATCATAAATCATGTCCTTAGAATTATTAGATAAAATATATTGGTATATATTTTATCTAATAAATCTAAGGACATGATTTATGATATATATATATATATGTGTGTGTGTGTGTGTGTGTGTGTGTATACATGCATACATACCAAGAAAGTTAGGAAGGGCCCTTAACAAACGGTGGATTAGTAGGGGTACCTTCATGATGTAAGCCTATTCTTCTCCAGGTCGGAACACAATCGATGTCTTCTAGATACAGAGAGAAAGAGAAGAAACAACCCCCATATATGAGTAGTACATTATCGAACTCTCCTCCTAATCTCCCTCCCCCTTCATCTTCACCTATTAATTCCTGAAAGTGGCGTCGTGGGGTTGTGCAGAGTCTTCAAGGTCTCCTGTCTGCGGGTTCTGTCAGAAGCAACTGTCTGCAACTGATCCGGCTTGATCCCCCAGCGTCACCAGCCGAGTTGATAGATGTTATCCAATCATCTTGTTCTGGGTCTACCCCTGGGTCTCCTGCCGGGTGGTTTTGCCTGTAAAATCATTCCAGCAATTTTTTTCCTGAGACTTATCACATGTGCGTAATATGGTGAATACAAGCGGCGGAAATAGGTTTCCTGTGAAAGCTCTTTGGAGTAAAAGAGTCGATCCAGCCGACTATACTGGAGACATGTGAAATGAAGTGTTTTTCCTCCAGAATACAACATACAACTCGGTCCAGGAATCGAACCCAAGATATTACAGTCTTAAGTTCAACACCAGTACCACTAGGCCACGCACCTCCACTTCTTGAGCTGGAACAAAGAACCAGGCATTTGAATTCTACGCCCTAAACACTGACAGATACACACTCACACATACACACATATAGATAAATAGGTATATTAAAGTTTTCGTTTTTCTAAGAGTTCTCCATCACTTATATGGATTATCAGTCAATACTAAAATGTAACAACCTACCCATTATTTGAAATATTCTACGCCAGATATCCACTTAGTATTTTTCTCGAATTTTACATATATAAGCTGAAATAGACAGCTTCTTCTAACAAATATATTGCTCGCCAACCACCCACATTTGCTAATTGGTCCCGGGCGGAAGGTCTACCGAGCAGACTGGCCAGTTCGTCCTCCTCTACGCCTAGAGTTTCTCAGAACGTGTCGTCGCACTTTCTGCGGACCAACCCTCTACAGAATGTCGAAGTGGAGTCTCCACTGATCGCCGGGTCCGTTTGCCAGAGGACTGTGAGCGCCTGAGCACATTCGATGTGCCAGTCGCCCATTTTCCTCGGTCTTTCCCTGACCCAAGACTGCAGCTCGGTCAGCGAGACGAGTCGTAGGAAGGCTCGCCAAACGAACGGGGCCCACACCGGTTGTCTGGTGAGCAATATGTGGAGGTGCCGCAGCCTGAGCGCGTGGTTGCGCATCGTCAGCCACGGCATCACCAGCCTTGCGTTTGAAGGGTCTTCATAGCAGATGGATCTTCTCACCAAAGGAGCCCGTTTCTTCCAAAGGAATTGGAAGAGCGCGCGCTCCATTTTGGTAACCGTTTTGGCTGGACAAGGCACGACGGTCAAGCGGTAGAAGATGGCGGAGGCTATAAAAGTGTTCGCCACCTCCGCTCGACCTTTTAAGGATAGTTTGCACTCGGCCCACTTCTGGGTGAGCGCAAACACCTTGGCCGTCACCTCGTTCCAGTTCTTCTCCACCTGGAGATCCAGACCAAACCAGACCCCGAGCAGCTTTACCGGTCCTTCAGTCTAGCGTCCGACGACGCTATCGGAAGGCATCGGTTTGCCTCTCCACGTGCCGAGTTGCAAACCGACGGATTTGTCCCGGTTCAGCTTCACTCCTGTGAATCTTTCGTATTCCTCCAGTAAGGTGCCGATCTCCCCGATTTGCGAGGTGCTCGACACCATTACTGTCATGTCGCTTTTCGCAGTCCCGGTTCCAAAGGGATGCCTTGCAATAGCTCCAACTTCCGCAGTAGTGGCTCGAAGGGAGGAGAGAGGGCATCCATGTCGGATGGATCGCGTGATATGGAACGGCTTCGAGAGGTAGCCGTTCACCTTGACCCTTGAGCAGATGTTGCTGCTGTGCATTGCAGCAATCCAGCCCTTGAACATGGGTCCGAAGCCTGCCGCCTCGAGCACCGCATCCAGGTAACGATGGTCAACCCTATCAAAAGCCTTAGACTGATCCAAGTTGATCAGGGCCCCACCGAAGCCAGGTTTACACCCAACCCTCTCTATGATGTATCACATGAGGTGGAGGTTGTCGTGTATGGACCTGGTCGGGATTGCGCATGTCTGCGCTTCTCCCACCAGGTTTTCGACGACAAGCGCCAGCCTCTTTGCCAACACCTTGGCCAAAATCTGTAACTCTGTGTTGAGCAGAGTTATGGGCCGGAAGTTGCCTATGTCAACCCCCTTGTTCTCGTCCTTCCTTACTACGTGATTACGTCCTTGGTCACAGAACTGGGAATTCTCCCGTTCTGCTGCCAGTTGCAGAAGACCGCTTCCAGGAGCCCGGAGAACAAGTCTGACATTGCTACGTAAAATTCGTAGGGTAGACCATCGAGACCTGGAGATTTGCGTTTGTCGCATTGGCTCAGTTCATCCCGTATCTCAGCGGCCGAAATCGGCTTTTCGCAGAACTTCGCTTCTCTATCCAAGAGTCGCGGTAGGCCGTCCAGGTATGGACCGGAATCCATAGCCCCTCCCGGCGTGCCGCCCTGCCGGAACAGTTGAGCAAAGTGCCGCTGAAAGGCCGCGCACGAGTCAGTCTTGGTCCTTCAAAGAGTGAATCGTGGACTTGGTGCCACTTTTCGCCTTCGTCACTCGAGCCCAGCTAACAGCTTTGGCTCATTCGTTTCCCAGAGCACGTATTTTGCTTCTGACAACGCAGCCTTCATGCTTTGCGTCGAAGAACTGGTCCAAGGACGTTCTCGTCGCTAGCACGCTGGCTGCGTTGCCACTCCTAAGTGCCTCTTCTACTTTATCTACAAGTTCCTTTTCGGTCTTATTTCTATCTAACACTAATTCTTTACTAAAACCTATCCAGTCTAATCTAACTTCCCTCTTGAGAGAGTACCACCATCTGTTGTTGACAATGGCCCCCGTCAAGTGCTGCTTAACTGAAGTGCTAATCCGTCTACTGTAGGCTTTGCATGTCGGTAGCGACAAGTTCAGCTTCCAGTAGCCGGGTCCCTGTCTATGGGTTTTGTCAAGTTTGACTAAGCAGGTCACTAGTTTGTGATCTGAATAGGCAACCATGAACATTTGTGGGCAGCTTAACATGTCCCTATCCTTCTTTCTAACTAGAACCCTATCTAGGTACGATCTAGATGTTCCGGTACGATAAGTCCATGTCCACAGTGGCATAGTC
>OZ024741.1:220376137-220378637 GCA_964016885.1 Eledone cirrhosa
AAAAGTTGGTTTGGATATATATATATATATATATATGTGTGTGTGTGTGTATATATATGTATGTATGGCTCCAGACAGACTTGAACCCTATGATGGACAGGTATCCAGTCCAAGAGAGGTCTCGTATTCTCCGTCATTTCACGCCACAGAGTCCGAGATAAACATAGACCTGGTGATCCTCCGGGCTCCAGGCAGACTTTAGACTGCTATAACGAGCTTGAGATATTTGATTGATATAACAAGAAAATTTCTCCACCACATTCTATTTATTATTTTACGAAAGGGCAGTGGGTTGGAAGTACCGGTAGAGGGTTGACGCCATGGTTTGCAGCATAGAGTTACGGCCCTTGCCATTCTGAGTTCAAATCCTGCCGAGGTTAGCGTTGCCCTTCATCCTTAAGAGGTCGTAAAATAAAGTACCAGTAATGTACTGGATAATTGCTGGCCTTGTGCAAAAACTAGAAACAATTATTTTACGAAAGGGCTGTGGATTGGCAGTATCGGTAGAAGATGAGACGCCATGCTTTGCAGCATAGAGTATGGCCCTCTATGATCTGCGTTCAAATCCTGCCGAGGTTATCTTTCCCTTTCATCCTTTCATCGACTTTCCCCTCCCCCAAAATTGCTGGCCTTGTGCCGATATAACAAACCATTATTTTTCGAAAGGACATATTCGAGGATGTGATATTTGGTTCATTGCACCTTGAAAAAATGCCGGATGCTACCTGCTGAAAATGCAGGTGGTATGACAGGTTTATTATAATCCTACCTAAATCGACGACAATGACCTTGTTTACAGTTGATAAAGCGTCAAAACACTCACTTGAGTGGGGGTTTCTTCTCTGAAGACCTTCTGATGTCCACCTCTCCAGAAAGTTTCTTACCCGCAATGTAAATAACTCCCATGTGTAGTTAATCCATCTTATTTTTATAATCAGTGCAATTATATAATGTCTATATCCTGTATAACGTACAATATAGCATCTTCATATGTTTTCCCGTGTATGAGATTAAGTAAAAAAGAGACTTTTGGCTGTTATTACTAGGAGGGATATTGTTCACGTAGAAGCTTTCTGGTATATACGAAAATTAGTATGGTGTTGTTCAATGTTTTAGCTCACGACAACGCTATACTTCACATATTAGATGCAACTTCCGTTTAAAATAGCGACAGCGCAATACATCACGCATTGCATATAACATTCGATTTAACATTTTACTTGCAGTGAGCCATCTAACATCTAACAAAGTCAATAATTGATGACTAGATGACATACTCTCCTACTAAACTATGAAATACCCGGGTATTTTAGGTAGATTTTCGCTCTGACTAGTAAGTAAATGAATGACATTACACCTACGAGAATGTCTCTGCCGCTGACTGACTATATTTTAAATAGATTGTGTTACTAACCTGCCGAGTCTGCCATTAAAACTATCTATCATATATATATATATATATATATATATATATATATATATGTGTGTGTGTGTGTGTGTGTGTGTGTGCGTGCGTATGTGTATATATATATATATATATATATATATATATATATATATATAAACATATATATACATATACACATATATTTACATATATATACACATATACATATATATATATATACACACATATACATATATATATATATATACATATATACACACACACATATATATATATTTGAAAAACGAGGTATGGTTCAACACAAATCAAAAATGTTAGGAAAAAGTAAAAAAGCACAAACGTAATATATATATATGTATATAAATAAAAAATCTTTAAATATACCCCTGTGCTTCTTTAACTTTTACATTTAACCCTCCTCTCTCTCTCTCTCTCTCTCTCTCTCTCTCTCTACACACACACACATACATATATATATATATATATGTATACTAATGTTTATTTTATTCAACCATAAATATACCTAAACATACACTGACATATACATACATACAGGTACAGCAACATACGTACATACACAAACACTTATATGCACACATTTATACATACACAAACACACACACATATATATATATATATATATGTGTATGTGTGTGTGTGTGTGAGAGTGAGTGGGCGTGTGTGAGAGAGTGAGTGTGTGTGTGTGTGAGAGTATGTGTGTGTGTATACCAATACATGTTTGTGCATGTGTGTAATTGAAAACTAATCTATGGCGTAGTCTTTACAAACTTTTATTTAAAAAGAATTTTCCTCATACCATATAATTCGTTTCTCGTCTCCTGACTCTTCAGAACAATAAATTTTCTGAGTCTCTCAACATGAAGGAAGACTTTCATGCTCAAAACTTCAGGATAAAATGAATTGAACAGCGGTTTTTATTGCTGGCATCATTGTGAGATATTTAAACATTCTGATAGATCCCTCTTTCAATAGCCATTTCATCTGTCTTTCATTTTTGCAGGGCCGATAAAATATATAGAGGCACATGACCTAGTGGTAAGGGTGTTGGACTTACGGTCATAATATCATTGG
>OZ024741.1:220383637-220391137 GCA_964016885.1 Eledone cirrhosa
TATATATATTTATATATTTGGTATAAATGTATAAAGGTATATATATATATATATGTATATAATGGAGAAATTTGAACAGGGACAAAACAGAGAGGCAGTACAATAAATGTTTATTAATTTCACGCTCAGGAGAGTGTATATATATATATATATATATATATATATATATATATATATATATATATATATATATATATACATATGTATATAAATGTGTGTTAGCAGTCCCATCTACACAGCTTGATTCAGAGTAGAGGAGACATACACTATTCTGACGTATAATAACTATGCATATATCTCCTTATGTGTATCTTAAGATGGTGTTTATGTCACTCTTACCTTATACATACATGCACACGAAAGCTCTTTACTACCATGTAAGTGAACGTCAATGAAGACGTTTAAAGATCTTGAAATATTAGCATGTGGCTTTGCCACACAGTTACTGAGGCAGCTGTGATATCTCCACACCAAAACTGATATAAGTTTATTATGCATCAGCATTCTGTATAAGTGTATAAGCATCTATAATCGTCATTTTATATAAATCATATATATATATATATGGAGGAGGTTATAGTTCACTTGAAGCATTGTGTAATGAGGTATAAACGTTTGAATATGTATAATAAAGCCAAAACAATGCAGGTATGGACATAGAAAAAAGAATGCAATTGCAAAAGATATTGTTGATAAATCGTCTTTTACCTTAGATTTATTTAAATGTCCTTAATTTTCGAGATAATATCTCTTCTTCAAAGGGAAATAAAGGTCTCAAACCAGCGTTCTAAATATCTTACGTAAGATATTATGTAAGATATTTAGAACGGTGGTTTGAGACCTTTATTTCCCTTTGAAGAAGAGATATTATCTCGAAAATTAAGGACATTTAAATAAATCTAAGGTAAAAGACGATTTATCAACAATATCTTTTGCAATTGCATTCTTTTTTCTATGTCCATACCTGCATTGTTTTGGCTTTATTATACATATTCAAACGTTTATATATATATATATATATATATGATATTAATAAATAGAAACTATATTTATTAAACCATATTTATGCTATTATATATATTTCAAGGGTACCAAAACTTTGGTACGCCTTCATCAAATAAAATACAAAGTTTGTTTTATAAATATTGACATATCCAGGAAGGAGATCTTAACGGTTCAAGTTTTTCCTGTCCAGGAAAAACTTGAACCGTTAAGATCTCCTTCCTGGATATGTCAATATTTATAAAACAAACTTTAAAACATCCATAAAATGACAATGTTATATATCGATAATCAGATAAGTAGATAAGGTTTGTGGCATTTACTACATATAACGATATATATATATATATATATATATATATATATATATATATATATATATATATATATATATATAGAGAGAGAGAGAGAGATATCAATATATATATATAGATATATATATATATATATATACATATACTAGTGTATATATATATATATAAGGATTTTTTTGGATTTTTTTCCTTGATATTTCTGCTTTTTCTTGTTTTGACTGCATGCCCATATATGGTCTGTACCCCTTGATAAGTTCAACTAGATTCCCACCGTTCTAATACTGCTGGCTTTTAGTTCGGATCTAGCTGTCGAAACGGCCGGAGCTCAGCCGTCGGGGTCCTGACTATTTTCCCACTATACTACCCTTAGTATCGAGAGCTCTGGTGCGTTATGTTCCACCTAATATCTTACCACACCTTCTTTGTTATATATATATATATATATATATATATATATATATATATATATATATATATATATATATATATATATATATATATATATATATAGTTATGTAATAAACAACATAAGATAATTATTTCATTTACCAAAGGTTTCACGAAGACAGACGAGCCTGACACAGACGTCTGACTTCGGTCGTCAGAATGAAAATTTGGATTTCAAAACAAAATCTAGAACAATTGAAAGCGAGGCTAAAAAAGAGATAACGGACCTTCACAGAGTCTCATGAGCTGTTAGTCCAACTTTACAATGAAATAGTTAAGGAGCCAGAAAAGATACCTTCATGGCTAGTTAACGGCATTACATTCCTGATTCCGAAGAATGATGAGACAAACAATCCCAAAAATTACAGACCGATAACTTGCTTGATCACAATGTATAAACTTTTAACATCAGTCCTAACTGAATACACATATGACCACCTGATAACAAATGACCTATTTCCCATTGAGCAGAAAGGGTGTAAACGAGGCTCATATGGCTGTAAGGATCAGCTTCTGGTTAACAAAATGATACAGGAAGATTGTCATAATAGACACAAAAATCTATCGATTGCTTGGATAGATTATAAAAAAGCATTCGATAGTTTGCCACACAGTTGGATTGAAAAATGTTTAGAGATTTTTAAAATATCCCCCGTTGTCAGGAGGTTTTTGTCATTCAGTATGAAGACATGGAAAACGACACTCCTTTTGAATAGTGAAACAAAATCACTGGAAGATGGAGAAGTTAATATTAATTGTGGAATTTTTCAGGGTGACTCTTTATCAACGCTTTTATTCTGCATCACACTTATACCAGTAAGTAAAATGCTCAATGAAACAAAACATGGATATAAAGTCTATGACAAAACCATTAATCACCTGTTCTACATGGATGACCTGAAACTATTTGCAAAAAATGATGAACAATTGCAAGGGCTATTATCCACTGTGAAGCAGTTCAGTGATGACATTAAAATGGAGTTTGGACTAGATAAATGCGCCAAAGCAACGTTCACCAGAGGAAAGCTACTGAAGAGTTCAGGCATTAATCTTGATCGGAGGAACGTGATAAGAGAACTTGATCAAGAGGAAACTTACAAATATCTAGGTGTTTGTGAAGGAGACGGAATCAAGCACTCGACAATGAGGGAGAGGATAAGGAAGGAATGTTACCGCAGAGTAAGAGCAATCTTAAGAACGGAATTGAATGCAAGGAATAGGATCGATGCCATAAACATGCTTGCCATACCAGTAGTAACCTACAGTTACAATGTCATCAACTGGTCAAGCACAGAGATCCGTAGGCTCGATACAAAAATTCGAAAATTCTTAACCATGCACAGAATGCATCACCCTAAGGCAGATATAGATAGAATATATCTCCCTAGGAAAGAAGGAGGACGTGGGTTAATCCAGTTAGATATTGCGTTGAAAACTGCAACAATTGGATTATCTACATATCTAAGGGAATCACATGATTGGATGATCAAACTCGTTTTGAAACACGAAAGCATAAAAAGATCATATTCCATTACAAAAGATGCACAAAGATACAGTAATGGACTACAAATTTCAGAAGTCCCATTTACTGCTGAAATGGAAAACACAGAAAAAGCAAAGCAGGTAAAAGTAACTGCAAAGAAAGAACTGCTACAGAAACTGGCTAAGAAATGGCAAGAAAAGCCTCTGTATGGAAAATACCCAGAGCGAGCTAACAATCCTGATGTTGACAAAACTTTAACCCATCAGTGGTTGGCATCCTCTGGACTGAAATCGGAGACTGAAGGACTGATTATATCGGCACAAGATCAGTGTCTGCCAACAAAAAAATTACCAAGCCAACATAATAAAAATTGGGTGCAGCCCATTATGCCGTGTATGCAAAAAATAACCAGAGACCATTGACCATATAATTTCAATGTGCAGTCCTATAGCTCCAACCGAATACCTAAACAGGCATGACAGAGCTGCACAATACATACATTGGATAATGTGTAAGCATTTTGACCTGCCCCATCAAAAGAATTGGTGGGAGCATCAACCACCTCCCATACTTGAAAAAGATCACATCTCAATCTTGTGGAACTTTAGCATCCAAACAGACCGAAAAATAGATGCAAATAGACCTGATATAATACTGAAAGACTTTCAAAAGAGGATATGCCTGCTAATTGATATGTCTGTTCCAATAGACAACAATGTATCTATAAAAACATTTGAAAAATTGAGCAAGTATAAGGACCTGGAGATAGAAATTGGAAAAATGTGGAAATTGAGAACTAAAACAATACCAGTGGTTGTAGGCGCTCTGGGAATGATACCTAAGGGGGCTAATGATTACTTATCGCAAATCCCAGGAAACCCGCGTATAGGAGAAATACAAAAGATAGTACTAATGGGAACTGCCCATATACTAAGGAAGATTCTGTCAATATAAGTACATCACAAGTCTAAACACTAAAGATGCATGTGTGAATATGTATGTTCTTTCTTGAACATGGCGGACCTTGTTGTCTCTTGAGGTCACTGGTTGTGACTTGGTGATAACTCGTATGAACATAAAGCAAGATAAATGCAACTGTAATAATAATAATATATGTAGAAATAAACACAGAAAATTGTGTGTCTAAAATTACGAAGGTAGAAGTACCACATTGGTTTGATAAATTTAACCTGAAGCAAACAGAAGATATAGAATATATATACAGACCGTCTCAATAACTATTTCATCTCTCGGACAGATTAGAGATTTAATCTGTTTCGCCCTGAAAATTGTGTTTGTAACAGATAATCCGTAGGCTTTCCTCAGCGAGAGACAAGATTAAATGGAACAAGCACTTAGCGTAAATCTGTATTTTATTTGTATATATATATATATATATATATATATATATATATATATATATATATACATATATATATACATCCTTCCATTGTACCGATTGTGTTGTTATTTCTGTTTACCTTTTACACACACACACACATGTATATATATATAAATATGCACATATACATACATATATATATATATATATATATATATATATATATATATATATATATATAGGAAAAAGTATGACCCCGACGGCAGAGCTCAAGCCGTTTCGACGGCTATTTCTGGACTGCCGTCGGGGTGGTACTTTTTCCTATTCCCACTCTACTACCCTAAGTATTGAGTACTCTGGTGCGTTATGGTCCATCTGGTTCCTTACCACATTTCCTTTTTATATATATATATGGTCGTTTCTATGGTTGTGCGGATGACGGTTTAACCATCGTCTCAGTGTGTTTGGCCTTTAACGTATGTTGTAGCTCTGGTTCGTCAGAATTATTGAGCGCTTGCCACACATCTCGAAAGTTGTTTTTCGCTAATTCCTAAGCCGAAATACGATTCTCGCTAATTTATATTTGTATATATATATATATATAGATATGTATATATATGTATATATATATATTTCGTTTCTGAATTTGTTTAGCAAGATTCTTTATCTGAAAACGTGTGTTGAAACCGATATTGTTATGCTTTGGGAGGGTCATGTTGCCAATAAGAAACACACGGCCCAGTTGCTTTCACTTCAATTTATAAATTTAGGAATTTATAAATTTCCGGTTGGTTGGTTGGTTCCACAACCAGACGATTGTTCATATATTGTCAAAGTTCTTTCGTCACACATTCTGTGACCTCTTCAGTGACTGGGTATTCTTTTATATATATGTATATATATATATATATATATATATATATATATATATATATATATATATACATATATACGTTATTCCGGGTTGAATCGGAGTTAACCACAATAAGTAAGGTACTCAATACATAGCAGAGTATAAAAGTTTTAATATAGATGAGATTCTACAGGACTAGAACTGTTTCAATCTTTAGAAATCATCAGGAATCCGGCTTTCCAAAAATAAATGTTGTGGTTTTTATATCTTTTCAGGTGGTAGGAGAGGGTGGGGAGTGGGATGGGTAGAAGTCATTGGTTGAAAGAAAAGGGAATTCATTAAAAGCTAATTCTTTAAGGCTATAATTTATATTTAGAGTGACAAAGGCAGAAATAATTCTATAAACAAGTTCAGAATGGGGTGCCACTCCTTATTTTTAAGTTTCTCTTAAACTAACAATGCCTATATTTCAGGTGTCTATAAGATCGTTGGGGGTCGGTCATGGTTGATGGATTTAAAGAAAAGGGAAATTCTTTAAAAAGCTAATTCTTTAAAGTTCTACTAGAGTGACAAAGGCCTAGAGAATTCTATAGACCAGTTCAAAATATTGGGTGACTATCATATCATTATCTTCAAATTTCTCTTAAGCTATATTCCAGGTACCTACAGGTACAGTCACATACACACACACACAAACACACACACACACACACACACATATATATATATAAACAAACACACTTATATATTTGTATATATATATATATATATATGTGTATAGATATATATATATGTGTGTATGGATTCACCGAACATTTATTATAATGCTCGGTGTGTTTGTAAAAAAACATCCCGTATTAAGCCGTAGTGTCCAGCAACCATCGTTGCTCGTTCGTTCAACACTGACAAAGGAACGCTGTACTAGTTTCAAGCTTATCAGCTATCGTCAGCAACGTATACCTTCCTGCCAGATTGTTGAACGTATATATTTAGGATTCTACAAAATTGAAAGCCACTTCAACTTGCCTGAATTCCAAGACTGAGATCTTCAGATGTTGTCCTCACCTGAAATCACATCTGATCTGTAACTAGATTGACATTCCTACGATGACTCAACCACCTTGAACTTCTTCTCTGCTCTCTACCCCTTTCATCCACTACGATTTTTGTTACTTTCTGAACTCACTTTCTGTACTCTTATATTCTTTTTCTCCCTTATCTCCCTTTAAAGTTTTTCCTATGTTATTTATTTTCCTTATTCCTCCCTACTTTCTACCTTACCCTTTACATACCCACCTTTTTTATTTATAGATATTTATTTCTGTGTGTATGTATGTGTTGTGTATATGTGTATATATGTATATATATATATATGTATGTATATATATATATATATGTATATAATTGTATATATCTGTATGTATATGTATGTGTGTGCATAATTATATATATCTGTGTGTATATGTATGTGTGTATATATATATGTGTGTATGTGTGTGTGTGTTTATATATGTGTGTGTGTATTTTTATTAATATGGTAACTTTTTGTATGTATGTGTGTGTGTATATGTGTATATGTATATATTTAT
This sequence comes from Eledone cirrhosa, assembly GCA_964016885.1. Lineage (NCBI taxonomy): Eukaryota > Metazoa > Mollusca > Cephalopoda > Octopoda > Eledonidae > Eledone > Eledone cirrhosa. The sequence continues at coordinate 220,390,668 of OZ024741.1, forward strand.
ATATATATATATATAGTAGCCGTCGAAACGGCTTGAGATCTGCCGTCGTGGTCATACTTTTTCCTATATATCTATATATATATATATATATATATATATATATATATATATATATATATATATATATATATATATGTTTGTGTGTGTGTGTGTGTATTTGTATGGTTGTGTGTGTGTGTATATATATATATATGTGTGTATGTATATGCATAATTACATACAGAGTGATTTAATGTTTATTTTCATTGATTATTTGGTCCAGTAATTGTTGAGTGCTCTAAATCAGCTATAAACATTTATACCTTTATCTATTTATTTATTTATTTATTATTTGTCATATTCCCAACTATTTGTTTACCACTTCCACCTTTTTATTTTTATATATATATAATATTTATGTATTTTCTTATATATATATATATATCAAAACAAGGTATTTTTGCGAGCAATGAACCTTGACGTAGATTTAA
>OZ024741.1:220396137-220403637 GCA_964016885.1 Eledone cirrhosa
AGCAGTAAAGCCCGGCGTTGCTCGGGGTCTCTCAGTAGCTGTGTTAAAGTTACAATGTTAAGTTTCTTTCTTGGCTTAAAAACTGTAGTGTCTACTGTGCAGACTTGCATGTGGTGTTTTTGATTAATATTCCCTCAACCAACAATATGCCTTATGAAGTTAAGAAAACATAACGATAACCCGAATGTTATAACAAAAGAGGATGCTGGGGATAGAAACTGCACTGGTTATTTATTAACAAAGATCGAAAATGTAAACACTGCAACGCAGAGAAAACCATTAGCGTAACCAAATTATCAGTTATGTCTGTCTGCACGCCTATATCACCTCTCTGCACGACTGTCTGTCTGCACGCCTATATCACCTCTCTGCACGACTGTCTATCTGCACGCCTATATCACCTCTCTGCACGACTATCTGTCTGCACGCGTATATCACCTCTCTGCACGACTATCTGTCTGCACGCGTATATCACCTCTCTGCACGACTGTCTGTCTGCACGACTGTCTGTCTGCATGCCTAACGACGAAATATTTGCTTGTTTTACGTAGTCTTTAAATAGACTTGTTTTCAAGTAAAAATATTGTTTTAAAATGCTTTTAAATGGAAATGAAGCAAAACGGAAGCTTAGTGTTCGAACTGATGAATTTTGCAGGTCAATATTTTGCTGGCTCGACAACTAACTGTTCGTGTATTGTGTTAATGTCATTTTAAACGCTGAGAAAGCCAGCGTAATTTTTTACGTAAGACGCTCAATGTAAACAGAACAAAGGGAAATAACTGATCACTTACGCTCAAAAATCGATACATTATATTCGATTTCGTCAGATAGGGTGGGTCAATTTGAAATTTGTTTTTTTCCGATGTCTTCGCTAGGGCTCAATGTACAAGTATAGCAATTTCGGTGCAATTCCGTGAGAGATTCTAAGAGGAGATGTGTGCCAAAAATCGATAGACAGACAGACAACCACAGTTTTATATATATAGATAAGCAAAAAGGATATTCAATTTGTTGGTAATTCAACAGATATAAATATAAATGATTTTAACTGATTCAGAGCACTCGACAAGTTTTCTGGAGTATAATATTCAATGATATTAAATAAATGGAAGGAAACTGTATTTATAAAACCATATTTATTCTATTATATATATTTCAAGGGTACCAAAACTTTGGTACGCTTTCATCAGATAAAATACAAAGTTTGTTTTATAAATTTTGACATAGCCAAGGAAAAATACCTTAACGGTTCAAGTTATCCAAGGAAAACTTGAACTTAAGGTATTTTTCCTTGGTTATGTCAAAATTTATAAAACAAACTTTGTATTTTATCTGATGAAAGCGTACCAAAGTTTTGGTACCCTTGAAATATATATAATAGAATAAATATGGTTTTATAAATATAGTTTCCATTTATTTAATATCATTGTATATATATATATATATATATATATATATATATATATTGGAAAATGTGTGAGATCCTTGGTACAGTTAGGTATATTTGAAAAAAAGGAAAAGAATGACTTCATTTGTAGTTCTTAACAATTTGATTTAATTTTATAATATTATAATATAAAATTAAATCAAATTGTTTAGAACTACAAATGAAGTCATTTTCCCCTTTTTTCACACACACACACACACACACACACACATATATATATATATTTATACGTGTGTGTGTATTTATATAAACACTGTTTTTACATACAAAATGTCTTAGACAGTAAAGCCAAGGTTCAAAAGTACTGAGTGGCAGTGAGAGGTAAAAATAAATGTAAGGAGTGAGAACAAGGTAGAAACTGAGGAGAGATAATAAATAGGAATAAGAAAAAGATAGTGATATGACTTTATGCCAAGTATTTGCTGTTGCCATCTTCACAACTACCACCAGGACTACCACCACCAACACCACTACTACTACTACCACCACCATTACTACTACTACCACCATCACCAACATTATTGCTACTACTAATACTACAAGTTGTAGTATTTATCACTACAGCATTTTATTATTTTTTTTAGTATTGACTATATTTCACTAGTTAATACAGTAAAAATTCAATAAGTGACTAACATTACAATAGTTTGTTATTTTGTCTAGGAGAAAAAATAACAAAGTCCCTGCTTTATATACACACACAAATATATATATATATATATATATATATATATATATATATATATATATATATATATATATATATATATATATATATATATATATATATATATACATATATACTCAAACACTAAGCAGATCAGAACAGGATATGCCGCCATTAAAGCTATTGGTTGCCATTATTTTTTACCATTGACAACAATGAATGTTCTTTTAGATGTTCTCAAATCTTGTTAAATAAGATTTGCAGGAAACGTACGAAGGGAGAAGTGATAAATAGCTTAAGTAACTGGACCGTGATTGAACCAAGAAAGATGAATATGTTGTTTTCTTCATTAGTAGTAGTAGTAGTAGTAGTAGTAGTAGTAGTAGTAGTAGTAGTAGTAGTAGTAGTAGTAGTAGTAGTAGTAGTAGTATTGTTATTACTTTATTAATATTCTTCAGACATCACTAAGCGGCATTCAGTCTGAAATGAGTGTCTTGTCAATATATTGATGATGATAAGGAGCATTGAACTTTCCTGTATCTAACTTACATTAATATCAGACTGGTGAACGTTAAAAGAAGCGGTTTATTGAGAAGTCTGACATTATGGCGGACTGCTCGTTATAATGTCTGTAGACTCAATACTGATTAGTTCACGTGTGCGGCTGGGAGTCGACCGACAGTAAAACTAATACCATATCATAAATCTCTTTCTAATACTGGATGGATGCTCTTATTTATCTACAACTCGTTTTTAAGTAATTGAATACCTGTAATATATGGTAGAATGCTTTGCAGTATTCGTTTTGGCTCTATGATCTCTGACTTCAATTCTCGTCGAAGTCAACTTTGCATTTCGTCCATTCGTGGTTGATAAAAAAAAGTACCAGTCAAATACTGGGGTTGATTCTTCCTGCATATCTCTTTCTCACTTTCATTCTCTCATTCTCTATCGTTGAATTAAAGAAATCTGCTGTATTCAGACCTGGAGAAGAGATAAACTCCCCCAGGTTTTAAAAAGTGCCCTGAATGTCAATACGGTGTCCCCAAAACTGCATCAGGGGTTACGGGACCATATATACAAAATACGATGTAGGCTAGCGATATTACTGCTTTAATATGGAGATAGTTATTGTAGCATTGAATACTGCTGTATGGACATGGTCAATTATTGTTGCAAAGTCTACTATAATATGATCATATTTATTATAACAATAACTTTCGTAGCGTGAAGGCACATGGCTTAGTGGTTAGAGCATGGGGCTTGCAATCGAAAGGTTGTGAGTTCAATTCTCGGACCGGGTGATGTGTTGTTTCCTTGAGCAAGACACTTTATTTCAGGTTGCTCCAGTTTACTCTGCTGTAGAAATGAGTTGATCGTTAAATTACCCAAGACACCTTCAACGAGATAAACCTTGGAGGAGGCCAGCTGAACCTGCATAGGTGTGAGCTGTTTCTTCTCTCTATCTTTTGTAGCAAGGCCATAGTCATTTAGCTGCGAGTTATATGTCTGAAGATATAAATCCCATTTTTAAATAGTTCTCTCTGTTCAGGTAAAATAGTTCAATATATCGGAAGAAATCCTCCTCCCCTACATTGCCTTTATTGTCTGTCTATAACGTAGATATCCCCATCTTGGTATTAATTTCGCTCAGTGTATTTAATTACCATTTATAATTATACTAGCATTAAAGCCCGGCGTTGCTCGGGGTCAGTAAGTTACCAAAGTTAGGTTGCACCACCCATTTTATGGCAGCACTTTTTTGTCTGCCAGGCACTGGGTGACTGAATTGCAGACCTGGACTGTCGAAGCAGGAGCTGCGCCAGCAGTGACAATTGTAGTTTCGCCTATGGATATTATCTCTGTGCAAAGAAGTGTTGAAATATATTGTTTCACAGTACTTGCCTAACACGCGCGTAGACGATGCCAGCCGAACAACAGAGCTGCGATGGAGTTGTTCTGTATGGTTGTCTAATGTGTGTTTTCTAAATTTAAGACAATAGGGATGGGTGTGTTATGGGGGAGAGTTAGCTGCTGTTTCTTGCAGGTTTAGTAACCTCATAGAGGATATGTTTTCTAAATTTAAGACAATAGGGAGTGGTGTGATATGGGGGAGAGTTAGCTGCTGTTTCTAGCAGGTTTAGTGACCTCATAGAGAATATTATTGTGTATAGTAAATAAACTGATACTTCTTTCTTCCATGTTCGTTGAGAGGTTTTAAAAAAGATTTATCGCTATTTTTTGTTGTTGAATAAATTTATCTGTTCCTTTTGAATAATTGTTGTTTCGTATGAAATGTAATAAGTTCTCTTTGTCATTGAAGTAAATAAATGTTTGACCGTTCCACACTCAAAAACAAACGTTCTCTCTCTCTCTCTTCTCTCTCTCTTCGGCGTTCCTAAAGGAAATTTGTAAACATGTATGTAGTTGTATCGAATTGTAAGGGGAGTAGAGAGAGGTAATCAGATTGTATTGATTTTTAAAGCGTCATGTATTTAGTTTTATCGATTATTTCCGTAATTGTGGGGGGTGGTGAATGAAATAAATAGTCGTTGAACTCAGTCAGACCATTTACAACATTCTTACAGACTTTGAGTCGAATCGGTTTGAAATTGTGCAAATGTATAAACATGGAACTTGCACACAACCCCCCCCCCCCCCCCCCCACACACACACACACATACATACACACACACACACACACATACACACACAACACAACAACAACAACAACAACAACAACAATCTGCCTTTTATAGATAATGATTAGGGAAATGTATTGGCAGAATCATTAGATCAATGAACAACATATTTTGTGAGGTTAGTTTTTGCCTTCATTCTTATGTGGTCGATAAAATAAAGTTCCATTAATGCACTAGAGTCGATTTAATCTACTTTCACCTCCCCCAAATTGCTGGCCTTGTGTCTAAACCAGGAACCATTATTATTCATAATTATAGGCGGTGGATTGGCAGTATTGGTAGAGTGTCGGATGCCATGCTTTGGCGCATAGAGTTACGGCCCTTGCCATCCTGAGTTCAAATCCCGCCGAGGTTAACTTTGCCTTTCATCCTTACGGGGTCGATAAAATAAAGTACCAGTAATACACTGGGTAATTGCTGGCCTTGTGCCTAACGTAGATACAATTATTATTCATAATTATATTAGGGAGGTGGATTGGCAGAATCGGTAGAGCGTCGGATAACCTACTCTGCGGCATATAGTTACGTTCCTCTAAGTTCTGAGTTCAAATGCCGCCGAGTTTAGCTTTGCCTTTCATCCTTACGGAGTCGATCAAATAAAGTACCAGTAACGCACTGGGGTCGATTTAATCGACTTTCCCCTCCCCCCAAATTGTTGGCCTTGTGCCTAAATCAGAAAGTATTATCCATAGTTATGTTTGTATTTTAATTATATAGTTTATATTCTTGAATGTTGGTATATAAATGATGTTCTAGACATATTCTATTAACTTCATTCAGCTAATCTATCTCCTGAAGTAGTGCTTACATAGCCCTTTCAACTGAACAACAAAGAGAATTATATATATATGTATGATTTTCAAAAGTAAAATTGAGATGGAGGGTTTGTGTTTCTCTTGTGGTTTATATATATATATATATATATATATATATATATATATATAAACCACAACAGAAACACAAACACTCCATCTCAAGTTTACTTTTGAAAATCATATATATATATATTAATATATATATATATATATATATATATATATATATATATATATATATATATATATATATATATATATATTAAAATAACAGATTAAAGTTTAAGCAAAGAATCGTTGCTTTCACCCTTAACGGGATCTTCTGAAACTAAAAAAATCAATCTGTGAACGCAGAAGTAAATATTTCGAAAAACGTTACGACTGAAGGAAAACAGGAAGACGATACTTTGGTTCGTGAAGACGTTCCCTGGCAATGAACGGAAAAAAGCGGTGATAAAATGTCGTTATGTGGGGCGATGAGAACAAATACACACAAAGACAAAACCACGCTTATGTTATAAATGAAGTCGTAGACTAAAATTCTATTTAGGAAACCGGATAATTCTCGGCTTCAGAGTTTAGAATAATGTAAATAAATTAGTAGAACGAAAATGACAGAGGTTATTAAAATCAAATAATTAAATATATACATACATACACAGGCATACGCAAAACACCCGTCATGCATGCATATATATGCACGTACACATAAGCACGCGCATACATACATGAATCCGCGCAACACGTGTACCCGCACACATTTGAACCTATACACCAAATACACATAAAATATATATATATGTGTGTGTGTGTGTATACATATAATTATATAAACGTATATAAATATACACACATAAATAGGTATATAACGCACGCACACAAACACGAAATACACATATACACATAACTATATACACGTACACCAGTATATATAATATAATATATACACCTATAACAAATACAAGCATATAAACGTACGAGAAAGTATACGTACCTTCACAAAACATACGGGTAAGGCATACTTACCTATACAAATAAGTAATGGTATAAACATAAAATATACTTAGCTACCACATCAAGACGTAAATTATCTGCGTATTGTTCGTACTATCTGTTATGGTATAATGTGGGGCTGTAATACAGGAAAGTTTTATGCAATTTGTTGTTTACAAGCCGAAATTGCCTCAGATTGTTTGTTTAAGATGTGGTCATTGGCGTACAGTATTTCCAGGGCTTTAGCGGTGCAAAGATCACAAGGTCTTTTATTTCCGTTATACGATCTAGCCTTAGCTAGGATCTCCCAGTGTAAACTATATTGGGTGTGGTTGTCTTTTAGACTCCAGATATAAGCTGAAAGTGACGTCATATTCCTTCTTAAAGGGTTAAGAAAATAATGGGTATGCATGTAAAGACGCTGCTTGAATCTATTGGCGGTTAACCATATGTAGGCCCTACGGGACGTGGGTGTTTCGACCTTACATTTGTAGACAATGTTACTGGAGAGGCATTTCCCGGATAGAGGGCAATCAGCCGATTCCTACAATTACAGTTAGTACTAGCTACAGGGTTGCACATGTTCCAGCTAGGTAATTTAGGTAAATTTGAAGTAGTGATGTTATGTGCAAGGATATGAGTCGTAGAGTAAGATATTTTAATGGTATTTCTATTAAAAATATTATTATATTTATGTGCTGAGGGGAAATGCCTCTTAATAAGGGAGAGAAAGATCTTAGCTAATGGTGTGGCCACCTCCATATTATATGGTGTGTTATACCATATAATGCGTCGGGATCTATTTTTCCTTGGTCTATGCTACCTTATCAACAAATTCACTCCGAGCAAGAGCTTAATTGGAATATGTGGAATGG
>OZ024741.1:220406137-220421137 GCA_964016885.1 Eledone cirrhosa
ACACACACACACACACACACACACACACACACACACACACACACACACACATATATATATATATATATTCATTTGTTATAGAAATTATATTATAGAAACGATTTCTACAGAATTAGAACTGTTTCATTCGTAGGAAGTCATCAGAACGATTCCTGATTTCATACGAATAAAACGGTTCTAGTCCTGCAGAAGTCATTCCTATAATAAAATAAATATACTAACGTATTGAATACCATTTTAACAGTGGTCGCCTCCCGATTTACATCGGGATCTCTCTCTCTCACTTTCTCTCTCTCTCTCTCTCTCTCTCTCTCTCTCTCTCTCTATCTATAAGAAAAGAGTCAGGACCCCGACGGCTGATCTCCGGCCGTTTCGACGTTTCCAAACGCACAGCATCATAAAGAGCAAGAGACAACCTAAATCCATAAAAACATCCTCACACAAGCCAACATCCAACAAACCCTCACAATGAAGCCTACAGTAACAACATGTGGAACGCCCAACTGTGGCATATGCATAAATCTAATAGAACATTCCATTTTAAACAAGGACAACGTTTCACAGTTAAACACAATTTTACATGTGCATCTGAAAACCTTATCTATGTTTTGACCTGCTCAGGTTGTCAAGAGCACTACATAAGACAGACAAAATACAGCCTCCGTCACCGTATGACCGTCCATAAATAACAAACTAATATACAGGAATACAGAAAGATTGCATTTAGTGAACATATCGCCAATTGTGCTCTCAACCAACATCCCTACTTAATGCTCTAAAAATTGGACCAATCTAAAACTGCAACAAACAATCAAACATTTACAAGAGTTACCTCCCTCATACCCTACCTAATCCTTTTTCTTAAATAAATTAAATATCATCCAGCAAGAATTGCTTCCCCCTGCATATTAACTCTCTAAAAAGGGAAATCATATAAAACCTCAGTCCACCATTTGCCTCCATCACGGAATCATGGATCAACTAAACACTCTTGCTATATTAACACATTTTGATCTGCTTAACTTCAATGACTCTGCTTGTAAATAACATTATTTTTTCTTCCACATTGACTTTTTATGCTCTACATTATGCACGCTTATTTTTCCTTTTTCTTTTTTCTTTTCACTTCATAAACCTTGTTTGTAAATAACATTATTCTTTCTGCAGCTTCTGTTTAACATGTGCGACAGACACCACACTAATACATTTCACTATAAAATGATAATGCATAAACATGCTGAAACCGGTAATAGACAATAATTAAATATATAAATAGATAAATAAATGCCATACTTAAATAATAAATAAATAAACTAATACCTTAACACTTCACACAAAGTAAAACATTTCGTTTTAATCATTTTCTAACCCAGAAAAAAGAGAGAAACAAAAAAGGAAAAAAAATATTTTTCTTCCTAATAATCGTCTCTTTCTCCCTGTTTTCCTATGCATATATATATATATGTGGGGGGGGGGGTTTACATATATCTGTTAGTGTACATACATGTTTGTGTATGACCAGTCATCATTTCAAATTTACTTCTAGAGTTTCCCTTGTGATCTGTAAAATTCTTCTCTCTATTTAACTGCACTTCACATTATTTTCTGGAAAGGAATACCATTTCAACTTTATTCCTTCACACTTCAGCTTCTCTTCAGCCTGACTTGTCACTCATCACATAAAACTACGTCAGTTCGAATTACTGCCTAGCTATGATGGTTGCTCTCTTACTTTTTCTACCGCCAAGTAACGTAATATAAATTTATTATTGTTGTTAATGTTCTGGGTCACAGAGCCTTGTATAGTGAGCAACGATATGTACAATTTTATTGCTGCTCTACTACATGGCTTAATGGTTAGGATACTGGAAAAACAATTAAATAGAAAAAGAAGTATCAACGTTCATCTACAGATACCTAGTTATCTAACGACAGCAACAGTTGACTGATGAAATGACAAGTCAGTCAATCATATTGGTGACCTCCCCACAGCCCCGGCAGACAGAAATGAGAAGGCGTTTCCCCGCAGGACGGCAAGGGAGACGCACTGGAAAAGCCGTTCCAACTCGCGAGGCTCACACCTGCCGCTGGCCAACTCAGCGCCTATGGTGGTGAGTAGGGAGTTAGCCCTAGGCCCGAGGACACCAGAAGTCTCCACTGCGAAGGGTACGACCGCAAACCTCTCGGAGAGTGACCGGTATTTGGAGAGTTTGGCCTCCTCAGCCTGACGTGCAGTAGAACCTGGGTTAGTCGCAGACTGCACCAGGTTGCAGTTGGAGAAAGTACTTAACGTACGATCGTAATGTCGTCGGTTTGATTCCTGGACAGGCTGCTGTGTTGTGTTCTTGAGCAAAATATTTTATTTCATGTTGTTCCAGTACACTCTGCTGAGAGTAAGTACCAGCAGTAGCTGGGGAGTTAACACTGCAATAGACTGGCGTCCTCTCCATGTCACTTAACACCAAGGAATCCGTGGATAAGCACCAGCAACAGCTGGGGAAATAATGCTGCAAAAGACCGGCATAACTAATATAGTTCTCAGTTAGATTCAGCGGATCACATTATGTATGTGACAAGGCTGACACTTTTTATTACAGGTACAATTCATTTTGGGCCAGCAGTTTGGATAGGAGCAATGCGAAATAAGGTATATTGCTCAAGGACACAATTCACTGCTGTGGATCGAACTAACGACTACGAATTGAGCAAAGGTTCATTACTGTCCATGTGTTGATTCATACACTTTTGAATTCCCTGACATTTGTATATTATACTATGTACTATGCATGCACCTTTGATGAGTTGTAGTGCACCTGAACACTGTACACAATAATTTCATTATTATCATATATTATTATGTTCTCTCAAATCAACATGTTGATTACTAGATCTAGCTGGGAGATGAGAGAGTCACTACTTCTCCGAATTCAGAGATCATAGCTCCGATACTATGTGTATGTGGTTAGAAGGTCTCAGTGTTGTGACAAGTCCAGTTTTTATATAAAGACTGGACCAGATGCCATTGCTAACTACGAAATAGTTTACCGTAACATCCCTACGACAGGCTGCACCAGTTACAGGTACATGACGTGATGAGTCAGAGTGCCAGCATCAACTATCATAACATTTTTCAAAACTTCCAAGTCTGTTGGAAATACGGTGGGAAATCATCCTTCAAACCAGATAACTGATACGGATGCTTGCAATAATAGCCAACTCTATTAAAACCACCGAAGCATAGGAAGTTATGCTAAAGCTAGCGATGGAATCAATCTCTGATATATAAAAGACGGGATAGGAACAGTTGGGGCACTTTTTCATCTTCTGCCAACTCAATAATAGCGGAACAAGAACAGCATATGTTTTAAAGATATCAATATAATATAGTTATAGTAAATTAAATATATTTTTTCCGTTATTCTGTTGCTCTGTTGTGTTTTACCATATTCACCAGACCGTTAATAAGCGCGCCATGTGTTCAGCAATTCCCATCAATTCATCGACAAAGACATTTAAACTCAAATCACGTCACTACATTACAATTTTTTGTTTTTATAAAAGTTTCAATTTTGTTATTTGTCAAATGAATTAACAAACAGAAAAGAAGAAAAATTATAATAAATATGAGTAAATGAAAGCAATAGAAAAATGTGTCTGAAAAATGTTAGCATATATCATTCGTAATAAGAAAAGAATTCATTTGCTTGGAACTGTCGGATTAAAATATTCTGGTGTATTAGTTCCGGCTCTTTATGTTCTGATTTCAAATCCGACCGAGATCAATTTTATATTTCAACATCTCGGAGTCAATAAAAATAATTGAATTGATATGAGAGCGAATAGGCAAAATCATTAGAACGTCGGATAGAATAGTTTGTGATATTAGTTCCAGCTCTCTGCTTTCTGAGTTCAAATCCTGCCGAGGTCGAGGTCAACTTTGCCTTTCATCCGACAAAAAACGACCAGTCTAGTACTGGATTCTTTTTCTATATAACTTTCTCACATGCATTCTCTCCTTCTCTGGCAGAAATCTGCTATATTCAGACGTAGAGAGAAGCTGGGCACCGCCATCTTTAAAAAATGCTCTAGAAACGACGTATCTCAAAATGGCGCCCATACAAGTCCTCCAAGAGTTACCGGACCATACATGCAAATAAATTACTAGTCTCAGGTCGTAGATTGGCGATATTGATAAGTACTTTATTTTATCTACCTCGGAAGGATGAAAGGCAAAGTAGTTCTCAACGGGATTTGAACTCAGAACGTAAAAGGCCATAAGGAATACAACACACCATTTTGTCCGACTCTCTGACGATTCTTCCACAAATGGTAATCACTAATTATCAATAATTCAATACAATAGAAAGATTTTACAGCAGCACCAATGGAAACCACCGAAACAGAGCTCTAGGGTGTATCTGATTATGTGTCTGTATGTATATATATATATATATATGTTTGTGTGTGTTTGTGTAGATATATATGTATAGATATGTGTGTATATATATATGTATGTATATATATGTACAGGGTTATATGTATATATATGTACAGATATATATTATATATATATATATATATGTATGTATAAATATATATATATATATATATATATATATATATATATATATATATATATGTACAGATATATTATATATATATTATATATATATATATGATTTGTTTTGTATTATATATATGTGTGTGTGTGTATGTATATATGTGTATATGTGTGTGTATATATATGTATATGTCTAATGTCAGCCTCTAATCACATTCACCAGCTCAGACTATATATCTATTGATTTTCCTTCCACCAGACAGCAAAGAAGATATCAAATGACGGCCGGCTTTTTTTTCAGATGGATATCATCAATTAATCTTGACCACCAATATCATAATATTATTACATATTATTACACCACCACCACCATATACACCATTCCATCACTGGCCATTACTGACCACCACCACCACCACCACCATATACACCATTCCATCACTGACCATTACTGACCACCACCACCACCACCACCATATACACCATTCCATCACTGACCATTACTGACCACCACCACCACCACCACCACCATCACCACCATTCCATCATTGCCACTACTGACCACCACCACCATATACACCATTCCATCATTGCCACTACTGACCACCACCACCACCACCATTCCATCATTGCCACTACTGACTACCACTACCACCACCACCATATACACCATTCCATCACTGACCATTACTGACCACCACCACCACCACCAACACCACCACCACCATTCCATCATTGCTACTACTGACCACCACTACCACCACCACCATATACACCATTCCATTACTGGCCACCACCACCACCACCATTCCATCATTGCCACTACTGACCACCACTACCACCACCACCACCACTACAATCACCACATCATCACCACCACCATTCTATCATTGCCACTACTGACTACCATATACACCATTCCATCACTGCCACTACTGACCACCACCACCACCACCACATCACCGCCACCAACATTCCATCACTGCCACTACTGACCACCACCGCCACCACCACATCACCGCCACCAACATTCTATCACTGCCACTACTGACCACCACCGCCACCACCTCATCCATCATTCCATCCTTGTCACTACCACCACCACTACTACTACTACTACCACCTACACCACCACTAACACCAACACCACCACTACCACTACCACCACACTACTACTACCAGCACCGCTACCATACCACCACACCACTTCAACCACCACCACTACCATTACCACCACACCACTACCAGCATCTCAACCACTATCAACACACTACAACTAGCACCACCACCACATCACCACCACCGCTACCACCAATACCACCACCACTACTACAACTACCTCCACCACCACTACTACCACCAACACCACCACTACCACGAGTGGGTGAGAGTGTGAGTGAATGAGAGAGAGAGGGAAATGTTTGTGTGAGTGTGTGAGAGAGAGTGTGTGTGAGAGAATATGTATGTAAGAGAGTGTATGTATGTAAGAGAGAGTGTATGTATGTAAGAGAGAGAGAGAGTGTGTGTGAGAGAATATGTATGTAAGAGAGAGTGTATGTAAGAGAGTGTGTGCGAGAGAGAGAGTGTATGTATGTAAGAGAGAGTATGTGTGAGAGAGTGTATGTAAGAGAGAGTGTGTGAGAGAGAGAGTGTATGTAAGAGAGAGAGTATGTGTGAGAGAGTGTATGTAAGAGAGTGTATGTGTGAGAGAGTGTATGTAAGAGAGTGTATGTGTGAGAATGTGTATGTATGAGAGAGAGTATGTGTGAGAGAGTGTATGATTGAGAGAGTGTATGTAAGAGAGAGAGAGTGTGTGTGAGAGAGTGTATGTAAGAGAGTGTATGTAAGAGAGTGTATGTGTGAGAATGTGTATGTATGAGAGAGAGTATGTGTGAGAGAGTGTATGTATGAGAGAGTGTATGTAAGAGAGAGAGAGTGTGTGTGAGAGAGTGTATGTAAGAGAGTGTATGTGTGAGAGAGTGTATGTAAGAGAGTGTATGTAAGAGAGTGTATGTGTGAGAATGTGTATGTATGAGAGAGAGTATGTGTGAGAGAGTGTATGTATGAGAGAGTGTATGTAAGAGAGAGAGAGTGTATGTAAGAGAGTGTATGTGTGAGAGAGTGTATGTAAGAGAGTGTATGCGTGAGAGAGTGTATGTAAGAGAGTGTATGTGTGAGAGAGTGTATGTAAGAGAGTGTATGTGTGAGAGAGTGTATGTAAGAGAGTGTATGCAAGAGAGTGTATGTAAGAGAGTGTGTATGTAAGAGAGAGAGAGTGTGTGTGAGAGAGAATATGTATGTAAGTGAGAGGGGGGCGGGTAACTAGAGAATCTTAATCTCCTTTGCTTCTTTCTTTCCTTCTTTCTCTTCTATTAATCTATTTAAGATGTAGTTCATTATTTTTTACACGTTTTCCAATCTGTTGCTGTGATTGATTATTTCGATTTTACCTTTGATTTTCACACTTGGGAATTACAAGATCGGAAATGGTGAACAAGATTCTAGAAAGCGTTAAAAAACATTTTCTTCTAATAAATATTAAATACCATACACACACACTAACACACACGCACACACACGCACGCACACACACACACACACACACACACACACACATATATATATATATATATATATATATACACACATACACACATACTCACACACATATATACATATATGTGTGTGTGTCTATAGATATATGTGTGTGTGTGTCTATAGATATATGTGTGTGTGTATATATATACACATATGTACACACACATAACCACACACATGTATACACACAGACATACACACACACATGCACACACATATATATATATGTATATATCAATATTATACCTGCTCAATTCGCTGTCTCTGTCTCTCTCTCTCTCTCTATATATATATATATAGTATATATAGTATATATAGTATATATAGTATATATAGATATTTAATATAGAAATGGCTTTTACAAGACTAGAACTGTTTCATTCGTCAAGATATACTAAATATTGATTTTTACACACTAGTAATATATTGAGTACTTATTTACTCTGGTTACCCTCGATTTAACACGGGATTCCCCCCTCTCTCTCTCTCTCTCTCTCTATATATATATATATATATATATATATATATATATATATGTGTGTGTGTGTGTTTTTTGTTTTTAAAATCCAAATTCAATAAACAGACCAGAATTTTTTCATTCTGATGATTGAAAGCAAAATTTTTTACTTTTAAGAAACCACTGGTAAATGGAATAATTGCCTTATGTTGTTTATTACATAACTATATATATATATATATATATATAAATGAAAATAGAGAAATTAATGTGAGCAAGAAGCCAACAGTAATTCGTAATATAATATATAAGTGACTATAACGTCAAGATGGAAAATATTTAACGTAAGATATGGGAAAATAATTCAATTTCAATTAAAAAAAAGTCAAGACAGAAATTTTATCCACAGATTTTGTGAAATCTGTGAAAAAACCAATAGAGTTTTAACTCAGAATAAAAATATATATATATATATATTTATGTAAAAGGTAAACGGAATTAACAACATAATCGGTACAGTATATAGAAGGTATATATTAGTTTTAACGCTTGATATAGCAGGAAGAGGGTCTTAACGTTTCGGATGCTAGTCGTTCATCAGAAGTAAAAATGAGAAATAAGATAGATTGAGGGGACGGGCTGGATGGAATTGGGAAAAATGCCTTTAGATAAAAATATCAGGTTCATTCATGTTGACATCTCTTGCAAAACTGTTGGTGCTGGCGTTTTGTGTATGATTTGTTTTTTAGAAAAGTGGATGATGGAGCGCGTCTACCAGAAATGGAGAAAAAACCGTTTTGTGAAAAGAGCTATACTTGTGCACCTGCGTAAGCATGTGTGTGTGTGTTTGTGTGTGTGTGTGCGTGTGTGTGTGTTATACGTCCGTACTAAGCAATTTTATCGAAATATTTACTATACTAGCAAAGTTGGACTGCTAGATGTTAGAGCACGGGACAGCAAGAACAAAGAATAGCATTCCAATTACTATATACTAAGCAAGGGCGGTGGATTGGCAGTAATCAGTAGGGCGTCGGACAACAAGCTTTGTGGCAAAGAGTTACATCCCTTTACATACTGAATTCAAATCCCACCGTTTCATCCTTACGGGGTCGATAAAATAATGCACCAGTAATACACTGGGATAATTGCTGGCCTTGTGCCAAAAGTAGAAACAATTATTAGTGGATTGGCAGTATCGGTAGAGCGTCGAACAACATGTTTTGTGGCATCGAGTTATATCCCTTTACCTTCTGAATTCAGATCCCGCCGAAATTAGCTTTGCCTTTCACCCTTACGGTTTCGATAAAATAAAGTACCAGTAATGCACGTGTGTTGATTTAATCGACTTTGCCGTTCCACCCAAAATTGTTGGCCTTGTGCCTTTAGTAGAAACCATTATATATTAAGTAATTGTTTCTACTTTAGGCACAAGGCAAGCAATTACCCAGTGCATTACTGGTACTTTATTTTATCGACCTCGTAAGGATGAAAGGCAACGTCAACCTCGGCGGGATTTGAACTCAGATCGTAAAGGGACGTAACTATGCTGAAAAGCATGGCGTCCGACCCTCTACCGATACTGCCAATCCACCGCCACATTATATATTATATATTAAGTAATATTAGATAATTGTAGTCTTTGTTGTTATTGTTGCTATTGTTGTGCTCGTGTTTAGACCTAATAAACAGATCGATGATCAAAGGCTTATTAATCAATACCAATGTTACGTAGAATAATTCTAATAAACAACTCGAGGCATATGCAATATTAGGAACACATTATTCCTTTAAAGTATATGCCCCCAGCTGTGTTTAATTCAATTAGTTTACATAACATTATATTAATTCATATTACTCTAAGTTAATTGTTACTGAAATCTATGATTCTTCTTGACGATGTATTCCTGATGTATTCTGAGATATGCATGCATGGACCTATAACTCCTGGGGGAGTAGTAGGGGCGCCGTATTGACATACAGGATATCTAAACCTAGCGGAACCCAATCCCCCATGTTTGAATACAGCAGATTTCTTCCTGAGAAGCATAGAAAGTGACTGAGAGACTGGAAGTAAGAATGAGATAAAGAGGAAGAATCGACCTCAGTACTAGACTGGTACTTTTTTTTATATCGACCTTGAATGAATGAAAGGCAGAGTTGACCTCGGCGGGATTTGAACTATGAGTGGAGATAGCCGAAATGAAAACTGAAAAGTATTCTATCTGCCATTCTGACGACTCTGCCAATTTACAATATTCTCAGATATAAATAAACATATATTGAGACAACGACTTATTGAGTCATTAGAACGTTTGATAGAAAGATTTGCGGTATTCGTTCCGACTCTCTTACATATTTTTGTACGCAGTCAGAGCAATATTTTCACTGAACTTTCTTCACAGGCGTTTTTTCCTAATGATTGCCGTTCTGTTGTCTCTACCAACACTTTTGTTCTGTCTGCCGTTCTGTTGTCTCTACCAATACTTTTGTTATAATGTCTGCCGTTCTGTTGTCTCTACCAACACTTTTGTTCTAATGTCTGCCGTTCTGTTGTCTCGACAAAATCTTTTGTTCTAATGTCTACCATTCTGTTGTCTCTACCAACACTTTTGTTCTAATGTCTGCCGTTCTGTTGTCTCTACCAACACTTTTGTTCTAATGTCTACCGTTCTGTTGTCTCTACCAACACTTTTGTTCTAATGTCTGCCGTTCTGTTGTCTCTACCAACACTTTTGTTGTTCTAATGTCTGCCGTTCTGTTGTGTCTACCAACACTTTGGTTCTAATTTCTGCCGTTCTGTTGTCTCTACCAACACTTTTGTTCTAATGTCTACCGTTCTGTTGTCTCTACCAACACTTTTGTTGTTCTAATGTCTGCCGTTCTGTTGTCTCTACCAACACTTTTGTTCTAATGTCTACCGTTCTGTTGTCTCTACCAACACTTTTGTCGTTCTAATATCTGCCGTTCTGTTGTCTCTACCAACACTTTTGTTGCTCTAATGTCTGCCGTTCTGCTGTCTCTACCAACACTTTTGTTGTTCTAATGTCTGCCGTTCTGTTGTCTCGACCAAATCTTTTGTTCTAATGTCTGCCGTTCTGTTGTCTCTACCAACACTTTTGTTCTAATGTCTACCGTTCTGTTGTCTCTACCAACACTTTTGTTGTTCTGTCTGCCGTTCTATTGTCTCTACCAACACTTTTGTTGTTCTAATGTCTGCCGTTCTGTTGTCTCTACCAACACTTTTGTTGTTCTAATGTCTGCCGTTCTGTTGTCTCTACCAACACTGTTGTTGTTCTAATGTCTACCGTTCTGTTGTCTCTACCAACACTTTTGTTGTTCTAATGTCTGCCGTTCTGTTGTCTCTACCAACACTTTTGTTGTTCTAATGTCTGCCGTTCTGTTGTCTCGACCAAATCTTTTGTTCTAATGTCTGCCGTTCTATTGTCTCTACCAACACTTTTGTTCTAATGTCTACCGTTCTGTTGTCTCTGCCAACACTTTTGTTGCTCTAATGTCTACCATTCTGTTGTCTCTACCAACACTTTTGTTGTTCTAATGTCTGCCGTTCTGTTGTCTCTACCAACACTTTTGTTATTCTAATGTCTGCCGTTCTGTTGTCTCTACCAACACTTTTGTTGTTCTGTCTGCCGTTCTGTTGTCTCTACCAACACTTTTGTTGTTCTAATGTCTGCCGTTCTGTTGTCTCTACCAACACTTTTGTTGTTCTAATGTCTGCCGTTCTGTTGTTTCTACCAACACTTTTGTTGTTCTAATGTCTACCGTTCTGTTGTCTCAACCAACACTTTTGTTGTTCTAATGTCTGCCGTTCTGTTGTCTCTACCAACACTTTTGTTGTTCTAATGTCTGCCGTTCTGTTGTCTCTACCAACACTTTTGTTGTTCTAATGTCTACCATTCTGTTGTCTCTACCAACACTTTTGTTGTTCTAACGTCTGCCGTTCTGTTGTCTCTACCAACACTTATGTTGTTCTAATGTCTGCCGTTCTGTTGTCTCTACCAACACTTTTGTTGCTCTAATATCTGCCGTTCTGTTGTCTCTACCCACACTTTTGTTGTTCTAATGTCTGCCGTTCTGTTGTCTCTACCAACACTTTTGTTGTTCTAATGTCTGCCGTTCTGTTGTCTCTACCAACACTTTTGTTGTTCTAATGTCTGCCGTTCTGTTGTCTCTACCAACACTGTTGTTGTTCTAATGTCTACCGTTCTGTTGTCTCTACCAACACTTTTGTTGTTCTAATGTCTGCCGTTCTGTTGTCTCTACCAACACTTTTGTTGTTCTAATGTCTGCCGTTCTGTTGTCTCGACCAAATCTTTTGTTCTAATGGCTGCCGTTCTGTTGTCTCTACCAACACTTTTGTTATTCTAATGTCTGCCGTTCTGTTGTCTCTACCAACACTTTTGTTGTTCTGTCTGCCGTTCTGTTGTCTCTACCAACACTGTTGTTGTTCTAATGTCTACCGTTCTGTTGTCTCTACCAACACTTTTGTTGTTCTAATGTCTGCCGTTCTGTTGTCTCTACCAACACTTTTGTTGTTCTAATGTCTGCCGTTCTGTTGTCTCTACCAACACTTTTGTTATTCTAATGTCTGCCGTTCTGTTGTCTCTACCAACACTTTGGTTCTAATGTCTGCCGTTCTGTTGTCTCTACCAACACTTTTGTTGTTCTAATGTCTGCCGTTCTGTTGTCTCTACCAACACTTTTGTTGTTCTAATGTCTGCCGTTCTGTTGTCTCTACCAACACTTTTGTTGTTCTAATGTCTACCGTTCTGTTGTCTCAACCAACACTTTTGTTGTTCTAATGTCTGCCGTTCTGTTGTCTCTACCAACACTTTTGTTGTTCTAATGTCTGCCGTTCTGTTGTCTCAACCAAATCTTTTGTTCTAATGACTGCCGTTCTGTTGTCTCTACCAACACTTTTGTTGTTCTAACGTCTGCCGTTCTGTTGTCTCTACCAACACTTATGTTGTTCTAATGTCTGCCGTTGTGTTGTCTCTACCAACACTTTTGCTGCTCTAATATCTGCCGTTCTGTTGTCTCTACCAACACTTTTGTTGTTCTAATGTCTGCCGTTCTGTTGTCTCTACCAACACTTTTGTTGTTCTAATGTCTGCCGTTCTGTTGTCTCTACCAACACTGTTGTTGTTCTAATGTCTACCGTTCTGTTGTCTCTACCAACACTTTTGTTGTTCTAATGTCTGCCGTTCTGTTGTCTCTACCAACACTTTTGTTGTTCTAATGTCTGCCGTTCTGTTGTCTCGACCAACACTTTTGTTGTTCTAATGTCTGCCGTTCTGTTGTCTCTACCAACACTTTTGTTGTTCTAATGTCTGCCGTTCTGTTGTCTCTACCAACACTTTTGTTGCTCTAATGTCTGCCATTCTGTTGTCTCTACCAACACTTTTGTTGTTCTAATGTCTGCCGTTCTGTTGTCTCTACCAACACTTTTGTTCTAATGTCTACCGTTCTGTCGTCTCTACTAACACGTTTGTTGTTCTAATGTCTGTCGTTCTGTTGTCTCTACCAACACTTTTGTTGTTCTAATGTCTGCCGTTCTGTTGTCTCTACCAACACTTTTGTTCTAATGTCTACCGTTCTGTTGTCTCTACCAACACTTTTGTTGTTCTAATGTCTGCCGTTCTGTTGTCTCTACCAACACTTTTGTTCTAATGTCTGCCGTTCTGTTGTCTCTACCAACACTTTTGTTCTAATGTCTGCCGTTCTGTTGTCGCTACCAACACTTTCTTTCTAATGTCTGCCGTTCTGTTGTTTCTACCAAATCTTTTCTTGTTCTTCTAATGTCAGGCGCTTCAAGTATTTTGTTGTTTGTTTAATGTTTACTTCTATCTTCTCTTACAAGACGTTTATTGTTTGTCTATCTTTCCAAATTTATTCTCCTTCTAATATTACTGATAGACTTACACTTTCTCTATCTCAGTTTTCTCTTTGATCATCTTCATTACGTTCTCTTTGATTAACATCTGCTTTATTCTTATCTATTTCATCTCAACATTATTTCCGTCATTTACTTTTTAGATCTTTCCAATCATAAATCTTATTGCTATATTGGTCATTCCTAACATCATATTAAGGTGAAAATTTTCTAGTTATTAACTTTGTAAATATCTTAAAAGTTGTTTGATGTTTTTTTAATAAATTTCTTTAATCTGATTACAAATTCTATTGTTGTTTTCCTGTTTGTCTGTTTCGTTTGAGATTCATGACACAAATGTTGACATTGTTCTTCAGATGAAAATGATGTCATACGAATAATTATTGGCTTTTATTTGACGGTTCATCATTCAGTTTTTCATTTCTCGGTTCCCGTCCCTAATTTCTAAAACCAGAACAGGCTTAGAATTTTTTTTCCACAGTAATTTTTCCTCTTGGTTCTAAATTTGTTTTGTTGAAGCATTCCATATACACACAAAACCATATATTGCTACTACACATTATATATATATATATATATATATATATATACATATACAGAGGTAGAACACTGGAAGATGATATCCGTAGTGGTAGAGCACTCAGTCCCTAGGATGAGTTAGGTAGAATTGGTTACACAACAGTTAGTTCACCATACCGAGAACAATTGTTTCACCTTAGCGGATCCTCAGCTCCTAATGGACATAGTTATACGGAACAGGAAGGAGAACCGTACGAACGTGCATGCGCAGAAACGATCACTTCGCACAGGCAATACTAAATTGCGTGCGAGAGGTGTAAAGGAGATAACTGCGAAAGTCCGAAAGGTTCTGGTTGATAAGAAAATTAGGATGTTGTAATTCAAACCGGAGCTTTGTAGTTATGTAAGAGGTGTTTCCAGACGTGTGGACAACGTGTGAAGAATTCATTTCTCGTGTTTAGGCAATCACTATTGCGTAATCTCTTTAGAATATTTATTCGTTCATCAATACATAGTCCACACATCGGATTGCCCCTTGCGTATGGCTTGGACTCAGTGATGGCTTTCCATTGAATGGAGTAGTCTATACTTGTGTCCTTGAGGGACCATACGTGGCTCGCGAGTTTCGTGGATGAACGTCTGTCCGGGTACCTAAAGGTCGATTGGTGGTTCAGGAAGCGTTCCTTAAATCGGCTCTCCACCATACCCACATAGGATTTGACCTCCTGTGGTTGATTTGGTCGGTTGGAAGTGACCACAGTTTCATAAACTACAGCGAGTGTGTTGCATTGCTGTTGAAGGGGACACGCTTCGGGCTTAAGGCAAGAGCACCCTGGTGGGGTATTGTTCTTAGGGCTGTTGGTGATGTGGGCCTTCATGTTCTTAGCGCAGGAGTATCATAGTTTTACTTTGTGTCAGTTAAAGATGGAGCGGTATTTATGACCTATGGGAAAG
>OZ024741.1:220426137-220431137 GCA_964016885.1 Eledone cirrhosa
TAACAACTGTAAGTACTGTCAACTAGGAAGCACAACATGTAGCAAACCCACGGTAAAGCGGAACGCCACCATAATATTCTATGGTTCCACCCCACCCCCCTACTCTCGGAGTGTGGTCTCCGACCTACCGAGGATATTCTTCGAAGCCTTAGAGAACACTATCAAAATATCCTTCTCTACCACCCCCAATCTAGCTGACATCATCGGAGCAACTAAACACACCACCTTACCACAGATACATCTAGACCCGACAACAACAATAATAACCTTAACATTTCCCTAACAGCACCAAATAGTGTTGGCGGCAGCCCCGGCAGACGAAACCCACGTAGCCAAGGCGTGACAAGGGAATATACTGGTGACCCGCACGGGCTACCCACCGGCAACAAAACGGGCTGCGGCGTGCGGAGTGATAATGGTACAACACCGCACGCCTCGAGATATAACAGTACCAATGACCGAGATAGAGACATAGATAACAACATAGGTAGCAATAGTAATAGCTTTACTTCAGAAACTAGGAGCGACCGTGACAGAAAATGCAACTATCGTGACAGATGAGGCTGCCCTCTCAGGGGAAACTGCCTGACTGATAAGGTTATTTATAGGTGCACCGTAACTAGCCATAATGGAGTTAAACACTATATAGGGGGCCACCTCTTGCCAGTTTAAAACGAGATTTAGAACACATCTCCATCTCCACTATTTCAGGAACAAAAGACTAAGACACTCCAAGTCACTTGCCAACTACGTCACTACATTACAATACGCCAACATCATCTACTCCACACACTGGGATATTGTCGGTAGGGCTGCATCCTACAATTTCAAGAGGAAATGCCAGCTCTGCCTCATGGAGCTTTACTACATCATAAGAAAACCCACGAGCTCATAAACAGCCGAGTGGAATCAGTCATAAATTGTAGACACAGAGTACAGGCGTCGTACTTTGCCTGGGAAGCGACTGCGGCATGAAAACTATAAACTGGGTTTCCCCTGCCCTAACCATAACACCCCGGTGGGCAGGTGGTATAAACAAACATCTGTGAACCAAATGTACATCGCAGACTCTGCTCGAACAAGCATTAGTGAAGCAACACCCCCTAAATAATAAATGTGCATCCCAGTCCCGACTTGACTGGCACTAGTGAAACAATATAAAAATGCAAAACACCATCATATGAACAGGTATAAAAAACCAAGTGGGACTAGATTGTTTCAACACCGGCCAGAGTTACTCCCCCTGCTCTGCGATAATTGTTTCTATTTTTGGCACAAGGCCAGCAATTACCCAGTGCATTACTGGTACTTTATTTTATCGACCCCGTAAGGATGAAAGGCAAAGTTAACCTCGGCAAGGACCGTAACTCTATGCGTCAAAGCATAGCGCCCGACCCTCTACCGATACTGCCAATCCACCGCCCTTCTGCGATAATAACAGCACATGCATGTAGGCGAAGAATGAACTCTGATGTTAATTTAACCGTGAAAGCCCCTCCTGGGTCGTGTATTGATCATTTTTTTTGTTTTCCATGCCCTTGATAAAGCCATTCCGGGCGAAACGTACGTAGGTGCACTGTTATATAAACATGTTCTAACGGTTTTAAACTCCTTGTATTCTTTTCTTCTATAATCGCTCTGCTTATTTTTCCTCGTCCACTAAATATTGACGCGTCTAATATTTAACCCTGTAGGCACGAGTATTGAGCAACCTTTTGTCAACTAAATAAATGTATCGCCTATCTTCCCTTTTTTCTCTCTCTCGATACTTAAACATTCTCTCTCTCTCTCTCTCTCTCTCTCTATATATATATATATATATATATATATATATATATATATATATATACTGTGTTTTTTAATTTGTTTTGCAAGATTCTTTATCTGAAAACGTGAGTTGAAACATATATTGTTATACTTTTGGAGGGTCATGCTACCAAAAAAACACACAAAAATAAGAAGGTGTAGGACAGAACAAAGGCGAGACACAAAATAAGAAATCAGTCACTGAGTAGGTCACAGAACGTGTGATGAAAGAGGTTTGAAAATAAATAAACACACATCCAGTTATTTAACCAACCAGCCGGAAATTTGTAATAAATTGAAGGGAAAACCGACAGGTGCGTGTGTTTTTATTCGCACCATGACCCTCCCAAAGAATAACAATATATATTTATATATCACAAAATATAAATCGAAATATTTTATCTCGAAACTATTATACCATAAAAAGCTCAATAAACATTATGGTTTAAAACCCTAATTTTCAGACCATCATTTACACGATATTATCGAGGTATAATGATATTTATATTTAAAAAAAGAAATCATAGTAGGCAAACATACATTTAAAAGCAAACGCAATTTTACTTACATTGTAATTTGTAAGAAATTCCCAGAAGAGCTGGACAGCAGAAGGTCTTCAGAGAAGAAACCCCGCTCAAGCGAGCGTTTCAGAATTTAAGGGCCGATACATTCACTTGAGCGGGGTTTCTTTTCTGAAGACCTGCTGTCCAGCTTTCCTGAGAGTTTCTTACCATTATCATAATTGCTTATACCGCGGTTTTTGATTATAATAAACAATTCTAATTACCATATTTAAAATGGTTAATCAGTAAATTAAGACCAATCATCCTCATCAGTAATCATTGTCTTACAGTTAAATAACCCTATGCAAGGGAATTCGAATGAATGAAATTGTGTTCGTAACAAAGTAAGAAGACGACTAACTTCACAGCCAAAAACGTACAAATAATTTTTAAAAAGCTACGTGTTTCATAGTATGATATTATTGATTGGCAGTATAGGAAGAGGGTCGGACGCCATGCTTTGCAGCATAGAGTTACGGCTCTTTATGATTTGAGTTCAAATCCCGCCGAGGTTAACTTTGCCTTTCATTCTTACGGGGTCGATAAAATAATGTACCAGTCTCGCACTGAGGTCGATTTAATCGACTTTCCCTTCCCCCAAAATTACCATTATTATTATTATTATTATTATTACAGTTGCATTTATCTTGCTTTATGTTCATACGAGTTATCACCAAGTCACAACCAGTGACCTCAAGAGACAACAAGGTCCGCCATGTTCAAGGAAGAACATACATACTCACACATGCATCTTTAGTGTTTAGACTTGTGATGTACTTATATTGACAGAATCTTCCTTAGTATATGGGCAGTTCCCATTAGTACTATCTTTTGTATTTCTCCTATACGCGGGTTTCCTGGGATCTGCGATAAGTAATCATTAGACCCCTTAGGTATCATTCCCAGAGCGCCTACAACCACTGGTATTGTTTTAGTTTTCAATTTCCACATTTTTCCTATTTCTATCTCCAGGTCCTTATACTTGCTCAATTTTTCAAATGTTTTTATAGATACATTCTTGTCTATTGGAACAGACATATCAATTAGCAGGCATACCCTCTTTTTAAAGTCCTTCAATATTATATCAGGTCTATTTGCATCTATTTTTCGGTCTGTTTGGATGCTAAAGTTCCACAAGATTGAGATGTGATCTTTTTCAAGTATGGGAGGTGGTTGATGCTCCCACCAATTCTTTTGATGGGGCAGGTCAAAATGCTTACACATTATCCAATGTATGTATTTGGCAGCTCTCTCATGCCTGTTTAGGTATTCGGTTGGAGCTATAGGACTACACATTGAAATTATATGGTCAATGGTCTCAGGTTGTTTTTTGCATACACGGCATAATGGGCTGCATCCATTTTTTATTATGTTGGCTTGGTATTTTTTTGTTGGCAGACACTGATCTTGTGCTGATATAATCAGTCCTTCAGTTTCCGATTTCAGTCCAGAGGATGCCAACCACTGATGGGTTAAAGTTTTGTCAACATCAGGATTGTTAGCTCGCTCTGGGTATTTTCCATACAGAGGCTTTTCTTGCCATTTCTTAGCCAGTTTCTGTAGCAGTTCTTTCTTTGCAGTTACTTTTACCTGCTTTGCTTTTTCTCTGTTTTCCATTTCAGCAGTAAATGGGACTTCTGAAATTTGTAGTCCATTACTGTATCTTTGTGCATCTTTTGTAATGGAATATGATCTTTTGATGCTTTCGTGTTTCAAAACGAGTTTGATCATCCAATCATGTGATTCCCTTAGATATGTAGATAATCCAATTGTTGCAGTTTTCAACGCAATGTCTAACTGGATTAACCCACGTCCTCCTTCTTTCCTAGGGAGATATATTCTATCTATATCTGCCTTAGGGTGATGCATTCTGTGCATGGTTAAGAATTTTCGAATTTTTGTATCGAGCCTACGGATCTCTGTGCTTGACCAGTTGATGACATTGTAACTATAGGTTACTACTGGTATGGCAAGCGTGTTTATGGCATCGATCCTATTCCTTGCATTCAATTCCGTTCTTAAGATTGCTCTTACTCTGCGGTAACATTCCTTCCTTATCCTTTCCCTCATTGTCGAGTGCTTGATTCCGTCTCCTTCACAAACACCTAGATATTTGTAAGTTTTTTCTTGATCAAGTTCTCTTTTCACGTTCCCCCGATCAAGATTAATGTCTGAACTCTTCAGCAGCTTTCCTCTGGTGAACGTTGCCTTGGCGCATTTATCTAGTCCAAACTCCATTTTAATGTCATCACTGAACTGCTCCACAGTGGATAATAGCCCTTGCAATTGTTCATCATTTTTTGCAAATAGTTTCAGGTCATCCATGTAGAACAGGTGATTAATGGTTTTGTCATAGACTTTATATCCATGTTTTGTTTCATTGAGCATTTTACTTACTGGTATAAGTGCGATGCAGAATAAAAGCGGTGATAAAGAGTCACCCTGAAAAATTCCACAATTAATATTAACTTCTCCAGCTTCCAGTGATTTTGTTTCACTATTCAAAAGGAGTGTCGTTTTCTATGTCTTCATACTGAATGACAAAAACCTCCTGACAACGGGGGATATTTTGAAAATCTCTAAACATTTTTCAATCCAACTGTGTGGCAAACTATCGAATGCTTTTTTATA
>OZ024741.1:220436137-220441137 GCA_964016885.1 Eledone cirrhosa
TATATATATTTCGTTACTGGTACTTTATTTTATCGACCCCGTAAGGATGAAAGGCCAATCCACTATATATATATACATATATATATATATATATATATATATATATATATATATATATATATATATATATATATATATATATATATATATATATATATATATATATATGTATATATATATATATATGTATATGTATATATATATATATATATATATATATATATATATATATAAATGTATATATATATATATATATATATATATATATATATATATATATATGTATATATATATATAGTGGATTGGCAGTATCGGTAGAGGGTCGGACGCCATGCTTTCCAGCGTGTTACGTCCCTTTACGAACTGAGTTCAAATCCCGCCGAGGTTGACTTTGCCTTTCATCCTTACGGGGTCGATAAAATAAAGTACCAGTAATGCACTGGGTAATTGCTGGCCTTGTGCCTAAAGTAGAAACAATTATCTATAAAAGGGAGATTGTTGTTGTTGCTGTGTGTGTGCATTTTCCATGTTTATACATTTGCACAATTTGAAACCGATTCGACTGAAAGTCTGTAAGAATGTTGTAAATGGTCTAAGTTAGGTCATCGACTATTTATTTCATTCAAACTCACAAACAATTACGGAAATAATCGATAAAACTAAATACATGACGCTTTACCCCTCTAATACAATCAGATTCTCTCTCTTTACTCTCCTTAAAATTCGATAAAACTACATACATGCTGCAACTTTCTCTTATATACGATTAAACTTACAAACTTTAAGAGAGAGAGAGAACGTTTGTTTTTGATATACGATTAAACTTACAAACTTCCTTTAGGAACGCCGAAGAGAGAGAGAAGAGAGTGAGAGGGAGAGAGAGATAGAGAAGGAGAGAGAGAACGTTTGTTTTCGAGTGTGGAACGGTCAAACATTTATTTACTTCAATGACAAAGAGAACTTATTACATTTCATACGAAACAACTATTATTCAAAAGCAACAGATAAATGTATTCAACAACAAAAAAAATAGCGATAAATCTTTTTTAAAACATCTATCAACGAACGTGGAAGAAAGAAGTATCAGTTCATTTACTATACACAATAATATCCTCTATGAGTTCACTAAACCTGCTAGAAACAGCAGCTAACTCTCCCCCATATCACACCCCTCACGATAAAACTAAATACATGACGCTTTAAAAATCAATACAATCTGATTACCTCTCTCTACTCCCCTTACAATTCGATACAACTACATACATGTTTACAAATTTCCTTTAGGAACGCCGAAGAGAGAGAGAAGAGAGAGAGAGAGAACGTTTGTTTTTGAGTGTGGAACGGTCAAACATTTATTTACTTCAATGACAAAGAGAACTTATTATATTTCATACGAAACAACAATTATTCAAAAGGAACAGATAAATTTATTCAACAACAAAAGAAAATAGCGATAAATCTTTTTTAAAACCTCTCAACGAACATGGAAGAAAGAAGTATCAGTTTATTTACTATACACAATAATATCCTCTATGAGGTCACTAAACCTGCTAGAAACAGCAGCTAACTCTCCCCCATATCACACCCCTCCCTACTGTCTTAAATTTAGGAAACATTATCTCTATGAGGTCACTAAACCTGCTAGAAACAGCAGCTAACTCTTCCCCATATCACACCACTCCCTATTGTCTTAAATTTAGAAAACATATCCTCTATGAGGTCACTAAACCTGCAAGAAACAGCAGCTAACTCTCCCCCATAACACACCCCTCCCTATTGTCTTAAATTTAGAAAACACACATTAGACAACCATACAGAACAACTCCATCGCAGCTCTGTTGTTCGGCTGGCATCGTCTACGCGCGTGTTAGGCAAGTACTGTGAAACAATATATTTCAACACTTCTTTGCACAGAGATAATATCCATAGGCGAAACTACAATTGTCACTGCTGGCGCAGCTCCTGCTTCCAGGTCTGCAATTCAGTCACCCAGTGCCTGGCAGACAAAAAAGTGCTGCCATAAAATGGGTGGTGCAACCTAACTTTGGTAACTTACTGACCCCGAGCAACGCCGGGCTTTAATGCTAGTATATATATATATATATATATATATATATATATATATATATATATATATATATATATATATATATGTATGTATATATTTTTTATATATTTTATATACATTATAAAACTCTTTTTTACAATAATGACACTTTGACGAAACAAAGAAGTGAAAAAAAAAGAAAAACAGATCCTTAAATATATTTCCGGTGCTATTTCCAATTTTACCTTTTATCTCTCTCTCTCTCTCTCTTTCTCTATCTTACTATCTATCGATATATATATATATATATATATATATATATATATATATATATATATATATATATATATATATATAACAAGTTCGATTCCTGGATCGGGCGATGCGTTATGTCCTTGAGCAAGACACTTTATTTCACGTTGCTCCTTCTACCTGGAGTTGCGACCGATAGATAGTACTAGCAACTGGAAAGACCAACGGAAACATTGTTTCCTCGGTCCGATTTGACGAAAGTCGATCGACTAAAATAATAAAAAAATATATATATAACAAAGAAAATGTAGTAAGAAACCAAGTGGACCATAACGCACCAGAGTACTCGATACTATATATATATATGGAGTGTCAGTGGTTCTATGCCCAGAAAAACCACTGATCAAAATTATGCTCAATGCATAACAGGATGCAGGTTTGGTATATTGAGGAAGAAAATATTCAACCTAGAGCTCCTATGTTTTTTGCAGGTGACCTCACAAACACGAGCGTCTTCAGGAATCCTGATGTAGTCAGTCACTGGCTTAAATGGTGGTTCTCTTCTTTTCATCAACGTAAAACTATTGAGCAATGTAGAAATGCATACATGCATGGATACATACATACATATATACATACATACACACATACATACATACATACATACATACATACATACATACATACATACATGATGGCTGCCCCCTCGTTATCGAGTATGGCCATTGCACAATAAAAAAAAAAAAATAAAATAAAAAAAAAAAAATAAATAAAAAAAAAAAATAAAAAAAAATAAAATAATAATAATAATAATAATAACAATAATAATAAATAAATAGAAAAAAAAAAAAAAAAAAAAAAAAAAAAGGGAAAAGATATATATATATATATATATATACACACATATATATACATATATATATACATACACATATATATACACACACATACATACACATACATACATATATACACACACACATACATACACATACACTCACACATATATACACACATACATTAATAACAATAATAATAATAATAATAATAATAATAATAATAATAATAATAATAATAATAATAGCAATAATATTAATAACGACAACAACAACAATAATATACATATTCATATATATATACACACACACGCACGCACATAAGCATATCTACACACACACACACACACACACACAAACACACGATAGCAACTAACAGTGCTGCGATCGAATGTGGCTTTTTAGCCCAGCCAATGATCTAAAATGTCTTGCACAGAGTCGGCAACCAAAACATTTACTGGGAATAGTCGGCTGTGGTTGGAGTTCGTGTACTTTTGCATGTCGCTTGAGTCCTCCTGCTGATTTACATTCTCTACCACATGTTTGGCAAGCATGATGAGTAGCATCTCCAACAGCAGCCTGGTAGTCAACCACTGGTCTTACTTTATGACTGCGAAGATGACTTTCGAGTCCAGCTTTGCTTAGGCAGAGTCTCGCACAGACGCTGCATGTCAGAAACATAGGAGGACCCTCGCCGTCTGGAAGTGCAACAGCAATACCCTTCCTCACGTCCCGCTTTACTTTCTCGTGTGCGATTCGAGATGCCTCAAAGGCAACTTTTCCCTCATATACAGTCTTTCTCCATTTATTACGATCAGCAGCAATATTTTCCCATGTATCAGCAGAGATGTTAGCGTCTTTCAGAGAGGCCTTCAAGGAATCCTTATACCTCTTTTTTGGTTTATGTGGCGGTCGTTTTCCTTTAACCAACTCTCCATAGAAGAGTTGTTTTGGTATTCTAGAATCCTTCATCCTGGCAAGGTGACCACTCCAACGGAGTCGCTGCTTAAGCACAAGAGCTTCTATACTGTCACACATAGAGCTTTCCAAAATCTCGACATCACTGATGTGGTCCCCCCAGCGAACGCCATGTATCCGTCTGAGACACATCTGATGGAAACGCTCCAATTGCCTAAGGTGGCGTCGATATGTGACCCAGGTCTCGCAGGCATAAAGAAGACAAGAGAGTACACATGCCCTGTACACCCTTACCTTTGTCCTCCTGCATATGTCTCGCCGACCCCAGAGTCGCCTTTCTAGCTTTCCGAAAGCATCACTTGCTTTCCTAATCCTAAGTGAGATTTCACTGTCAAGGTTGCCGTATCGATTGACAGTGCTTCCCAGGTAGACAAACTGATCAACCACTCCAAGTCGTTTGCCATACACATAGATGTTTGGTTCAGTGTACTGCCTACCAGGTGCAGGTTGGTACATGACGACGGTTTTCTTGAGACTGACAGTCAAACCCAGGGCAGTGCAAGCGTCAGAAAATACATTCAAAATGTGCTGCATATCACTCTCTGTGTGCGCTACAAGATCGCAATCATCTGCATACAAGAGGTCTCTTATGACCGATGTAAATACCTTTGTCTTCGCAGCAAAGCGCCTGATGTTAAATATGCTGCCTGAGGTTCGATATCGGATGTAAACACCATGCTCGCAATTCCTGAATGCAACACAGAAAACCATTGCAAAGTATATGGCAAACAGGGTCGGTGCTGGAATATCCCCCTGTTTCACTCCATTTTTTACTGAGATAGGCTCCGACATGTTACCTCCGACATTAACCCAAGCCCTCATGTCGTCATGGAAAGACCTAACTAAAGCAAGGAACTTATCAGGGCAACCAAGTTTCTGGAGAATCT
>OZ024741.1:220446137-220471137 GCA_964016885.1 Eledone cirrhosa
GGGGAGGCGGCTTGATCATTACAATAGACTCGGTGGTCAACCGGATCGGTCCCACCCTTGACAGCAGTTGTTCGACATAGCCCCACAGATCGGCTACGCCCGAGCAGTGTACTAATGCGTGTGCAACGGTTTCCTCGTCGCACACGCATCTGGGACAGATCTTTTTGGCGGGGTCCCTACCCGGGCGCCCGTGTCTGTAGAGCCTTTCTCGAACGGGTAAAGCCCCTCGGTAGCACTGCCAGGCCAGGGACTTCTGGAAGTTGTCCATAGGTCCCGGGCTGAATGTCCTACCGAAAAGGCTGGCCAGTTCGTCCTCCTCCATGTCTAGGGCTTCTCCGAGGGCGTCGTCGCACCTGCTGCGTACCAGCCCTCTATAGAATGTTGCGGTGGAGTCTCCACTGATAACCGGATCCGCCTGCCAGAGGGCGGTGAGCGCCTGGGCACACTCAGTGTGCCAGGCGCCCAGTTTTCTCGGTCTTTGCTTGACCCAGGATTGCAGCTCGGTGAGTGAGACGAGTCTGGGAAAGGTTCGTCTCACAAACGAGGCCCACACCGGTTGTCCGGTGAGGAATACGTAGAGGTGCCGTAGCCTTAATGCGTGTTTACGCATCATTAGCCACGGCATCCCCAGCCCTCCTTTCGAAGGGTGTTGACAGCAGATGGATCTCCTCACCATAGGAGCCCGCCTCTTCCAAAGGAATTGGAAGAGCGCGCGCTCCATCTTGGTGAGGGTTTCCCTTGGGCAGGGCACTACGGTCAGGCGGTAGTAGATGACGGACGCTATGTAGGTGTTCGCCACCTCCGCCCGACCTTTCAGGGATAGTTTGCAACTGGCCCACTTCTGGGTCAGTGCAAACACTCTGTTCGTAACCTCCGCCCAGTTTTTCTCCACCTGGAGGTCCGGTCCGAACCAGACCCCGAGCAACTTCACCGGGCCCTCCGTCCAGCGTCCGACGACGCTATCGGAGGGCATCGGTCTGCCCCTCCACGTGCCGAGTTGCAAACCGATCGACTTGTCCCGGTTCAGCTTAGCCCCTGTGAACTTTTCGTACTCCTCCAGTAAGGTGCCGACCGCCTCGATTTCGGAGGCCGTCGACACCATTACTGTCACGTCATCGGCGTAGGCCGACACCGCTTTCCGCAATCCCGGTTCCAAAGGGATGCCCTGCAACAACTCCAACTTCCGCAGTAGTGGCTCGAGAGTCAATACATACAGAAGGGAGGAGAGAGGGCACCCTTGTCGGATGGACCGCGCGATTTTGAACGGCTCCGAGAGGTAGCCGTTCACCTTGACCCTAGAGCAGATGCGGCTGCTGTGCATAGCAGTGATCCAGCCCCTGAAAACGGGTCCGAAGCCTGCCGCCGCTAGCACCGCATCCAGGTAACCATGGTCGACCCTATCGAACGCCTTAGATTGATCCAAGTTGATCAGAGCCCCACCAAAGCCGGGTTCGTTCCCAACCCTCTCTATGATGTATCGCATGAGGTGGAGGTTGTCATGGATGGACCTGGACGGGATAGCGCATGTCTGCGCATCTCCCACCAGGTTGCCCACGACAAGCGCCAACCTCTTTGCTAGCACCTTGGCCAAAATCTGTAACTCTGTATTTAGCAGTGTTATGGGCCTGAAGTTACTTATTTCGTCCCCCTTGTTCTCGTCCTTCCTCACTAGCGTGACTACGCCCTTGGTCACAGTACAGGGAATTCTCCCGTTCTGTTGCCAGTTGCAGTAGACCGCCTCGAGGAGATCGGGGAACAAGTCCGGCATAGCTAGATATAATTCGTAAGGAAGACCATCGAGACCCGGGGATTTGCGTTTGCCGCATTGGCTCAGCACGTCCTCTATCTCAGCGGCCGAAATCGGCTCCTCGCAGGACTTCGCCTCCCTGTCCGAGAGGCGCGGCAGGCCGTCGAGGTATGGACCGAAGTCCACGTTCCCAACCGGCTCCCCGCCCCTCCCGAACAGTCGGGCAAAGTGCCTTTGAAAGGCCTCACACATCTGCTTAGGCTCAAGAATCGCCCGTCCATCCAGGTCTCGCAAAGACCGGATGGTGGATTTAGTTCCACTGTTGGCCTCTGTCACGCGGGCCCAGCTAACAGCTTTGGTCCCCTCGTTCCCTAGAGCACGTATTTTACTTCGGACAACGCAGCCTTCGTGCTTCGCGTCGAAAAACTGGCTCAAAGCCGTTCTCGACGCTAGCACTCTGGCCACGTCGCCGCTTCTAATTGCCTCTTCTACTCTATCTATTAGCTCCCTTTCCTTCCTATTCCTATCCGCAGCTAGAACCTTACTAAATTCTATCGAGACTACTCTAATCTCTCTCTTTAGAGATACCCACCACCTGCTGTTGACGATCGCTCCAGTCAACCGTTCCTTAACTAACGTACTAATCCGATTCCTGTAGGCTCTACTTGCCGGCAAGGACAAGTTGAGCTTCCAGTAACCGGGGCCCTGTCTATGAGTTCTGTCAAGGTTGACCATGCAGGTCACTAATTTGTGGTCTGAATAGCCAACAATGCGCATTTTTGGACAACTTAAAAAGTCCTTATCCTTAATTCTAACTAAGAACCTATCTAGGTACGACCTAGATGATCCGCTACGATTTGCCCAAGTCCAGGTTGGCGCAGTCGGAAAATCTAGTCGATATCTATCGGCCAGGTCAAATCGACCGATTAACCCTTTGAGGCTATTACACCCCTCTCTATCGGGGCAGGCCCCTACGTAGTCCCAGCGTGCATCTAGGATACCATTCCAGTCCCCCACTAATAGCAAGGAGCGGGACGTCCCTAGAAAAGTCTCCAGACGATGGAAGAAGTCCGGCCGCATTGACCCGAAAGGGCCGTAGGCGGCTACCAACCTAAACGCTCCGCCTTTACCACTGCCAAGGTCCAGAACCACTAGTCGACCCTCCGGGTCCAAATGTACCATCTGTGTTGCGAGACCCAGATGTTTTTGCAGCAGAACGACAACTCCACCCCCACCTCCAGGCTGACAGAGAGATGCGTGCATCTCAAAGTCATCAAAGGTGGGGGCCAGCTGTCGCACGTTGCTGATCCGGGCCTCGCAAATAACCATCACATCTATACGTTGTGACCTGAGGTCATTTAGAAGCATTGCTTGCTTCCAAGTTGAGCCCAGGCCACGCGCATAGATAGATAGATGAACAGGAAGATAAATTGAGAGATAGTGTATGGAGATATGAAGTATTGAAGTGTTGTGTGTTATAATAAAAGCCGCTTAAGTAGAAAACAGTTATGTTCCATAAAGTTTCTTCCGGTAGAATGTCAGCCAGCTACGACAGCTGACGATATATATGGCTTTGTTTTATTTTATCACATCAGCTTAATCAATTTTGCTATAGTATTTAGATTTAGATACATTATTGACCTGATCAGTTATAGAGGAACTGTAGAAAGATGAAGTTATTTTAAATTATTGTTGTTTGGAAGGAAATTTATTACATTCATTTCTGATCGGATTGATGAGTAACAGTCAAGAGCTAGAGCCGCCATGTTGAATTGTTTGGCTCTTCTCTTTAAGAAAAGAAATTGAAATTTATCTATCTATTAATTCTTTTCCTTCGCTTTCATTTTCTTTTCCGTAGCTCCCGATAGGGTCGTCGGGACGCCATATTGACATACAGCCTTTCTTAGGCATTTTAAGCCTGGCAGAGCCTATGCCTATCCAGGCCTGAGTACAGCAGATTTCTTCCAGAGAAAGATAGAAAGTGAGAAAGAGAAAGAATGAGAAAGATATATAGAGGAAGAATCGACCCCAGTACTATACTGGTACTTGTTTTCATCGACCTTGAAAGGATGAAAGGCAAAGTTGACCTCAGCACGATTTGAACTCAGAGAGCAGAGAGTCGGAACGAGTACGGCAAAGCATTCTATCTGACGTTCTAACGACTCTGCCAATTTGCCGCCTATTTAAATCGGCAGAGTTGTTAAAAACGTAGGATAGAATGTTTCACGGTAGTCGTTCCAGCTCTCTCCCCTCTCAGTTCAAATTCCACCGTTGTCAACTTTGCCTTTTATCCTTTCAAGGTCGATAAATAAAGTATCAATCCAGTACTGAAGTCGATTCTATCTCTCTCGATCTATCAGAAATCGCTGTGGTCATAACGATGGACAGATAGGCACCGCCAGGTATAAATGTCAGAAACCATACCGTATATTATGGCACCTCTACGCCTCCTTCAAGAGCTAAATCTCATGACATGGGATACATTCTTTCAACTTCCCTGTTGTGGTCAGGGTGGACTGGGTGCAACAGGTCTGAAAAACAAAGTCTGGTGAGCACTTCGGTAGTTGAATAAAACCACAATTCAAAGCGATTCTACTCCATGATAAAAAAAAATGGTTTCTAATTCAGGCACAAGGCCAGCAATTTTGGGGGAGGGAAAAGTCAGTTAAATTAACCCCAGTGCGTTACTGGTACTTTATTAAATTGACTCCACTGCGTTACTAGTACTTTATTTTATCGACCACCTAAAGAAGAAAAGCAAAGCTAACCTAGGCGGGATTTGGACTTAGAACGTAAAGGGCCGTGACTCTATGCCGTAAACCATGTTGTCCAACGCTCTATCAATATTACCAATCCACCGGTCTACTCCATGATAAATAATAACTAATTCCTTTATGTAATTTTAAAAAAGAAGCTGCCTGCCAAGAATTGCATCAGTACAAACATGCAGAAGTATTTAAACTTCTACATTTTTATATAATCTTTTATCGATATTTTAGTAATACAAAATCAATTTCATGTTTGACAAGAGACATCGAGGCTATATTATTTCATTTTTAAAATGATAAAATCCTTCGTTAGAAAATCGACCACTCCTTCTTTCCTTTCTTCTTCTTCTTCCTCTTCTCTCTCTCTCTCTCTCTCTCTCTCTCTCTCTCTCTCTCTCTCTCTCTCTCTCTCTCTCTCTCTCCCATCTATCTATCTACCTACCTTTCTATCTATGTATCTATCTATCTACCTACCTACATATATATCTATATATCTATCTACCTACCTATCTATCTAACTCGCACTAGAATCTCTAAATCCTGCTTTCTGAAATGTTCAGCTGTCCCTCTGTCCTGCTATTTCTACAACATTAAATTAAGAATGATTACGTAATTCCTTAGACTACCATAACAGGAAAAATGTTTTAGTTTACACAAGTACAACTACAATGACGTAATGGAGGCTATAGAGGAATTCTTAGGGTCCTAACGCGAAGAATTTGTTTCATTGAGATAAAGGCGCTTCTGCCCTATGGAGCAAGAGGTGGGTTATGTAGAAAAATAAAAACATTGAAAATTCTAAGTCCCGGGAAACCACATTATGTTTACACTCTACTAATGTACTCAATAAATTAGTAGAGTGTAAACATAATGTTTAATATAGAAATGGCTTCTACGGGACTAGAAGTGTTTCATTTAAAAGAAATCATCAGGAAAGCTTTTCCTGGTGATTTCTTTTGAATGAAACAGTTCTAGTCCTGTAGAAGCTATTTCTATATTAAACATATATGTGTGTGTGTGTGTGTGCGTGCGCGCGCGCGTGTGTGTGTGTGTGTGTGTCTGTGTCTGTGTGTGTGTGTGTGCGTGCGCGTGCGTGTGTGTATATTTGTGCGCGTGTAGTCGTATAGGCAGCTCTAAAGACAGGACTTTGTCAGTCAACGAACCATTTACTGCTAAAAAAAATCCAGTCCATTATCCAACGTTTGAGTATCTTTTTTTCCGCAGTTATACGACACTATTATTGTAATTGCTCCTTGTCTAACTTAAATGAATTTAGAGCTAATTATCGTTACTATACGCTGTTTTGTCTTTAATGTTTCTCTATAAATGAATAATGTTGGAAATTGCCACACTCAAATAGTCCACTAAATACGATAGAAAAATACAATAAAATATATAAGGTATATAAAAAACGCATTTTTTTTACCAGACAACTCAACAACAGTGTATTTGATGGTGTGGTGGGGGTATGTTGGTGTGGTGGGGTGTGATGGTTTGATGATGTGGTGCTGTGGTGGGCTCTGATGGTGTGGTGGGGGTATGGTGGTGTGGTGAGGTGTGATGGTTTGATGATGTGGTGCTGTGGTGGGCTCTGATGGTGTGGTGGGGGTATGGTGGTGTGGTGGGCTGTGATGGTTTGATGATGTGGTGCTGTGGTGGGCTCTGATGGTGTGGTGAGGGTATGGTGCTGTGGTGAGGTGTGATGGTTTGATGATGTGATGCTGTGGTGGGGTGTGATGGTGCCTATGTGTGTACTTTGAATGAACCTAATGTAACGTAAATATAAGTGTTTTATGTGTGGTAGATATATATGTGTATATATGTGTGGTATGTACATGTCAGGATATATGGATGACTCTGCTGTAATTTCCCCTGAAAATTAAGTAATGGCTGCTTTCCTCATTAGCAATTGTCACTTTTGCCTCGTTTTCAGTACATGAGGAAGAACGTACTTAATGTCTGCTTGAATCGGAGTTGTTGTTGCCTGTAGGAACGGCGATTAGTCCAATGCTGTAAGTTGTTGTTGTTGTTGGTGGTGGTGGTGGTAGTGACAGTGGTGGTGGTGACTTGTGGTGGTGGTGACAGTGGTGGTGGTGACAGTGGTGGTGGTGACAGTGGTGGTGGTGACAGTGGTGGTGGTGACAGTGGTGGTGGTGACTTGTGGTGGTGGTGGTGACAGTGGTGGTGCTGACAGTGGTGGTGACAGGTGGTGGTGGTGACAGTGGTGGTGCTGACAGTGGTGGTGGTGACAGTGGTGGTGGTGACTTGTGGTGGTGGTGGTGACAGTGGTGGTGCTGACAGTGGTGGTGACAGGTGGTGGTGGTGACAGTGGTGGTGCTGACAGTGGTGGTGGTGACAGTGGTGGTGGTGACTTGTGGTGGTGGTGGTGACAGTGGTGGTGGTGACTGGTGGTGGTGGTGACAGGTGGTGGTGGTGACAGTGGTGGTGGTGACTGGTGGTGGTGGTGACAGTGGTGGTGGTGACAGTGGTGGTGGTGACAGTGGTGGTGGTGACTGGTGGTGGTGGTGACAGTGGTGGTGGTGACTGGTGGTGGTGGTGACAGGTAGTGGTGGTGACAGTGATGGTGGTGACTTGTGGTGGTGGTGACAGTGGTGGTGGTGACAGTGGCGGTGGTGACTTGTGGTGGTGGTGACAGTGGTGGTGGTGACAGTGGCGGTGGTCACTGGTTGTGGTGGTGACTGGTGGTGGTGGTGGTGGTGACAGTGGTGGTGGTGACTGGTGGTGGTGGTGACAGTGGTGGTGGTGACTGGTAGTGGTGACTGGTAGTGGTGGTGACTGGTGGTGGTGGTGACAGTGGTGGTGGTGACTGGTGGTGGTGGTGAAAGTGGTTGTGGTGCTGGTGCTGGTGAAAGTGCAGATGGTTTATCAAAACCATTCCAGACATTGTCATACCATTTCCTTTTCATTTCAAACATAATGTAACTAGGACTATATTATCCGATGTATGTTTTTTTTTTTGTTTTAAGACAGTCTAATATGATTTGAGGAAGATTTGGCTGATATTTCTAGCAGATATACTGACCATACAGTGGCACTCCCCTATTAGTTAGTATACCTCTGTATTTGTTAAGCAGTGAGAAGTAACTGGCTTTTATATGGTTTAGCTCAGTGGTTCCCAACCTTTTGTGCACCGCGCCCTTCCCCAACAAAAATTGTTATGTCCCCTCCCTTTTGATATGAAACTAGCAATGGTCAACTGCAATGTGTAAGCAAATTGGCGTTCAGGTGGTGCCAGATGCCCAATAAGGTGTGGAGTAGGTGAGACAGGAGTTTCTTGCAGTAACGTGTACCAAAGTTGCCTTGGTATAAAGGTAATAAGGTAAAACTTAAAGTTTGTTGTTAGTAACATCATTTTTGAATTTGAAGTTTGTTCCTAGTAACATCATTTTTTAATTCCTCTCCTTAAATACTCAAATTACCCCCCAATGAGGCGTGCGCCCCTTGTTCGGAATCATTGGTTTAGTTAAAGGAAGAAAGTCTATGCCATATTTGCAGGGCTTCTAAGGTTGGTGTCGGGAAAGTAAAGAACAAATTATCACACTTGCTTTTCTTCAGATTGGAGATCTAGGTCGAGAGGTAGCAAAAGAGTGTATTCTGACAAAATCACTCAAAGGCCATATGGCTGTGTTAAACGGGACAACGGGTTAAATTTACCAACCGAGATCAGGTACAGTATATTCGATGTATAGCTTTATAATATTTGTCTCCCCAATTTAAACGAAAATTCTTCGGTAAATGTAGGGCCGGATTTATCAAGGGAATAAGGAGGCAAATGCTCTGCACCCCTTCTTTGAACAGAGCCCCAGAGTATGTTTTTAAAAATGTAATTGATGTCGCTTTTCTGCCAACTTATCGAACTTTCTCTACTTTAGCGACACCAATTGATGAAATTAGGGATAACTAACAGCTTTATATGCTGTAACGCTTGCATGTATAGTTTTATTAATGATGGTGCTCGATGTGTATATATATTTTTTTGTGTGTATGTGTGGTCATATGTTTGTATGTATGTGTGGTGTGTGTTGTTATATCCGGGGCTCACGAAAGCTAAATTGTCCCGGGTCTCCCAAATTCTTAATCTGGTCCTAGGTCTATGATGGAAAATACTTGACCAATGTAAATAATATACACTTTTCTAACTAAAGTAGCTCACGATGCCCGGCTCAAAACAGACACATAAATAAACTTTTACAAGCTAACTTTACTAGCCTTGTCTTCCAGTATGCACACCTACAAGGATAGAGAGTTAGAAAATAGAAGTAAGAAACAAATATAGAGGAACAATCGACCTCAGTACTACACTGGTACTTTTTTTATCGATCTCGAATGCATGAAAGGCAAAGTTGATCTCGGCGGGATTTGAACTCACAGAGCACACATTAGAGGTCAATACAATATGTACCAGACAAATACTGGGGTCAATTGTTTTTTATCGATTTCTTACTTCCATGTTGTCACTCTATCTTTCTCTGTAAGAAATTTGCTGTATTCAGGCCTGGAGAAGAGATGGGCCCCACCAAGCTTTAAAAAATGCACTAGAAATGCTGTATACGCCACTACAACTCCCTCGGGAGTTACGGGACCTTACATATCTAATGTACATATCTAATTTTTGTTTATGATAGACTGTGTGATTAAATGAAAATATGGTTGCTACTAACATGTGTCACCAGATTAGAGCCTCTGAAATCTGTTTGTTATCGTTGTTGTTTAGCCACAGGTAATCGTTTTTTGAACGGTGAGGACTGGGGCAAATGCGCCCCAGTCCTCACCGTCCCTTATTTCGCTTTAGCTATCAAAAACTCTTCTACCAGAGATGCGACTGGTAGATGGTATTAATCATTCGAAAGACCAATGGAAACATGTGACAAGTTCCATCCCTCGCGAATAAGGACTAGGACTTTGTAGATTCAGATCAAATCAAATCAACAACTACATTATCTAATAAGTCCTTTAAGTTTTTTTGTTGTTTTTTTAAACAGTGTTGTGAAATTTAAAGAAGATTTGACGTCTATTTCTAGCAGACCAGTTGAACGTTTTCAACGCTTTCCTTTGTTCACCTGGAAAGACCTGGTTCAGTGAGTCACACAATGGAAACGGTGCTCTGTTTTAAACGTTCCTTTTGACTGCATGCCACTAGTATTCTTTCCATATCTGTCAGACGTACAGACATAACCAGTGAAGCTCTATTGAGAAAACATTGAAATCGTTACTGTTAAACATTAAAAAATAACCCTGAAAATATGCTCATAGCAGTAACCTAATTAGTTAATAGCATGGCAGGAAATTATTCCCAGAGGATATATACACACATATTTGTCTGTACTTTGTGTATTTCTAATTGTAAGACTACACAAATGTACGATTATACACCCCTTTGGAATTCCCTAACACACACACATACACACACACACACACACACACACACACACACACACACACACACACACACACACACACACACACACACACACACACACACACACACACACATATATATATATATATATATATATATATATATATATATATGTGTGTATCTGTGTGTGTGTGTGTGTGTGAAGGCGGAGGCTTTGTAGTTAGAGCGTTGAGTTCAAACTCGTAAGGTTCTGAGTTCGAATCTGGGACCGTTGTGTTTTGTTCTTAAGCAAGACACTTTATTTCACGTTGCTCCAGTTTACTCAGTTGTAGAAATGAGTTGCGACGTCACTGGTGCCGAGCTGTATCGGCCATTGCCTTTCTTTCAGACAACATCATATATAATGTATATATAGTGTTGTAATGTCACTGGTGTTAAGCCGTATCGGCCATTGCCTTTCCCTTGGACAACATCGGTGGTGTGGAGATGGGAGAATGGTATGTATGGCTGATTGCTGGTCTTCCACAAACAACCTTGACCAGACTTGTGCATCGGAGGTGAACTTTCTAAGTGCAAAACATGGTCATTCGTGAGCGATAAGGGGTTCTTTTTTACGCGTGCGCGTGTGTGTCCTGGGTTCGGTT
Organism: Eledone cirrhosa; assembly: GCA_964016885.1. NCBI lineage: Eukaryota > Metazoa > Mollusca > Cephalopoda > Octopoda > Eledonidae > Eledone > Eledone cirrhosa. The sequence continues at coordinate 220,456,677 of OZ024741.1, forward strand.
CGGGGTAACCACATTTAGTAAGGTACTCAATACATTAGTAGAGTGTATATATATATAATGTTTAATATAGAAATGGCTTTTACAGGACGTGAACTGTTTCATTCAAAAGAAGGATGAGTTCTTTTGAATGAAACAGTTCTTGACCTGTAGAAGCCAATTTTATATTAAATAATATATATATATATATATATATATATATATTAAAATAACAGATTAAAGTTTAAGCAAAGAATCGCTGCTTTCACCCTTAATGGGATCTTCTGAAACTAAAAAAATCAATCTGTGAACGCAGAAGTAAATATTTCAAAAATCGTTGCAACCGAAGGAAGACAGGAAGACGATACTTTGGTTTGTGGAAACGTTCCCTGGCAAAGAACGGATAAAGTCAAAGATAATACGTCATTAATTTGGAGCAGTGAAAACAATTACACGCAAAGACAGAACCACGTTTATGGTATAAATGAAGTCGTAGACTAATATTCTGTTAGGTGGTTCGCGGAGAGAATCCATACTTACACGCTTTTACCAATACAGTGTATTTTGTGGATGAGCATAGATGGAGTTGTGTGTATGCCAACAAGTGACCCCCCAACAAAAGCCTCTACGGTTGCAAAAATAACAACAACAGTAACAACAATGGCAGCAACAACCACTGCGATACATCCGCCTATGAGCAAGTTTAATACTAAAGTCAAGTCGATCGCATCGATTAAGACATTCAGCTAATCGTCAGCGAATCACGTGTCACTTTAGATGAAGACAAAACATGTTGAATTGAAACTTCATTCTCTTTTCCTTTATGTAAACATTCTGCTGACTAAAATGACACATTTTAACTTGAATCACGCTGTTTCGGTAGTAACATGTACTGCTCATAATTGTGTAACCTGCAGTAATTGAATGAAAACATTTCTACATAAGAGAGACCGTGTGTATATGTATGTGCATATATATATATAAATATATATATATATATATATATATATATATATATATATATATATATATATTACATACAAACACATATATACACAAACACACACATATATATATATATACACATATTCCTTATACAGTTATATAATTATATATGCACACCCATATAAAGAAAATACAAATCTCTCGGCTACATTGCAATTGATTGCAAAATTACCTCTCATAGATTATCCCACAGGAGAGAAATAGCTGCTTGGTGAAAACATTCTTTCACAAATTATATAAAATGGTCCTCCGTTGCTCTCGACTATGCGTATTCCAATTCGATGAACGGAACAGCTTTTCTTTTTTTCTTTTTCTTCTTCGCCCACTTATTTCTGAGAGGGTCATGGCGGCAAAGACCTCAAACACTCGTTCTAGCATAGGTAAGGGTTGGTACGAAAACCATAGGTAAGGGTTGGTACGAAAACCGAATTGAAGACTACGAGTTCGGCTTTTACGCCTGCCCCCTTTCTTCTGATTACTGAATCTTATAAACGGAACATTTTGTTTATAAAATTAATAAGCGTGTGGCTTAATGTGTATGACAAGGCTGGCCCTTTGAATAGCATGTACCTCCAATGAGATTCCAAACAGTTTCATTCTCGACCTAATTTCGCTCACAAGACATGGGTCGACCCGTGGCTACAATAAATAACATTTGACCAATATGCCACGCAGCTGGATTGAAACTCGGGTCTAATGAGTGTGGACATTAATTTGGCAGTATCGGTAGAGAGTCGGACGCCATGCTTTCCAGCATAGTTACGTCACTTTACGGTCTGAGTTCAAATCCCGTCGAGGTTAACTTTGCCTTTCATCCTTAGGGGGTCGATAAAATAAAGTACCAGTAATGTATTGGGTAATTGCTGGCCTTGTGCCTAAAGTAGAAACAATTATTTATATACATGCTACAGAGTTCATCAAATTTCTTGTAGTCTTTTACTGTCTTCAGTCATTGGACCTTGGCCATGCTGAGGCACTGCCTTGAAGGAATCTAGTCTTGCAGTCTTTTACTGGTTTGTAATTGGACCGTGGCCATGCCGGAGCCACAACCTGTAGAATATACAAGTATAACTCACATTACGTAGTTAATTGTTTCCAGAAGTCAAGACGTAAGTTGAAGCAGAAAAACGAAGTCGAATTAAGCCCCCTATAAATTAATAAAATTGTGTGAAAATGTATAACGTAGCGATTAGGTTGTTGGTGTTACAGTCGTAAGATTGTGATTTCGAACCCCAGACTGGGTGTTGTGTGTTTCAGCAAAGCACTTCATTTCATGTTGCTCCAGTTAAAATACTAAATGGACACCAGCCGTGGAGGTGTGACTCTCAGTTGCTGATCGCTCCCAAAGTCAGGAGAATCTCTGGTCCTCATTCCATCAGTGCAATTATGGAAATATCGTTGTAAATCTCTAATACTGCATTACATATTTCGTTTAAAAGAATATATTTTGGGGGTGAGAAGTGTCCAGCTTCTATCTACTTGCCCACATCTTCTCCCACCCACTCCAAGCTTGAAGTCAGCAGTCATAGATATGAACCAGCAGTCATAGATTCAAACCAATAAACATGTACCTATGTGGTCGATCGATCTGCTAAAACTGGCAACTGAATCTTCCCTAAACCACAATATACTATCTTGAAAGAGAAAGACCACATTTCACAGTATAGTTCTAGATATATAGAGAGAAGAGATCGTCATAGAAAGCTTATAGGTCTGCTTGATCTAATCTGATCTGCAGCTAAACCACAACAGTAACATCAACAACAAAAATACGAGGATCAGAAACATTCTTTCTATAATCCCCTGAAACATTGATGGCCCAACTGAATTTCACATTAACAGACCTGCCAACGTCTAAAAACCCAAATAGGAAGTACCATGAAAAAAAGTGCCCTAAAACGAAGAGAAATAAGTGAAAATGGGGAGATTTTACGTAATGAAAATTATACCCATTTTCAAAAGAGAAGACTTCTCTCACCCGCATCAAAGTGGGTGGGAGATATCCCCGTCCGACGGGGAGAATTAACAGGTCTGCAACAAAACAGAAGATCCCATAGGATTTACCCTTTTCTATAAATATCATCTCGGGGCCTCCTTTAATTATTATTTGTTTTTTTTTGTTTTGTTTCTGAGAGGGGGAATACAGAAAAAGGTCCTCTCCTTTGTGAGACAAAATGATATTAGCTTTCTCATTCCTGCTTCTCAATATATTCAAGGGACAAGGAGACACGGTTCTTTTCAATATTAAGCTGTCATTGATCCATTCTCGACTGTCAATACTTCATATTCAATTGTTGGAAGTTGAAGGTTATTCAAGCCAAACTAAAAGTATGGTTTAAAACTCATTCAGATGGTGGATGGGTGCTACACGAGAATGTTGAGGATGGCTCTGAACATTAATCAGTATACACTGAGTATAAAGAACTCAGAGCTGTACGGGAGCCTCCCAAAAGTCAGCTCAAGAGTGACACAGAGGAGACCGAGGTTAGCTCACAAACATGCTCACCAACATCCAGAGTTGACATTGCACTCAGTGCTCCTGTGGGAGCCCCTGCATGGAAACACTGGAAGAGGAAGACCCAGGTTAACATATGTTGATGCCCTAAGGACAGACACTGGTCTGATGGAGACGCAGGACATGGCAGCGATAATGAGGGACAGAGACCGCTGGAGAGAACTCGTCCATGGATCTCGGGAATTTTACCCGCCCTTGATAGATATAAAATTTCTATCCAGATCATGGAGACCCTTTGGTAAAAACCAAATCAAAACTAGTCCGCAGTGAATGATGATGCCAATACGTGACTCCAAGCTGACAAGCAACAGCTCTAAACAACCTTTCGATCAATATAAAATTAGTAATTATTAAAAAAAAATCCTATATATTTTAAGTTACAAAAGCTCCTCCATTTATATTTTTAACACCAGCTTTACTAAAAAACCAGCACGTCACCTACTTCAGCTTACTTTCACTGCCAACACCAGTAATCTAACTTCCTTTTCCATCTTTTAACCGGAATTTATTTCTTTGTTGTTGCTTCCGCTCGTCAGCCTATTTTCAGAGAGCAAATCAAAGTAGTTTACCATTTCTTAACTTTCCATGTTTCAAACATATTTCAATATTGTTTTTTCAAAATTTTCACTTCACTTTTAATAGCATAACTTCACAATTTCTTTCAACATTTCTTATGAATGTTTAAAAGTTATTTACTGTTTATTTTTATTTTACCTTTCATGTTTAAATAGTTATTTTACTGTATTTTTGTATTTAGACCTTTCTTATGAAATTTTCAAAGTTAAGTACTTATTCGTTTAAGCGTAAATTCTTAACTTCCTTAAAACCATTTAATTATGTCTTTAAAAAAGGTCTATGGTGCAGGGATATATGATTTAGAGTTGCCACTGTTTAATATGTGTTTTTACAAATATAAAAAATACATTCTGTATATGAAATTTATCGATTTTTTTCACTTATAAACAGTCTAAATGGAGACTTCTGGTGTCCTTCTGGTGTACCACCTCCCTACTCACCGCCATCGGCTTCTGGTGTCCTTGGATCTAGGACCAGCTCCCTACTCACCACGATCGGCTTCTGGTGTCCTTGGCCCTAGGACCACCTCCCTACTCACTACCAACGGCACCCCCTAGCAGTAGAGACTTCTTGCGTCCTTGGCTCTAGGACCACCTCCCTACACACCACCATCAGCACCCCGTAACAGTAGAGACTTCTTGTGTCCTTGGCTCTAGGACCACCTCCCTACACACCACCATCAGCACCCCGTAACAGTAGAGACTTCTTGTGTCCTTGGCTCTAGGACCACCTCCCTACTCACCACCATCAGCACCCCGTAGCAGTAGAGACTTCTTGTGTCCTTGGCTCTAGGACCACCTCCCTACTCACCACCATCGGCACAGAGATGGCTACCCGCAGGTTATAGCTGGAATGGTCCTTCTAACGCTCTATCCTCACCATCCTCCGAGGAAACGCCTTCTTTATTGTGTCCACCGGGGCTACAGGGCGGCCAGCACGTGAACCTCCATTTTCTTATAATACTTGTTTCTATTTTTGGCACAAGGCCAGCAATTACCCAGTGTTTTACTGGCACTTTATTTTATCCACCCCGTAAGGATGAAAGGCAAAGTTAACCTCGGGGGGATTTGAACTCAGAATGGCAAGGGCCGTAACTCTATGCGTCAAAGCATGGTGTCCGACCCTCTACCGATACTGCCAATCCATCGCCCCCTTTCTTATAATACTGAGAGATGGAGAGAGTGAGAGAGAGACGGAGGCAGTGAATATATAATCTACGACATTATCTTGATTGATATTTTATATACATGTTCTATATAGGTATATAAACCCCCTTAAAGGAAAGGTACATTAATACCGACAAACATGAAGGTGTAGGTTTGGTCTCAGGGCTACCATTGTTCATTGTTTCCCCTGGTATTTAGGTTGTTTTACTATTGTAATAGAATTCCATAAAAGTTTCTTTCTCGTGAATTTCAAGTTCCGCTCATCATTTCTAAACAAACCTATTATAGTTTAAAACAGAAGTTCTCAAAGTTTTGGGGTCACCACCTCCCCCAGGGCCACGTAATACCTTCAGAATGTAAACATTTTGGGGGACACCTTGTGTGTATATAATTGGTGAAGGCGTGAGACTGAGTGTTTTGAGAATTCGATTCGAAATCGTGAAGTTGTGAGTTCAATTCTCGGAGCGGGCGATATGTTATGTCATTAAGAAAGATACTTTATTTCACGTTGCTCCTTTTGCTCAGATTTGCGACCGGTAGATAGTATTAGCAAGTGGCAAGACCAATGGAAATATTGTTTCCTTGGTTCGATTTGACGTGCTCCACCCCACTCGTTAAGCGAATGAGGTCTGGGATCGAATGTTTTATATATATATATATATATATATATATATATATATATATATATATATATATATATTGTTATACTTTGGGAGGGTCATGTTGCCAATAAGAAACACACGCACCAGTTGCTTTCACTTCAATTTATTATATATTTATAAATTTATAAATTTACAAATCTACAAACTTATAAATTTCTGGTTGGTTGGTTGGTTCCACAACCAGATAGTTGTTTATATATAGTCATAGTCCTTTCGTCACACACTCTGTGACCTCTTCAGTGACTGGGGATTCCTTTCTTTGTTTCTGTGCCTTTCCTTTCTTCTATCCTACGCCATTTTCTTTCTGTGTGTGTGTTGTGTGCTCAGTTTGCGCATGCGCCACATCCGGGTGTCTGTGTGTGTTTGTGTTCATTTATCTATTTGTTTATTTATTTATTTATTTATTGTTGGTTGGTTGTTTGTTCTATGTGTGTGTGTGTTTTCATTTTGTCCTGTGTGTGTTTTCATTTTGTCCTTAATTGTAAGTTGTGATGTTGCTGTTCCACTCATATTTTCTATTTAATTTTGGTTGTAATTCTTTTATGCTTACTGCCTCTGTAATTTGCCTAAACATTGCATCTTTTCTGTGTGTGGATTTTATTTTTATTTCTATGTTCTCTAATCTACCCCTGTGTTCTATCTTAGCATGTTGGTAGAGCACAGATGATTCTTTATTATCTTGAAGGTCTCGCCAGTGTTCATTTATTCATTCCCCTATACTACGAGCTGTCTCACCTATGTACACTATATTTTTGTTTCTACATTGTCCTTCAGTACATCTTATGCTATACACTACATTTCTAGTTTTACAGTTAATATGGGGGCTTATTTTACAGGTTATACATTTCTTATCTATACATGAGGGTCTTTGGAACGGGTATGTCTTGCTAATAAGTGTTTTTACGGAGGTACCTGGTCTTTCTACTATCTTAATATTGAGTTTATGTTTATTTAGGGCCCTTCTAAATTTGTAGGCTAGTTGGCCTCTAGGGGTTGTATTGATGAACATTACACTCTGGTATTTATTGCTATCATACCATGAGTTTATTCTATTGGCCTTGTTCCTAGTTCTTTCTATTCTATTCCAAAATTTGCTCCTATACAAGGGGCAGGTCCCATTTATGTCATTATTTACCATTTTTTCCCTTTTGGTTCTGGCTCCTTTATACACTCTGATTCTATCTCTCTGATTGTAGCCAGAGAACTGCATACGGTGGATGAAGTGTTGTATGTGTCTCTCTAGTTCTTCGGGGTTGCACATGCGGGACACATTTCTCATCACCCGTACCAAATCCGCAATCAGTATGTTGATTTTGGTATGGTCCGAAATGGCCGAGTTTCGGTGGATCAGATGTTTGGAAGTCATGGGTTTGGCATAATGGGAATGGAGGATTTGTTTTTGGTTGTTAATGGTATCTAACCAGAGCTCTGTGTCTAGTACAGGTAATCGATGGTTGGGGTGTCTACTTGAGTAGTCTATAGTAACTCTAATGCTCTGGTGGATGGAGTTTGCTATTTGCTGGATGCTTTCCATTGTGTTTTTCTCTAGTTCCTGACTGTTCTTTAGTGGGGGTGTATTAACTACGATGTTTATATCATCTACGTAGCGGGAGTACATTATCAGGGTTAAGCTGTCTTCTAATTGTTCTTTAAGTTTTTGTTTAAGTCTACAGTCCCACCATACCATGAATAAGTTAGCTATGTCGCCTGCAATGCTAACACCAATGGCTGCTCCTTCCTCTTGGGCATATGTTTTATCATTAAATTTGAACATATGTTCCTTAAGGGTTAATTTTATGCTGGCCCCTACCGCATGTGCAATCATTTTCTTCAGTTCATCGTGGTTTTCGGGTGTCCGTATGGCTCTGGTCCACCCGTTCCATCTATCTGTTTGGGTTTTCTTGGCCATTGAGGTAATGGTAGGTGGTCTGCCTCTTGCTGGTCTTGTAGGGCAGAGGTTGCTAAGATCATAAGTGTCTAGGTAACTATTACTATGGGTAAGCTTAAGTAGAAGTCCCAGCTCACTGGTATCAATCCCACGGAACTCAACCTTGCTCTCGCTGATCATTTCTACGCATTTCCCCACAGCAAAATCCACGTCAATAGATGGATACAGGGACACAACATCCATACTGCCTATTATGCAGTTTGTTAGGTCCCCAGATCGGTTACCCGCGCCGATTCTGCTGAGGAGGTCCTCCGTGCTGTCACATACATCTGGGGACATCTCAATAATGGGGCGTATGATCAGGGAGAGGAAGTATGACAGTCTGTAGTTACTAGCAATGTTAGCTCCACAGACTGGCCGTGTTGGTGGTCCCGCGACAGGGTCCCAGCCCGTTTTATGGTCTTTTCGAAGCCCATACAACGCCGGCACGTCATTGTTCCAGGCCTGGAAGTTGTTGGCAGTCCTTTTGTTGGGCTGCATTATATTCGTCCACATCACTATATGGGCATTGAGGGCTTTTTCTCTATCCTCATGCTCCTGTGGTGTTACCTCTCTTGTGTTAGTGATGTGGGGTTGCATTGCCTGGATGTAGTTTGGCAGGCTGTCAACCGACATTCTGCCAGACTTGTCTGTTGGAAAACATGCTATCTCTCCATTACGCGAGCGCTGCATGAGCTTACGCAAGCCATATTAACTGTAAAACTAGAAATGTAGTGTATAGCATAAGATGTACTGAAGGACAATGTAGAAACAAAAATATAGTGTACATAGGTGAGACAGCTCGTAGTATAGGGGAATGAATAAATGAACACTGGCGAGACCTTCAAGATAATAAAGAATCATCTGTGCTCTACCAACATGCTAAGATAGAACACAGGGGTAGATTAGAGAACATAGAAATAAAAATAAAATCCACACACAGAAAAGATGCAATGTTTAGGCAAATTACAGAGGCAGTAAGCATAAAAGAATTACAACCAAAATTAAATAGAAAATATGAGTGGAACAGCAACATCACAACTTACAATTAAGGACAAAATGAAAACACACACAGGACAAAATGAAAACACACACACACATAGAACAAACAACTTACAATTAAGGACAAAATGAAAACACACACAGGACAAAATGAAAACACACACACACATAGAACAAACAACCAACCAACAATAAATAAATAAATAAATAAACAAATAGATAAATGAACACAAACACACACAGACACCCGGATGTGGCGCATGCGCAAACTGAGCACACAACACACACACAGAAACAAAATGGCGTAGGATAGAAGAAAGGAAAGGCACAGAAACAAAGAAAGGAATCCCCAGTCACTGAAGAGGTCACAGAGTGTGTGACGAAAGGACTATGACTATATATAAACAACTATCTGGTTGTGGAACCAACCAACCAACCAGAAATTTATAAGTTTGTAGATTTGTAAATTTATAAATTTATAAATATATAATAAATTGAAGTGAAAGCAACTGGTGCGTGTGTTTCTTATTGGCAACATGACCCTCCCAAAGTATAACAATATCGGTTTCAACACACGATTTCAGATAAAGAATCTTGCTAAACAAATTCAGAAACGAAATATATATATATATATATATATATATATATATATATATATATATATATATATATATATATAAGAATGATCGAGTATCGAAAAATCGGCGCACGAGTTCACGATAAACAAAATTCGAAATGAGCGGCAGAGGGCTCAATAATTCAGATGAATCAGAGCTATAACTATCGTTAAAATACCGTCACACATAGAACAAGTCTAAAATCAACCATACGATAAAAAATCGATAATAGAAGATTCGGGACAATCAGATAAAAAATATCAATAAAACAATACATCAATAATTTAAATGAATGTAAAATCATACCCGGACCCACTAGAAAGATGTTAAATCTAGCTTCTTGGGTTTCTGTAAATCCTTAGACTGTACTCTATCAGCTCACATATAAATATATAAGACTTCTAGAGCAAGCGGACTGGAAGTTTACGTCTTCAACGAGTTTCGTCCTAGCGGATAAGAGGCTAACTACAAGCGAAATACGCACATGGAATCCGGCAAGGGAGATAACCTCTACATCCGCGAAAACTATTCGAGGAAATGTGGAAATACACATATCGAATAAAAGTGCTCAATAGACATGTTAAAATAAAACAGGAGCTATTCATCACTCAATAGAATCGACAAAAAATGAGCAATAAAATTAACTGGTGGATAGCTATGTCCAGAGCTAAAAATATTAGAATGATCGAGTATCGAAAAATCGGCGCACGAGTTCACGATAAACAAAATTCGAAATGAGCGGCAGAGGGCTCAATAATTCAGATGAATCAGAGCTATAACTATCGTTAAAATACCGTCACACATAGAACAAGTCTAAAATCAACCATACGATAAAAAATCGATAATAGAAGATTCGGGACAATCAGATAAAAAATATCAATAAAACAATACATCAATAATTTAAATATATATATATATTTATATATATTTATATATATATTTATATATATATATATATATACCGAGGTCAACTTTCCGTTTCACACTTCCGAGGTCGATAAAAAAGTACCAGTCTCGTACTGAGGTTGATTCTTTCTCTATATCTCTTTCCCACTTCTTCTCTGTCACTTTCTATCTTTCTCTGGAAGAAATCTGGTGTATTCAGATAGGGAGAGGGATGGGCCCTGGCAAGCTTAGGAAGAAGAACGTATGTCACTACGGCGCCCTTACGACTCCATCAGGAGTTACGGACCATACCATATATATATAATAAAAATAATAATATAAAGGACGATATGTTATATCTTAATTACGTTTGAGTACTGACGCGTGTTTTGCTATTGATCACCTCAAGGTTCGATTTGTATCAATCTAGCCCAACTCTGGAATCAAAAGCTCGTGGAACCTCTGTTGACAGAATGAACCTTTTCATCATTATCACAACAAAGGTCCGATGAGCTTTTGATTCCAGAGGCGGGCTAGATCGAACATTGAGCTGATCAATAGCGAAACACGCGTCACTACTCAATAAACGTATCTTTCTTTTTATTATCATTTTTATTATATATATATATATATATTAAAATAACAGATTAACGTGTAAGCCAAGAAACGCTGCTTTCACCCTTAAGATCCCGTTAAGGGTGAAAGCAGCGATTCTTTGCTTAAACTTTAATCTGTTATTTTGATAAATATTTGTTCTAGGGCTCTTATATATTTGATATATATTTATCCTTATCAAGCCCTCTTTGGATTTTAGTCTTCACATTTATTATTATTACTATATATATATATTTATATATATATATATATATATATATATATTTATATATGAGAAAGAGGGGGGGGGGAAGAGAGACAGACGAAATAGTGAGATAGAGTAAAATGAAATTAGTCACATAGCTAGACAGCGAATGACTAATCCTATACATCTAAATAAAAGGTAAATAAACAAACAAACAAATATAACAAAATACTTCCAGAGAATAGCAGTAGTTGTCTTTCTACATATCAAAGGTATTTTGTCGCAGAAAAAAATACTTGTGTTCCGACCTTTCTCTCTTCAAAAATAGTTTCTTTCTGGCAAAGTTTCACACGAAATGTTCAGATAAATGGTAGACTTTATATTGGATTTATGTTTGAATTCTTTCTTTCGTTCTTTTACTCGTTTCAGCCATTAGACTGCGGCCATACTGGGGCACCGCCTTGAAGGGATTTACTATTGTCTTTTACTGGTTTTAGCCATTAGACTGCGGCCATGCTGTGGCACCGCCTTGAAGGGATTTAGTATTGTAGTCTTTTACTGTCTTCAGTGAATGGACTGTGGCCATACCGCCGCACCGCTTTGAAGGGATTTACTATCGTACTATTTTACTGTATTCAGTCGTTGGACTGTGACCATGCTGGAGCACTGACTTGAAAGGATTTAATCTTGCCTTTTACTCTTTTCAGTTATTGGACTGTGGCCATGTTGGAGCACTGACTTGAAGGGATTTAATCTTACCTTTTACTGTTTTCAGTCATTGGACTGTGGCCATGCTGGGGTCCCGTCATGTAGAATATACATGTATAGCTCACCTTAAGTCAATTGTTTCCAGAAGTCGAAAAACGATGAATGTCGAATTAACCTCCCCCCCACACACACACTCCACCTATAAATCTTTAATAGCCATTCCCCAGTTCTGTAATGTATCGTACATACAGTAAACAGTACACTACACGATTGTGTTTTGTTGGGGGTTTTAATGTTTTTATGGTTTAATATTTTTTTGGCAGACCGAGGGCGGTGGGTTGGCAGTATCGGTAGAGGGTCGGACGCCATGCTTTGCAACATAGGGTTTTATACATATTAAACTAGCAAAGTTTCCCCACAGTATGTATATGCCTTCACTTGAGTGGGCGCCTTCACTTGAGTGGGTGCCTTCACTTGAGCGACAAAATGCCTCCCCCAAGTCTCACTGTCTGGGTGAGAATACAAAACTATTTACTTTGAAGTTAATGTAAACACTGTCCTGTCGCTACAGTGCCGGCCGCCTTCCAACGAGATCATAAAGCATGGCTTGGATGCTGTAGATTCCCCCTCCCAGTTCGAGCCGGTTAGGCTGGACCTAAGGGACTGCAAAATGCTAGACGGTATGACCATCTTCCCGTTCTGTGTTGGTAAACCTATCGTCTGGGATGCCACTTGCAGGAACCTGGGGCTGTCTGCGACTAACCCAGGCTCTGCTGCACTTCGGGCCGAGGAGGGTAAACTCTCCAAACATCGGTCGCTCTCAGACAGGTTTGCGGTCAAACGCGTAGCAGTAAATATTTCTGGTGTCCTTGGCCCTAGGACCACCACCATCGGCACAGAGTTGGCTACCTGTAACGGTTGAGAATTCCGGTGTCCTTGGCCCTAGGACCACCTCTCTACTCACCACCATCGGCACCGAGCTGACTATCTGTAATATTGGAGACTTCTTGTGTCCTTGTCCCTAGGACCTCCACCATCGGCACAGAGTTGGCTACCTGTAGCAGTGGAGACTTCTGGTATCCTTGGCCCTAGGACCACCTCTCTACTCAACACCATCGGCACCGAGTTGGCTATCTGTAATATTGGAGACTTCTGGTGTCCTTGGCCCTAGCACCACCACCATCGGCACAGAGTTGGCTACCTGTTACAGTGGAGACTTCTGGTGTCCTTGGCCCAAGGACCACCTCTCTACTCATCACCATCGGCGCAGAGTTGGCTATCGACAGGTGTGAGCCTCGCGAGCTAGGATGGCTCTTCCAGCACATCTCTCTCACCATCCTCTGGGAAACGCCTTCTCTATTCTGTCCGCCGGGGGTGCGGAACGGCCAACATTTGGGACCCCATTTGCTCACAGCAGTGAGAGACGAAGGCAGTGATGGTGGGATTTTTGGTTCCATTGTGTTCGGACCTGATGTACATTTATATATTTACCACACCATATATACATACATATATATATAAAGGTTTAATTCATTCATACAGGGCTATCCTAAACTATACTTATCTATCTATTTTCATTATCTGTCTATCTCTCTATATATATATATATTTATCTCTTTTAAGTTACATTCCAAACACTAGCTAAATAATGAGAAAGTTCGTAAAGTTTTTATTACGAAATCTCTTCATGTTCTTGATTATTTTCAAAATTATTTTAAAACAGTAAGCAGCGAGTTTCAATTAACAATATGGCAATCAAAGGGTTATACTGTGTGGTTTTGAGGGGTAGCGTTTAATCGTTGACAACTCGGTCGTGAAATAGAATATATGGGGATACGTTGTATATATAGTGGGTAACTATCTCTTCTGACCTCCTCGTTTTTCTTCCCCCTCCTCGTTTTTCTTCTTTTTCGTCTCCTCCTTCTCGAGAAGATCGTGGGGGCAGAGTCCTCAGACACTCCTTCCAGTGGGTCCTGTCAGAAGCAACCGTCTCCAACTGATATGGCTGGATCCCCAAACAAGACCAGCCAAACTCATGGATGTTATCCAAACATCTTGCGCAGGTACCTAAACCAGGGCCTCTTACCGGTTGGTTTTACCTGTAAAATCTGTCCAGCGATTCTTTCCTGAGACATTCTAACCACATGTCCTAGGCTCGTAAACTAATATAAGATTGAGAAATCTTTAGTTGTAATCACTCTTACCTATTCCTCAACATATTTGAGCTTTGTGCCAACGTTATTCACCACCATCTTCATTATCATCACCACCACGATCATCATCATCATAATCAGCGGCACCACGATCATCATCATCATCATAATCAACAGTATCATTATCAGTATTATCATCAGAAGCATCATCATCAGCACCACGATCATCCTCATCATCATCACCATCATCATCAACAACAGCAGCGGCGTTATGAGCATCAGCCTCATCAGTATAATCAACGTCATCGTCATCATCATCATCATCATCATCACTAATACACGCGTATGTCTGTATTGTATGTAGTATGGCCCTGTGTGTGGTATGTGGTGTGTGTGTTGTATATAGTGTGTTGTATGTTGTGTATGTTGTGTGTTGCATGTTGTGCGTTGTGTGTTGTGTATGTTGTGTG
>OZ024741.1:220476137-220481137 GCA_964016885.1 Eledone cirrhosa
TAATTCAACCCTCTATTTGCCATTAATAAAATGAATATTTAAATTCCACTTCGGAATTGAGTACTCTTTTCTTTCAGCCATCAACCACATACGTATATATATATATATATATATATATATATATATATATATATATATATATATATATATATACACACACACAAATAGAAGTTTAGTAAAGTCGAAGTTTTGGATGTGGCCAAGCTAACGATATGCAAACCGGCATGTGCAGCAAAGCACTCGATAAGGTTGTGTCACCTTAGAGTAATAACATACGTTAGATATCTTGACAAATTGAAGACTGCGACAGGCAAGCCTAGCCACATAATACCAAAGCAACGTAAAAACCAATCAGGTCAGATATATATATATACACGTATAAGTATGTACACGTACATACATATATGTATACAGACGTACAGTAGTATGTATATATACATACATGCACACATATATATATGTACGTATGGATTCACCGAACATTTATTATAATGCTCGGTGTGTTTGTAAACAAACATCCCGTATTAAGCCGTAGTGTCCAGCAACCATCGTTGCTCGTTTGTTCAATACTGACAAAGGAACGCTGTACTAGTTTCAAGTTTATTAGCTATCGTCAGCAACGTATACCTTCCTGCCAGATTGTTGAACGTATATACTTACCTTATGCATATTAACGGCTGAGTAGCCCAATTTGCATATCGAGTGGGTTAATCGGCCGGGTGCACCGAAAACGATAAACGGAAAAAATGAAACAAAATTTCATTTCCCACTCTCAGTACGGCTGTTACTTAAATATAAGTATGTACACGTACATACATATATGTATACAGACGTACAGTAGTATGTATATATACATACATGCACACATATATATATATGTACGTATCGATTCACCGAACATTTATTACACACACATACATACTTCGTTTTTGTATTTCTTTTGCAAGATTTCTTATCTGAGAGCGTGTGTTAAAACAGATATTGTTATAATTTATGAGGGTCATGCTGCCAATAAAAACACACCTGTTGCTTTACACTTCAATTGCACATTTCCAGTTGGTTGGGTTAATAATTGAATGGTTGTTTATTTGCAGTCAAAGCTCTTTCGTCACACATGCTGTGACCTCCTCAGTGATTAATTTGTTATTTTGTGCCTCCCCTTTCTTCTGTCTAACATTTTGTAATTTTGCTTCCTGTGTTTTGTTTTAGTTCATGTATCATGATCACCGTTTTACGTCCGTTCTTCCACGCTAGCATGGGTTAGACGGGTTGTCCTGTTGTGGACAGTGTCCGGTCGGCTGACCTTGCCTTGCTCATACGGGAACTGATTCTGGCTTGATTTCTACAGCTGGATACCCTTCCTAAAACTAATCTCATTTACAGTGAGTGCTGGGTGCTTTTTTCCGTAGCGCCTACACGTCGACTTTACATTGTGTGCTGGGTGCTTTTTTTCCGTGGCACCTCTACGACCACTTTTCAGTGGGAGGGGGTGGGGCATATTGTCTATATGCTTCGGCTTGTTCCTGTGGGAAGTCGGGTCTTCTGTATTACTGCGTGACGCCAGAGGTAACGGTCGTCTGTCATCGCCCTTGAGGGGTGCAATTGGGTAAGGTCGGCTTTTATCACCCCATTCCAGGTCTTCTTGGGTCTCCCACTGGAGGGCTTCCATCGACTTCTAGTGCTATATAATTTGTGTATGTATAGTATATTCACACACACATATATGTATATATATATATAAGGAAGGAAGTGTGGTAAGGAACCAGATGAACCATAAAGCATCAGAGTACTCTATACTTAGGATAGTAGAGTGGGTATGTTCAAGACCCCGACCGCAGAGCTCAAGCCGTTTCAACGACGGCTTGAGCTCTGCCGTCGGGGTCTTGAACATGTTCCTATGTATATATATATATATATATATATATATATATATACATAGGAACATGTTCAAGACCCCGACGGCAGAGCTCAAGCTTATATATATATACTTATATATATATACTTATATATATATAAGCAGTCTGACCAGTCTAAGCTATTATTATCTGTTTAAATCTACAGTGGCTATTTTTATTACTCCCTCAACCGTTCAGCCAGTAGGATTATTAATGTTTAGCTAAAGTGTTGATAACTTTAAATCTTCCGCTCTCTCTCTCTCTCTCTCTCTCTCTCTCTCTCTCTCTCTCTCTCTCTCTCTCTCTCTCGCTCTCTCTCTCTATCTATCTATCTATCTATCTATCTATCTTTCTCTCTCTCTCTCTCACCCTCTCTCTCGCATTCCCCTCTCATTATATATATGTGTCCAACCTCCA
The DNA here is from genome assembly GCA_964016885.1 of Eledone cirrhosa. Classification (NCBI taxonomy): domain Eukaryota; kingdom Metazoa; phylum Mollusca; class Cephalopoda; order Octopoda; family Eledonidae; genus Eledone; species Eledone cirrhosa. The sequence continues at coordinate 220,478,450 of OZ024741.1, forward strand.
ATATATATATATGTGTATGTGTGTATGGTCATATATATATATGTGTGTGTGTGTGTATACTCATATATATGTATGTACGTATGTATGCTCATATATATATGTACGTATGTATTCTCATATGTATAGATATATGTATATATTTTCTGTATGTATAGATATGTACATATGCATGTATATTGACGTGTGTATATATATATATATACACACACGCACAAATATATATATATATATATATATATATATATATATATATATATACTGTCCCTTCACTCATCTTCCCGGGACACAACGCGGGAACAGAAAAGGGGCTGCATGCCAACACAGAAACCACAATAACGCTACCCCCTGCTGCAACAATGCTGCTCTAGTCATCTCACAAAGACACGATTACAGCAACAAAAACAACAACAACAAAAGTAATGCTGCTCCAGTCTTTTCACAAAGACACAAATACAACAACAACAACAACAACAACAACAACCACAAAAGAGGTAACTGCAACTCTATCCAATGGTGTAACCACAAATCCAATCACAAACTGCTCCCTGAAGAAGAACATTTTTCTTTTTAGCTATGAACCTAGCAAAAGAGATACAGAAAAACATTTTAGCCATCACCCAACACCATCATTGCTGTCACTAACACACAATCTCAAAACAAGCCCCCTGCAACAGTCAAATCCAGTCACCACACTAGCCTCCACATTTTTACTCAATACAGAAGGTATCAGCCCAACCATCAATGCACAGAAATGGAAGATCCAATTCATTGAGGATTGGGTTGGTAACCATCCATTTCACATCCCCTTCTTCATTCTTACTGAGACCCACCTTGACAACTCCCACTTGGAGGCCGAAGTAAGAGTGAGAAATTTCACAACCATTCTTGCAGATCGTGTTGGCAGAAGGAAGGGTGGAACTGCCATTTTCCTGCATGATTCCTTTACAGCAGACGATAACACAACATTCTCTAATGGCTACTGTGAATCAGTCACTGTGCACAACAAAGAACAATGACCTGGCATTAGTTGGGCTCTATAGGCCACCACAAACACTCATAATCTGCTTCAAAGAATACCTCAACAGTATTAAATGCTTTATTAGACAGTGCCATTCTAGCAACATACATTTGATGGGAGACTTTAATCTACCCTGTGTCGATTGGTCTACAAGCAGTTGGAAACCAGGCACCCCAACCTCAACCACTGACAAAGAAGCAGTCGAGTCACTTCTTGACTTCATAAATGGGTTTTTCTTGTCCCAACTTGTCCTTGCACCAACAAGGCATCTGAAAAGCATTCTGGATCTAGTGTTTAGTAACCACACTAACACTACACACACTAACACTTCACAGTAGAAAAAACCCTTATCTCAGATCATGACATGGTTCTTTGTAACCTGAGATTCTCACCAGCGGAAAGCTAATCCTAGGGACCTCTTTCTAACCCACCCATTTGATAACATGTATCTCTACAATTCCAACTGGGATGCAATTATGAACGAACTATCACATGTTGACTGGTCTTTTACACACGCACACATTTCCACCAACATCAAAACATCTTGGCAGATCTTTGTAGATACTGTCACAAATATTTGTACAAAGAACACCCCACCAAAACCTGTGAACAAAACTAAGTGCAGTATCCCCCAAAACAGAAAAACAATAATCAGAAAAATAAAAAGAACAAACAAAAAAATTAACACACTAAAATACTGCCAATAGCAACACACACATTCGACGGCTATCGCCCTGCTTCAATAAAAAAAAATGTAACCTCCAAGAAGGTATGATAACCATCATCAATAACCAGGGAACAGCTGAAGAGAGTTGGGCCATTGAGAAAATCAAATTCAACCCCAAAATGTTCTTTTCATTTGCTAAAAAACACTGGGTCACCGTCTCTACTGTTGGCCCCCCTAGTTGATGAAAATGGCGCACTCCAAGTTAATGCCAAAACCATGGGCGAGATACTGCAGAAATAATACTGCTCTGTTTTCAGCAATCCTGATATGGCCGATCTGGGCTGTATCAGTGATGTTAATCCCCAACACACTATATCAGACATAACGTTTGGCGCTTCTGATGTCTTAGCGGCAATAAACGAAATTAAACACAATTTAGCAGTAGGCCCCGACAGGTTCCCTGCTTGTGTCCTGAAGGTGTGTCGACACCAACTTGCTAATCTGTGGAGGAACTCACTGGATACTGGCTATATTCCTGAAAACCTTCTGTCCCAGTCCGTTGTCCCAGTCTTCAAAAAGGGAAATAAGTCCCTTGCAGTGAACTACCGTCCGATCTCACTCACCTCTCATATTATCAAGGTATTTGAGAGGAAGGTGGGATCACGAATAACCCACTTTCTTGAAAGCAACGGCCTACTGAACTCCAACCAACATGGGTTCCGTAATGGAAGGGACTGCCTAACGCAGCTCCTGCATCACTTTGACGATGTTTTGAGAACCTTGGGAGAGGGCTCCAACACTGATGTTATCTACCTTGATTTCGGCAAGGCCTTTGACAGGGTTGATCATAAGATTCTACTGAAAAACTATCCAATATTGTGTCTCTGGAAAGTTACTACAGTGATCAAATGTTTCCTGACAGACAGAACCCAACATGTAGTCGAAGGAGTAAAATCAAGCCCTTTCAAAGTCAGCAGTGGCGTCCCACAAGGCACTGTGTTGT
>OZ024741.1:220486137-220506137 GCA_964016885.1 Eledone cirrhosa
TTGTAGTGATGGTGGTGGTGGTGATTATAGTGTGGTGGTGGTGTTTGTAGTGATGGTGGTGGTGGTGGTGATTATAGTGTGGTGGTGGTGATTATAGTGTGGTGGTGGCGTTTGTAGTGATGGTGGTGGTGGTGATTATAGTGTGGTGGTGGTGTTTGTAGTGATGGTGGTGGTGGTGATTATAGTGTGGTGGTGGTGTTTGTAGTGATGGTGGTGGTGGTGGTGATTATAGTGTGGTGGTGGTGATTATAGTGTGGTGGTGGCGTTTGTAGTGATGGTGGTGGTGGTGATTATAGTGTGGTGGTGGTGATTATAGTGTGGTGGTGGTGTTTGTAGTGATGGTGGTGGTGGTGATTATAGTGTGGTGGTGGTGTTTGTAGTGATGGTGATGGTGGTGATTATAGTGTGGTGGTGGTGATTATAGTGTCGTGGTGGTGTTTGTAGTGATGGTGGTGGTGGTGATTATAGTGTGGTGGTGGTGTTTATAGTGATGGTGGTGGTGGTGGTGACTATAGTGTGGTGGTGGTGGTGATTATAGTGTGGTGGTGGTGTTTGCAGTGATGGTGGTGGTGGTGGTGGTCATTATAGTGTGGTGGTGGTGTTTGTAGTGGTGGTGGTGGTGGTGTTTGTAGTGGTGGTGGTGGTGGTGGTGGTGATTATAGTGTGGTGGTGGTGTTTGTAGTAGTGGTGGTGGTGGTGGTGGTGATTATAGTGTGGTGGTGGTGTTTGCAGTGATGGTGGTGGTGGTGATTATGGTGTGGTGGTGGTGTTTGTAGTGATGGTGGTGGTGGTGGTGGTCATTATAGTGTGGTGGTGGTGTTTGTAGTGGTGGTGGTGGTGGTGGTGGTGATTATAGTGTGGTGGTGGTGTTTGTAGTGATGGTGGTGGTGGTGGTGGTGATTATAGTGTGGTGGTGGTGTTTGTAGTGATGGTGGTGGTGGTGATTATAATGTGGTGGTGGTGTTTGTAGTGATGGTGGTGGTGGTGATTATAGTGTGGTGGTGGTGGTGTTTGTTGTGATGGTGGTGGTGCTGATTATGGTGTGGTGGTGGTGTTTGTAGTGATGGTGGTGGTGGTGGTGATGGTGTTTGTAGTGGTGGTGGTGACGGTTTTGTATTGGTGGTGGTGGTGGTGGTGATGGTTTTTGTAGTGGTGTTTGTAGTGGTGGTGGCGGTGATGTTTGTAGGGGTGGTGGTGGTGATGGCTGTGGTGTTTTTAGTGGTGGTGGTGGTGGTGGTGGCGGTGGTGTTTGTAGTGGTGGTGGTGGTGGTGGTGGCGGTGGTGTTTGTAGTCGTGGTGGTGGTGGTGGCGTTGGTGTTTGTATTTGTGGTGGTGGTGGGGTTTGTAGTGGTGGTGGTGGCGGTAGTGTTTGTAGTGGTGGTGGTGTGGTGGTGTTTGTAGTGGTGGTGGTGGCGGTGGTGTTTGTACTGGTGGCGGTGGTGGTGGTGTTTGTAGTAGTAGTGCTGGTGGTGGTGGCGGTGGTGGTTTATGTGGTGGTGGTGGAAGTTCAGACTTAACTACTTTAAGATACACTGCAACTGTGTTGTTGCTTTCTTTTATTCTCTTACTAGTTTCCATCGTCAGTCACACTGCGACCATGCTGGAGCCCCACTTTGATTCAATATATCTTATTGACCCTAGTATTTAGTTTTTCAAGTCTAGCGTTTATTTATCGACTCTTTTGTTGTCGCACCGCTAAGATATCGGAGATAAAAGATATAAACGTAAATACATATGCCACCCCACCCTAATACATACATATATATATATATATGTGTGTGTGTATGTGTCGTATGTGCCTTTACGTCATGGATTGGTGTGTATATACCTATCACAGTTGGGACGAATTGTGTAGCGACTGTGTTTATTTTTTACGGAGCCGGGTTCCTGGAATATTGCGTAGTATGTGAGCTGTCTTATATGATTATGTATGCCTATATGGGTACGACTTCACCTAACGGACATACTGTGGTACCCGGTGGATTTTCTGATTTAAGTACTTTGTGTTATTTTCTGTTTTGTATTGATTGTTAATCCACGTGGTGTGCGCGATTAGTCAACGGGGAATTACTGCTGGATTTAACCTGGCATTGGTTGGACGAGGTCGCGGTTGGATTGGGTGTGACAAATATGGTTATACGGAATTTGGAGCTGCAACCTGGACATATAACACATCGCGGTCTGGAATTTTAAACATGTGAGGATTTTTTATGTGTAACATCAGCCTGTAACATATGTTACCATACGTGCTGATATGTTTTGGTGAGTATATGAATGCGACTGGATTACATTTTACGGACGATCTACATATGTTGTAAGTTCTAGACTGGATTACCATCTACGGACGATCTACTTATATTATAACTCCTCGCCAATCGGGGCATATGAAACCGATTGGATTAACATCTAAGGTGGATATACATATGTTGTGACTCCTCGCCAGATGTGCCTTATACAGGGTCTAAACCATATTTGTCGTGTATTATTTGCTTCAGCTTGATCATGCATTAACCCCGCTTTGTCTGTGTTTGGCTTGTATTGATGTGGTGCCTGTCTATGTGCAAGTTTAGCACCCCTCGTCCACTTAGTTCGATAACCTACTGGTATACCCTGATTATGTATACTATGGGGAGGAATAAAATCCCCTTTGGACTTTCTGAAGGTACTTTAGGGGTCACGTAGTATTTCTATAAGTCATGGGAAACTAAATCACCTGTTCTATATAGTGACCAATGCATAACTTCCTCTGTTGCTTTTGTGTGCTTTAATTTTTTAATTATTTATTTATCTTTTTATATTATTTTTCTTTTACTTTATTATTATTACATTTTTTAACTATCTTTAAATGCTTTATTTATTTCTGTGTGCCCTCACGCGCCCCCGTCTCTTGTGAGAAAATCTGCCTATATCCTCATATGTAGCTGTAATGTTGAATAACAACCCCATTACGCATTCTCTCCATCCTTTCCATTGCCAATCTCCCTCTTATCCTGTACTGTATATCTAATGTTCGTGTGACTAAGCTTGGTAGAGCTTATACTCAGCACTATATGTTTGTTTATAAAGCTCTCATGATTCCTGGCCCACGGTATGGATGAAACATTGTCAGCGAATAAAAATCGTATGAGTATGTAGGCGTTCTTTGATTTCCTTTACATATATATATATATATATATATATATATATATACAGTTCAAGAGTAACCAATCTTAAAGAGAGAGATGGAGATAGGAGAGGAGATATGAGAGGAGAGATTGGTGAATTAGTTAGAAGCCAAAGCGTAAAGGCATGTGCTCAATGTGCAATATACAGTAGAAAGCAGCTAGGTGGCTGGGTTCATGCAGAAGTTAGGTGCGCAGAGCTGGAAATATTCATTAGTTAAGCAAAACAAGACCTCAAACTTCACAAGGAAGACATTATTAAAAGATTGTCAACATATTTTAGTTTGATGTAAGGAATGTAGAGAATAATAATAATAATATTAATAATAATAATAATGTCCGTTTACAAGTGTTTCGCTACTCCATATAATATTTCTGGATCAGATGACTATATATCATAATTGATCTGGTTCAGTTGAAAATAATTAACATATTTAAAAGACAGAGCGGCTCATCGGAACTTCAAAGGAATATAAATTAAAATAATTATTTCTACTTTAGGCACAAGGCCAGCAAATACCCAGTACATTACTGGTACTTTATTTTATCTATCCAGTAAGGATGAAAGGCAAAGTTAACCTCGGCGGGATTTGACTGTAAAGGGACGTAACTATGCTAGAAAGCATGGCGTCCAACCCTCTACCGATACTGCCAATTCACCGCCCTTATAAATATAAATTAAAATAATGAGAGAATGTTACATAATATAATGTTCCATATATTGGTTTTTCCCTATGGTGTCTTGGTTGCATCAGTTGTCAGCCATAATCAACAGTATTCATCTGTCGAGGCTGCATTGTGTGAGATCTGCTTATGGGTAACAATATGGCTGCCAAAGGATATATTTACTTTACTAATTAGAGGGTGGTTTCAGGGGAAGTAACTCCTCGAGAGGTTAGAAATTGTGGGTAGTTTATAGTTAAGTGTTAATTTTTAATTTTTTTAATTGAGAGACAATGTAGGGGAGGTAACTTATAATTATCTAAGTTAGTCATAGCTATTTAACTTATTAGCTGCAAGTAAAAATGGGGCTAGATGACTAAGTTGGGTCAAATATTCTATTGCCGAAGGAATTAGCCCTTCTATGTTGACAGCTAATAGTTACCTCCGTTCTATCGTTAATCGGTAGAGGTCGTGATAGAGTTATGTAATATGCTTCTGTAATACAGAGATCACAAGATTAGTAAGGTAAATATGTCCTTTGGCAGCGATCTTGTTACCCATAGGCAGATCTCACACAATGCAGCCTCGACAGATGAATACTGCTTGATTATGACTGACAACTGATGAACCAAGACACCATAGTGAAAAACCAATATATGGAACATTATATTATGTAACATTTCTCATTATTTTAATTTATATTCCTTTGAAGTTCCGATGTGCCGCTCATCTTTTAAATATGTGAATTATTTCCGATGAGCCGCTCGTCTTTTAAATATGTTAATTATTTTCAACTGAACCAGATCAATTATGATATATAGTCATCTGATCCAGAAATATTATATGGAGTAGCGAAACAATTGTAAACGGACATTATCCCGCCGAGGTTAACTTTGCTTCATCCTTACGGGGTCGATAAAATAAAGTACCAGTAATGCACTGGTTAATTTCGGGCCTTGTGCCAAAAGTAGAAACAATTATTATTAATGTTATTATTATTATTCTCTACATTCCTTACATCAAACTAAAATATGTTGACAATCTTTTAATAATGTCTTCCTTGTGAAATTTGTGGTCTTGTTTTGCTTAACTAATGAATATATGTATATATATATATATATATATATATATATATATATAGTTATATGTGTATATATAGTTTATATATATATATATATATATATATATATATATATATATATATATATATAGATAGATAGTTATATCTGTATACATAAGTGTATATATATAGTGTGTGTAACCGAGGAGACTGCACCAATGTGTAAATATACATATAAGTAGGGCGCTTGCAGCCATAAATATGTCCTACCATATCTAGCGTAAAACTAATATATTTCTTCATTGTACTGTATCATTTACTTTATTATTTCTGTTTGCCTTTTGCACACACACACACACACACACACACACACACACACATATATATATATATATAGTTATAATTTGGGAGGGTCTTGCTGCCAATAAAACTCACGCAACTGTGAGTTTCATTTCAATTTATTATAATTTCCCGTCGGTTAGTTTAATAACCGGATGGTTGTTTAGTTGTTGACTATCAAATCTCTTTTGTCACACATACTGTGACCTCCTCAGTAACTATTTTGTTACTTTGTGTTTCCTCTCTAGTCTGTTTCACACCATCTTTTCTTTGTGAGCTGTATACCCATATATATGTGTGTGTATATATACATATATATATATATATATATGCGTGTGTGTGTGTCATTGAATCACCTACACTATATATATATATGTGTGTATATATATATATGTATATATATATATGTATACGTATATATATATATATATATATATAAGCCTATGGTAGTAACTTACCCAAGGTACCATGTAGCGGAAGTGAACCTATAATCAACTTATGGATCGAATTCCTTAACCACCCCACGATGACTGTTTCTTTTTGTTTGTTTTGTAAATTATATTTCAATAATTGTTTCTACTTTTGGCACAAGGCCAGAAATTACCCAGTGCATTACTGGTACTTTATTTTTTCGACCCCGTAAGGATGAAAGGCAAAGTTAACCTCGACGGGATTTGAACTCAGAATTGCAAGGGCCGTAACTCTATGCGTCAAAGCATGGCGTCCGACGCTCTACCGATACTGCCAATCCACAGCCCTATACTTTATATTTTAATAATGTCAGTAATTCATAAGAATTGTAAAGCGAAGAAATGAAAGGAAAATTGATTCTGGATTTGAACTCAGAACTCTGATATATAGGATGTGTCAACTTCTATAGCGTTATGCCACATTTGGGGCTTCCAAAGGGTAATAGACTGGGGGGGGGGGGTGAAAGGAACAGTAACTGCAATCAAACAGATAACGACACATGGACAAACCAATTAGGGAGTTACTACTTGATCACTTTAGTTGCTAGATAAAAACTCAGCGTTCACATACTCCCTGCACAACACTAATCTCAAGAAGTCTTCTATGAACGTGACCTGGGCATTACTGTCAGCAATTTGCATTGGACAAAGCACATCTCTGGCATATTACTGACAGAAGCCACTTGCGTTGGACAAAGCACCTCTCTAAAATGTTCAAGGAGGCCGTGGGTGTCTTGGCATCACTCAGTAAGACCTTTGTCAGCCACTCTCCAGCTATCTATTTAAAACTGTATCTAGCTATGATACGACCACACTTAGAATTTGCAACAGCAGTCTGGAGCCCCTATCTTGCTCAGAATATTGGCCTGAAACAAATTACCTGCATTAATTGTTAGCTGTTATCATGACTCATACACCATTCACTTTCCTGACATTTGTACAATATTCTATGTACTATACAAGCACCTTTGATGAGTTGTAGTGCACCTGATCACTGTACACAATACTTTTCATTATTCTTATTCTTATTATTATTTAATAGTATATCTCCCACGTAGCGCAGTCTACTGTAGTACAAATATTGCAGATTGTGTGTCGGCACTCCGTCGGTTACGACGATGAGTGTTCCAGTTGTTACGATCACCGGAACGCCTGCTCGCGAAACTAACGTGCAAGTGGCTGAGCATCTTAAGGTTACGCATACCATTAACATAGTTCTCAGGGAGATTCAGCATGACACATAATGTGACAAGGCTGTTGCCAGCTGAGTGGACTGGAGAAATGTGAAATAAAGTGTCTTGCTTAAAGCCACAACGCACCATCGGAAATTGAATTCACGACCTTGTGATCGTGAGCTGAATACGCTAACCACTAAGCCACGCGCTGTCACATATTGTAAATTAGATAATATGGCTCACAATACACAATACCCTATCGAAAAGATTGGCTATCTGCGCCGCCCTTGAACATAGCGTCTCTGAACTAAAACTAAACAAATGCTACAGCAGTAGACGTATGGTCTTAGCGAGGGAGTCTCTACGTGGTTATTTGATTTGCATGAAACAACAGTTAATAGCTCTTAAATCACAATCTACAATCTCCGAAAACGTGACATATTAGGTAACTTAGTTCTTGTTTTACTGGACATTGGAAAAGCATAGTTGGAATGCGTTGACCATTGGTCTTCTAGTACAGGACAGACATATGGTTTGGGGAATATTCAAGCTGACGAAGTATGTGTTCGATGAATCTGCTCGATACCTCTCAAATTATAACCTTCCGTTTTAAATAAGTAAACCGCCGCTCTCTGGTAGGTTTGTCGTTGAGCCTCAGGCAGTGGAGATTTCCAGCGTTTTGGGGGCCCGGAGCACATACCCGCTCACTGCTATCGTAGTGGAGTTGGTTACCCGCAAGTGCGAGCACAGTGAGGTTGGTATGTCTGTTCCAGCATTTCTCACTCGCCGTTCTCCGAGGCAATGTTTTCTCTATCCTGTCGTCCAGGACCACGAGGTGGATTGTCCCTTACTTTCAGGTGTAGTGGTAACATATGGAATATATTTATATCCATAAAACTGAGTAGGTAAGACATTTGCAACTAAACTGTTGGGTCATCAAGTATGAAATTTGTAGACATTTGTAGAAGAAAAACAAATCTCTACAAATTTACTTGACGACCCAATACATATATTACACTGGGCAACAGAAAAGAATTTTTGTCTAGTGCCTTGAATATTTCAACGAATTCTTAAGTGAGTTTGTGTGTTAAATCCACGAATGAATTCAGGTTTTCTCTATCAGGTTAATTTTTTTACTAAACCTGATAAAGTAAGTATTTTATTCATACAAGAGGCATATAATTATATGCCTTTGTATGAATAAAATAATTATCGAAACCGTTATAGATAAAATAGTACTAGACATGCAAGTACAATGACGGGATTCGTAACGGTTGAAATGCCTTTGGTCATATGTCTCGTATACCAGTGTTAACCTGGGGTTCAATAACGTAAACTAGCACAGGATATTTATTTCAACGCCTCATCGTGTGTGTTAAGAAATTCACTGCAGCACTATGTGACTGCATAAACTCGAGCTAGTTAATCATCTATCGTCGTCTGTGTTAGATATTTTCTTGTAATGTTTTTGCAGAGACGCAGTAAAAAAAGTCGTTGTTCTAGTTGGAGATAGTCCAGCGTGGCATTTGAACTTCTAAAACAAACTGAAATAACTAGCAACTGCTGATAAACATTTATAATGGTGTATGAGATTGGCTGTTGGCCAGAATATACGTAGAAATTGATACAGTCGAGACAAATAACCCCTTAATATGCCAGATACTTATTTTATTGATCCAGGAACAATGAACAAATTATATCGGTATCAACAAGAAGGTTGAACCTAAATAGGAACATAGACGCAGTATTAGTTGTATCAGGGCGGTGGACTGGCAGTATCGATAGAGGGTCAGACGCCATGCTTTGCAGCATAGAGTTATGGTCCTTTACAGTGTGAGTTCATATCCCGCCGAGGTTAACTTTTCCTTTCCTCCTTACGGGGTCGATAAATAAAGCACCAGTAATACATTGGGGTAATTGTTGGCCTTGTGTCAAAAGTAGAAACAATTATTATTAATAGTAGGGCGGTGAATTGGCAGTATCGGTAGAGGGTTGGACGCCATGCTTTCTAGCATAGTTACGTCCCTTTACGGTCTGAGTTCAAATCCCGCCGAGGTTAACTTTGCCTTTTATCCTTACGGGGGTCGATAAAATAAAGTACCAGTCACGCACTGGGGTAAATTTCATCGACTTTTCCCTCCCCCCGAAATTGCTGGCCTTGTGCCTATATAAGAAACCATTATTATTATTATTATTATTATCAGTAGTAGTAGTAGTAGTAGTAGATGGGCGGTGGATTGGCAGAGTTGTTAGAGGGTCGGAGGCTTTGTGGCATAGTTACGGCCCTTTCCGTTTTGAGTTCAAATACCGCCAAGATTAGCTTTGCCTTTCCTCCTTACGGAGTCACAGACTGGTCAATTTAATCGACTGTCCTCTCGCCCAAAATTGCTGGCCTCGTGCCTATATAACAAACCATTTACGATCTGAGTTCAAATCCCGCCGAGGTTGACTTTGCCTTTCATCCTTACGGGGTCGATAAAATAAAGTACCAGTAATCCACTGGGTAATTGCTGGCCTTGTGCCTAAAGTAGAACCAATTATTATTATTAGTAGTAGTAGTAGTAGTAGTCTTGCATTTCAAATGACGAACTAACCAATCAGCTACACGACGTCCACTATTGTATAGAAGGACGAAAGGTAAAGTTGAATTCAGCGGGATTAAAACTCGGCTGGGGTCAATTTAGCTTTTCATACTCCCAGGTTAAATTAAATAAAGTACCAGTAATCTGCTGGGGTCCATTTAATCGACTCCCCCGCCAATATTGATGCCATTGTGCCTAGATAAGAAACTGTTAATATCATTAGTCTTCTTTTCATTGTCTACTATCATTCTATTAATGATTGTTAATACTTGTTTTCTAGCCATTCCACTATTCCATTAACCTGTGATATTACTCACTCTCTCTCTCTCTCCCTCTCTCTATCTCTCTCTCTCTATCTCTCTCTCCCTCTCTCTATCTCTCTCTCTCCCTCTCTCTCTCTCTGTGAGTCAGATCACTCTTCAGCGCTACTGATAACATGTAACCCAGAACAACCTGTACATGGTCGGGTCGTCGGCAACTAAACCATCAACCCCACTAAGCTAGCTTAGTGAGGAACATGATTTTGGACACCCTGCGAGAGGAAAAAGAAAACACGTCAAAAACTCAGGAGAGTCAACGACCAACCAACATTTTTTTAATTTTTCTAGGAGGGAAGTGGAGTGAGAGACCCCTAGTCTTCATTAAGACATCTCTCTGGGAGAAGATCAAGGTAATTCAGGAGTCAACGGCCATCCAATAAACTATATATATAAATATATAATTTCTATTTTTTGTGTGGTGCGAGAGGCGTCTACTCTCCATTAAGACATCTCTCTTGGAGAAATTCACTCTGATATAAAACCTGCGACTTCATTTGCATCCAATGATGTACACCAGTTCTTCTTTTGGGGGTAAACGCATTTGATGTTCAGAGAGTGGGATTGGCCCCGTGCAAAGCCTTTCCTCTCTTAAAAAAGCTTCAAGGACAGGCATCGTTTGATATCTGATAACTTCTTAAGTATCAAACGATGGCATTACTCGAAATCGAGTTGCAGCCTTCATGTATGTATGTATGTGTGTGTGTGTGTGTTTATGAAGTTGTAATGGGTTCCGTAGTGACATACATGTCTTGGGCACATTAAACCTGGCAGAGCTCATTCGTTCTCCAGGTCTGATCACAGCCGATTTCTTTCACAGGGGGAGAAAGAGTGAGACTGTGATAGAGAGAAATGTTAGCAAGTGATATGGAAGAAGAATCGATCTTAGAACTGGGATCAATCCCTGGTAATATTTTTATCGACCGCGAAAGGATGAAATACAAGGTAGTTTTATTTATTGACCCCGAAAAACTGTGATAGGGAGGATGTGAGGAAGGAATATAGAGAAAGAATCGATCTCAGTACTAATATTGATCCCTGGTACTTTTTTATCGACTTCGAGAGGGTGAAAACCAGGTAGTTTGGATGTATGGATGGATGGATGTGTGTATGTGTGTGGGTATATGTATTTATGTATGGATGTGTGAATGTATGTATGTAAGTGTGAATATATGGATGTGAGTATGTATGTATATATATATATGTATGTATATATAAATATATGTAGTTATATATATATATATATGTATGTAGTTATATATATATATGTGTGTGTGTGTGTGTGTGTGTATGTGTGTGTGTGTGTGTGTGTGTGTGTGTGTGTGTCATTCAAATTAAGTTTTCATAATTAATTAGATAGATATTGATAAAAATGGAAGGGAAGTGGTAACGAAAAGCAGATAAGGCTGCATAAAAAAAGTAAAGAAAAAGATTATTGACCCTGAAAGGATGAAAAACGAAATTGCCCTCGTCAGGATTTGATCACAGAATGCAGTGAGGTGTAATAACTAGTAAAAGCCATATTGTTCTACGCTCTATCGACTTACAATTCACTGTCGATTTAAAGCAAGCAGACAATGTATGTCTAAAATTGTATGAAAATAAAAAGAAGAAAAAATGAGTCAAATGGCGTAATTCAGAGAATAGGTTTATATTTTTTAATTTCTGTTATTTTCTATCTAAATCCATTAAAAAACAGTTTCAATTTGGTTGAAACAAAGAAAACGAGGAAAAAATAATTTTGAAAAATGGAGGATAAAAAACGGAAAGAAAATGAAGGAAAAAAATGAAAAACGTCTGGTATTGAAAACAACAAATGATGTGTATGTGTGTGGATATGTTTGTGTGTGTGTATATATAAGTATGTATGTATGGATGTGTGAATGTATGTATGTAACTGTGAATGTATGGATGTGTGTATGTATATATATATGTATGTAAATATATATGTATATATGTATGTATATATATGTATATATGTATATATGTATATATATGTATATATATGTATGTAGTTATATATATCTATGTATGTAGTTATATATATGTAGTTGTATTTAAATGTAGTTAGTTAAATATATGTATGTGTATGTATGTTTATGTATGTATATATGTATGCATGTGTATGTATGGATGTGTGAATGTATGTATGTAACTGTGAATGTATGGATGTGTGTATATATATATATATGTATGTATATATATATGTATATATGTATGTATATGTATGTATATATGTATATATATGTATATATATGTATGTAGTTATATATATCTATGTATGTAGTTATATATATGTAGTTCTATTTAAATGTAGTTAGTTAAATATATGTATGTGTATGTATGTTTATGTTTGTATATATGTATGCATGTGTATGTATGTTTGTATGTAAATCTGAATGTATTGTATATATATATGTGTATGTAGTTATGTATGTAACTATGTATGTAGTCATATATGTATGTATATATGTGTGTATATATATATATATATACGTATGTATGTAATTATGTATGTATACATATATATACGTATGTATGTAATTATGTATATATATGTATATGTGTGTATGTATATAGTTATGTATGTATGTATGTAGTTATGTAAGTATATATATATGTACGTAGTTATGTATGTAATGTATGTATGTAACTATGTATGTATGTAGTTATGTATGTATGTATTTAGTTATGTAAGTATATATATGTATATGTATTTATGCAGTTATGTATGAGGTTATGTATGTAATGTATGTATGTATGTAGTTATGTATATATGTAGTTATGTATGTATGTAACTATGTATGTATGTATATATGTAGTTATGTATGTAGTTATGTATGTAATGTATGTATGTGGTTATGTATGTATGTAGTTATGTATGTAATGTATGTATGTAGTTATGTATGTATGTATGTAATTATGTATGTATGTAGCTATGTATGTAGTTGTGTATGTAGTTGGGCATGTAGTTGTGTGTGTATGTATGTATGTATGTATCAGTGTTAGTGTATGTATGTATGTTCTTCTGGTTTTATAAATTCAAAAGATTTTTCCCGATAGAGAGAGAGTCGGTTTCTAACATAGACACAAGACTCTCTCATTGGAATTTACACAACATCAACTAGGTAGATTATGTATGCATGCATGTGTAGGTAGATATGGATGTTATGTGTGGATGTGGATGTTTTGAGTTGTATGTGTGTATGTGTATATACTTTGTATCTGTACATGTGTATATGCAGTTATTAGATGCAAAGTGTTTGGAATGTTTTACATATTTTTACTATTCCATTAATGGATTGTACTTGTAATTTCCTAACTAGTTGTGTTCTTTCTGTTCCTGTGAAGCCTAGCTTCTCAAGATTTGTATTGAGGCAGTTACTAACATATCCCAGTGCCCCAATAATCGCAGGCATAAATCTGAAGGTGTAATCAGGGTGGAGTATCTGCAAAATTCTCATCAGTTCTGCATAAATATTCTCCTTTTCGCTAATCTTTGATATTATATTGGCATCTGCTGGGCAGCTAACTTCTACTACTGTGCATGCTTTCTTTTCCCTGTCCCATATCATAATATCTGGTCTGTTATGCCTGGATTTCATTGGTCGTTTTTACTGGAACATTCCACCAGTACTCTTTCATATTATGTATATGGATGTCTTCCACATTGCTGTAGCTTTTAATGGGTTTATTATCGGGGCTATCTTTTCTACGGATTGCATTGTACAGAGTGTTGGCCACTGCATCATGCCTCGTAGGTAAATAGTACCGCAATGACATATTTGGGCAGCTGCTGATGACATTGGTGACTTCGATGTTAATTCTGCAAAATCTGCACTTGTTATCACATCTAGGTGTTTTGCCTGCATCCCTATCTTTTTAGTGAATCAGGTATTTCGTGTTAATTACTTGTTCTTGGATTGAAAAAGTGTATCCTTCAAAGTGGGAGCCAATATAGCGGTTGTTGGTCCAAGATAGACTACTTTCCTTATCTATATTACTCTCACTCTGGAACTTCCTGGCAACATATCCATGCATGATATTTTGCTGATAAGCATGCAGTTTTTCATCCATGGATTCACTGCGATACTGCTGAGTGACTTCCTTGGGTGTGAATCTTTTATTATCCCACAGGGAATATCTCTCGAGGAATTCCTTCCCAACTCTCATGATCTTATCTGTTTCATGCAGATTGACTTGTTCGAGAGATGGGCTTCTACGTTTCGAGGTTCGTAGATGTTGTAGGAGGGATATGATATGACATTCAAATGCTGTCTGGACTGATGTTAGGCCTCTGCTTCCCTACTTGCGTTTCAAGTAAAGGCGGTCTATGTCACTGTTGATGTGGAGGTTTCCGGTGTTGTTTAGTATTTTTCGAGTTCTAACATCAACTGCTCGGATTTCATCTATCGTGCAATTGAGTATTCCAAACGTTGGTGTTAGGACAGGCACAGCAAATACATTGTGAGCCACTGTTTTGTTTTGCGCACAAAGTTCCGATGACCAAATCTTTCTTAATCGGGTGTAGTATTCCCTGGTTACTGTAGCCATATTCCTCCTAAGTTGTCGCACTTCCGACATCGCAGGTATGTTGATTAGGAGTTGTTCAGCACATCCCCAAGCCCCTTTCTTTCCAGCTGCTTGTTCATCTGTGATGTTATTATTTTCACAGTGATCTTAGAGGAATAGGTTCAGGTAGGCTGTATACATCTTATACATCAGGTTCTGGCATGCAATGGATCGGTAGTTTTTTGCTAAGTGGGTGTCTTTGTTCTTGGGGACCAGTAATGTTTGTGCTAATGTCAACCATTATGGTATAAGTGAATCTCTCTTAAGAACTTGTTGGTAGAGGTCAGTAAGATACCTCCGATAGAATATCAGTTTTTTGTACCAGTAGCCGACAATCATGTCTCTTCCTGGTGTTTTCTCATCTTGGAGTTTTCCTATCACAGTCTCAAGGGTACCCTCACTTATTTCGTATGTTTTTGTTGTAGTGTAGGAGCAATAGTTCTTTCTGATTTCTTTTAGCCACACTACATCTTGATTGAAATTCTTATTTTCACCCCATATTTTTCTCCAAAAGGAATCTATGTCTTTCTGGGATAGGGCCTCAGTGACACTTATTATTGTGCCCTTCATATCTCTATAGACTGATGTTTGATTTCGTCTGAATCTTTTATTAAGCACTTTTCTTTCATCTACCTTCTTCAGGTATCGGCGTTTTTCGCGAACAGCTCTCAATTCTTGTTTGAGGCTGGTCAGCTTATATTGAAGAGTTCTGGTTCTACTGTTACCAAACATCGTGTATATTTTATTTTTCCCTCTTTGTTGGTGAGGAGAGAGGTTTTTGTGTTTGTTTGCATGTAAGGAGCATTTCACATATCCTATGATTTTTCGTATGTCAGCAATCTTTTTTTCTATTTTAGTTATATATGATGGTATTTTTGGTGGTGTTTTGTTCTTGTTAATATCTCTGCTATCACCAAGATAATGCTTCACTGTCGTTGCTAAGGCATATAAACAGGCGTTGATTTGCCAAAATGTTGGGGCTTTTATCCGTCGTAAATATTCATCCCCTATTTCGGCAATAACACGTAATATTTCATTATTTGTTTGTTTTTTTTATTAAATATTGTTGTTTTAACACGTTCAGCAAGAGATATATATATACATGAATTAATTTCTCTCTGGAAGATTTCGTTGAGGGAAATTTTCAATTGTTTATACTTTTGATTATTATCATTATCGATAGTATTTTCCACAATAGTCCAGGTAGACTCGGATGGTACACGTGGTGTGAAATTTCTTCGATTATTATTATTATCGATAGTGTTTTGCACAGCATTCGAGGTAGACTTAGATGGTAAAAGTGGCGTCAAGGTTCTTACAGGCATAGTTGTTTCAAGGCATTGTTCGACCTGGCTGCTAGGAGGTCTAGTAGCATGGCGACCTGTAAGCACGTGTTGTTGATCCCATATTTGTTGGGGTGGGTGGGGGGGGGGAACTTACAATTAATAATACTTATCTTATTTTTACGTTCAACAAACGTCGCTTGTTGGCGTAATTGTTTCGCTGTGGAGTGATTTACCTCTGGGTGTATTTCGTCCCAGTGTAGCTTCATTCTGTTCATATAGCCAGCGGGGGGGGGGGGGGGGGGGGGCATTTTATAACAATTAAATAAATCATCATAAAGTTCGCAACTCCAAGAGAAATGCGATTTATAATTTTGGTTTCTTCTGTAGCTACAACTGAATAAAGTTTGTTTATCGTTCTCGTTGTTTTTCTTCGGTACTTCCTTAATTTTTTTGTTGATGTTGTGTTCAGTCATGCTGTTTGTAACAAATCATTGTAAAATGAGTTATATATTTAGTCGGATATCTCTACGAATTCGAATAAAAAGTGTCTTCAGTAGATATAGTTAAAAGAATATCCAGTTATTCAACATGACTGGTAGTTGTGGCATTACTGTCGGAGATAGTATTCATCTTAAATTTAATGAATAGTCTCCCACACCAAAATATGCGACTGATCGCGTTGACTGACTATGTATGTATGTATGTGTATATATATATATATATATGTATATATATATGTAACTATGTATATGTAAAATTCCAAAAGATGTTTTCCTTGTTCTATCACTTTGGTTATCTTGTAAAGCTGTTCAAGTTATGTTTTCTACGTAATCGTCAATATTTTTGTGGTAGTTGTTGTTACAGTTGTTGTTTTTGTTGAAGTTGTTGCTGTTGTTTTTGTTACAGTTTTTTCTGTTGTAGTTGTTGTTTTTATAGTTGTTGTAGCAGTTGTTTTTGCAGTAGTCGTTGCTGTCGTCATCGTTACAGTTGTTGTTGCAGTTATTGTTTTTGCATTTGTTGTTTTTTGTAGTTATTGTTTTAGTCGCTGCCATTTTTTTGTAGTAGTAGCTGTTGTAGTAGTTATCGTTGATGTACTTATAGTTGTAGCAGTTGCTATTGTAGTAGTTTTAGTAGTTACTATTGTAGTAGTTATAGTAGTTGTTGTTGTAGTATAGTTGTTGTAGTATAGTTGTACTATCGTAGTAGTTATAGTAGTTTTCGTTGTAGTATAGTTGTTGTAGTATAGTTGTACTATTGTAGTAGTTATAGTATAGTTGTTGTAGTATAGTTGTACTATTGTAGTAGTTATAGTAGTTTTTCTTGTAGTATAGTTGTTGTAGTATAGTTGTACTATTGTAGTAGTTATAGTAGTTTTTCTTGTAGTATAGTTGTTGTAGTATAGTTGTACTATTGTAGTAGTTATAGTAGTTGTTGTTGTAGTATAGTTGTTGTAGTATAGTTGTACTATTGTAGTAGTTATAGTAGTTGTTGTTGTAGTATAGTTGTAGTATAGTTGTAGTAGTTGTTATAGTAGTTGTTACTGCTGTTCTTTCCGCCTGTATCTTTCGTCTGTTATCGATGATGTCATTGCTGTTTTTCAATTGTTTTTCATATTATTATCAACTTTTACTTCAGTTCTTTCAGAGAGAAATGCCTGCCATTTTATCTTACTGGTATTTTCAATTATCATTCTAGCTATTGTTGTTGTTGTTGTTGTTGTTCTTCTTCTTCTTCTTCTTCTTCTTCTTCTTCTTCTTCTTCTTCTTCTTCTTCTTCTTCTTCTTCTTCTTCTTCTTCTTCTTCTTCTTCTTCTTCCCAATGAAGTATTGGGGTTCTATAATAAAAGTGGATGCACGTGTCCTAGTGGTCAGTGTTGGACTTACTATTATAATTTCCTGGACTGGGTTGTGTTGTGTTCTTGAGCAGCACCCTTTCTTTCACGTTGCGTACTAGGAATAACTGGCGATTTAACCCTGCGATGGACTGGCGTCCTTTCCACGGGGAGGCTGTCTTATATTCTCACTGACTTCACGCCACGGAAACCGGGATAAGCAACGGTCTGATGAGCCTTCAGGCTCGAGACAAACATTAATCTTGTGATGGACTGATGTCTTGTCCAGGGGAGCGTCTTATACTCTGTCATTTCAGGTCCCGAAAACTGAGATAATCACCGGCATGATGAACCATCGGGTTCAAGACAAACTTTAGGCTTTTAGACTTTATAAAAGACAAGCCAATGGTTAAACTGGTGCTAAGATCCTAAAGTGTAATTTCTTACATCAAATTATAATGAAGGTTTTAGATAAATATGACCACTTTAATATATATCATAATATGTATCTATCTAGGGCGGGTAAAATTCCCGAGATCCATGGACGGGTTCTCTCTAGCGGTCTCTGTCCCTCATCATCGCTGCCATATCCTGTGTCTCCAAGAGACCAGTGTCTGTCCTTAGGGCATCAACATATGTCAACCTCGGTCTTCCTCTTCCAGTGTGTCCATGCAGGGACTCCCACAGGAGCAGTGAGTGCAGTGTCAACTCTGGATGTCGATGAGCATGTCCAGCTAACCTCAGTCTCTTCTGTGCCACTCTCGAGCTGACATTTGGGAGGCTCCCGTACAGCTCTGAGTTCTTCATCCTCAGTGTATACTAATTAATGTTCAGAGCCCCAGTATTCTCGTGTAGCAACCATCCACCATCTGAGTGAGTTACATGTCAGTGTCCCAGTCTCACACCCGTAAAGCACAAACTCCACTACAGTTCTGACTTTATGAGACCCAGTCTAAGACTTTATTAATATCGGTTAAAACAGGCTTGCAAAAATTTTAAATATAGAACTAAAAACAAACGATCTGGAATTTATTTTTACCAAAATAAAAAACGAAAAAAAATCGTTGTCTGCCAATTAAACATACATCAGCACCCCCTCCCCCCTCCCCCCTCTCGCTTTCTCCCTCTTTCTATCTCTATTCTCTCTCTCTCTCTCTCTCTCTCTCTCTCTCTCTCTCTCTGCTCTCTTTCTCTCCATCTCTCTCTCTCTCTCCATCACTCCCTTTGTATCTGTCTCTCTATCTATATTGTTCCCTTCATCATTCTATAGAGGGTTGGTCCGCAGCAAGTGCGACGACGCGCTCGGAGAAACTCTAGGCGTAGAGGAGGACGAACTGGCCAGTCTGTTCGGTAAGACCTTCCGCTCGGTACTGATGGACAACTTCCAAAAGTCCCTGGCAGTGCTACCGAGGAGCTCTACCAGTTCAAAACAAGCTCTACAGACATGGGCGCCCGGGCATGGACCCTTCGAAAAAGATCTGTCTGAGATGCGTGCGCGACGAGGAAACTGTCGCGCACGCATTTGTACACTGCCCGGGCGTTACCGACCTGTGGGGCTATGTAGAACGACGTTTGTCGCGAGTGGGACCAATCCAGTTGACCACCGAGTCCATTGTAATGATCAAACCGCCACCCTCCTTCAAAAACGAAGCAGAGGCGGTTTTCCTATGTGTTATGGCTATGGTGAAAGAGGTTATATGGTGAACGAGGTTAAAAGGGCTGAGGTCGGACACCTTTCTCTCCGGCGAACAACTGATTCGTTTTTTCAAGTATCATTTTGGAAGAAGAATCAGGATGGAGAGAGAGGTGCTGTACCCCAGCAAATTTTATAAAAAGTGGGTGAATGTGGCAAAGATGGCCCGAGTGGTTGGGCCTTCTCTCTATGTAGGCCCGTAGGTTGAGGGAAAAGAGGAAGAGAGGAAGTGAGTACTCACTCTTGGTGCTCCTGGAGATGAGGGTTGTACATTTTTTCGGGGTGTGTACAACCCCTGTGTAACGCCTCCCCCCTATTGGGGATTTCAATTGTAATTTGTTATTTTATTAATAGTTTTATTTTCATATACCTGTATGTAAACTCCCCATTATTTGTCCCCTTATTTTGTGTCCTTGTGGCTAATAAAGAAATGTATCTATATTGTTCCCCGCTTAAGACTGACTGTCAGTTAATAGATGTTACGGAATGTACACTAACAACACCCTAAATGAAAATACATGCACACATACACACATATATATATATATATATATATGCACACATACACACACACACACACACATATATATATATATATATATATATATATATGTAGGAGGTGAGTTTTATTGTAGTACAATAAAGCAATGCAGATATCGGATAAGAAGCACTCTACAGTTTGTAGGACTGGAGTATACATAATATAAGATCAAAAGATGGTTAAAGGAGTTCCATGTATTTTATTATGCGCATTTCAAAAACAAACATCATCATGCAATAATATTTGTGTTTTCATCAGATAAAACAGGAAAACATGATATGAAGGCTAAAGAACACTTGTGGATATGTTG
>OZ024741.1:220518637-220526137 GCA_964016885.1 Eledone cirrhosa
CAGAGCAGCAACAACATACGTTAAGGGCCAAACACACTGAGATGGTGGTTAAACAAATCATCCGCACAGCCCCAAAAAACGACCAAGTAATTCGGGTCAAACAATAAAATTATATGTGATTGAAAATTTACCCGGACCCCTGGAGGTTGGTAAAATCCAGTATTTGGGTTTCTGCGACTCCATAAATCAAGTACTGTCCGCTTACATAAAGAATGTTAGGCTTCTGGTAAGATGATTGAACAAGGAAGCCGTGTTATCAACGGGTTTTTGCTCCAAATGCTATACATAAGTGTGACTATTACTGACCCCACGTGGAGTTCAGCAAGGGAGGCAACACTTATATTAGGCGAATGAATTCAGTTGTGTATAATATTGTTAGAATGCAAAATATCATATATACATATATATATATATTTATTAGTTAATCAAAACAAGACCACAAATTTTACAAGGAAGACATTATTAAAAGATTGTCAACATAGTTTTAGTTTTATGTAAGGAATGTAGAGAATAATAATAATAATAATAATAATAATAATAATAATAATAATAATAATAATAATAATAATGATTTCATTTATTGGCCACAAGGGCCGACATATAGGGGACAACACAATAGACAGGGACAGTGGGGGTTTACATAGAGATCGAGTAAGTATAAATAACAAAAAACAAAATAACAATAAAAATACAACAATGAAAGTTCCCCAATAAGAGGGATCACCACCCAGGGTTGACTCAAGCACCCCACCAGTTCTGAGCCACCCGACGCTCCTAGGGCACCCGGGAAGGGCACCCCTCTCCTTCTCGAATTCACCAGCCTACAGGCGCATGATCAGAGTAGGCCCACTCACGCGGGCCATTCTCGCCACATTCACCCACCTTTCAGTAAATGTACTGGGGGGCAGCACTTCTCTCTCCACCCTCACCTTCCTTTCCAAGTGAAACTTGAAGAAGTTGATGAGGGATTGGCCGACGAGAAAAGTGTCTGTCTTCAGTCCTTTCAACCTGGTCCACCATGCAACCTCTTTCGCTACTGCCACCAGGCAGAGGAAAATTGCCTGCCCTTCCTGACCAAAAGAAGGCGGCGGGTCAATCTTCACTATGGACTCGGACGATAGCCGGATCCGTTCTACACGCGACAATAGCTGTTCGACATAACCCCACAAGTCAGCAATGCACGGACACTGGACGAGTGCGTGCAGAACGGTTTCGTCGCTCTGCGCGCATCTCGGGCAGGTTCGTCTGACAGCACTTCCGTGCCTGTAGAGTTTATCCCGAACCGGCAGCGCCCCCCGGTAGCACTGCCAAGCGAGGGATTTCTGGAAGTTATCCATCGTCCCCGGCTCGAAAGTCCTCCGGAACATACTGGTCAGTTCTACTTCGTTGACGCCCAGAGCCTCTCCTAGTACGTCATCGCACTTGCCCTCCACTAATCCTCTATAGAAATCTTGAGTGGAAGTTCCACTGACCGCATTGCCCACCTTGCAGAGTGCAGTGAGCGCCTGGCAACATTCCAGATGCCAGTCGCCCAGTCTCGGTCTCTTCTTGACCCAGGACTGCAGCTCAGTCAAAGAGATGAGCTGCGGAAAGGCCCGTCTAACAAACGGCGACCACACCTGTTCACCGTTTAGGCAAAATATCTGGAGATGTCGCAGCCTCAGCGCATGTCTGCGCATCATTAGCCACGGCATGTCCAGCCCTCCACGAAGAGGGTGCTGGCAGCAGATGGACCGCCTCACCAACGGGACCCGTCCCCTCCACAAAAATTTGAAAAGGAGCCGTTCCAAATTGGCAAGGCGTGGACGGGGGCAAGGCACGACGGTCAGGCGGTAGTAGATGACGGACGCGATGTACGCGTTCGCCACCTCCGCCCGCCCTTTCAGTGATAGCTTTCTCTCAGCCCATTTCTGGGTGAGGTTGGTTATCCTGCTCGTCACCTCGTCCCAATTCTTATCCACCTGGAGGTCTGGTCCGAACCAAACCCCGAGCAACTTTACCGGTCCGTCTGTCCAGCGCCCAACGACGCTGTTGGACGGCATGGACTTGCCTCTCCAGGTGCCGAGCTGCAAGCCCACCGACTTTTCCGGGTTAAGTTTTGCTCCCGTCAACCTTTCATATTCCTCCAAATGGGTGCGGATCACCTCGATTTCCGAGGTGTCCGACACCATCACGGTGATGTCGTCCGCGTAAGCGGACGCAGCCTTTCTACGTCCCGGTTCGAGCGGGATGCCCTGCAACAACTCCAGCTTCCGCAGTAGAGGCTCAAGAGTCAATACGTACAGAAGTGAGGAGAGAGGGCACCCTTGACGGACCGATCGAGAGATCTGAAACGGTTCTGAGAGGTGGCCATTAACTTTGACCACCGAGCAGATGCCGCTGTACATTGCAGCGATCCAGCTTCTGAAGACGGGGCCGAAGCCAGCCGCCTCGAGGACAGCCTCCAAGTACCGATGGTCGACCCTATCGAATGCTTTCGATTGATCTAAATTGATCAGAGCCCCACCGAAGCCAGGTTTGCACCCAACCCTCTCTATGATGTATCGCATGAGGTGGAGGTTGTCGTGTATGGACCTGGTCGGGATTGCGCAAGTTTGCGCCTCCCCAACCAAATCCTTGACGACAAGCGCCAACCTTTTCGCTAACACCTTGGCCAAAATCTTAAACTCTGTGTTGAGCAGGGTTATGGGCCTGAAATTATCTAGTGTGTCCCTCTTGTTCTCGTCTTTCCTTATCAGCGTCACTACGCCACGGCTCACAGAACTGGGAATGCTCCCGTTCTGCTGCCAGTTGCAGTAGAGCGCTTCGAGGAGATCGGAGAACAAGTCTGGCATATTTACGTAAAGCTCGTAGGGCAGACCATCCAAACCGGGTGACTTGCGACTCTAGCAGCCGACAAGGGCGTCCTGAATTTCGACTGATGTTATCGGCTCTTCGCAGCGCTCAGCGTCGGCCGTCGAGAGGCGTGGCAAGCCGTCGAGGTAGGGACTGAAGTCCGCCGCCGTCTCCGACT
Source organism: Eledone cirrhosa (assembly GCA_964016885.1). Classification (NCBI taxonomy): domain Eukaryota; kingdom Metazoa; phylum Mollusca; class Cephalopoda; order Octopoda; family Eledonidae; genus Eledone; species Eledone cirrhosa. Next base: position 220,521,651 of record OZ024741.1, read on the forward strand.
CACCCATCCTCCCGAACAATCGAGCAAAGTGCTGGCGAAAGGCCTCACACATCTGCTTGGAATCGCTCAGTTCGTGTCCATCTCGATCCGTCAAAGACCGAATTGTGGTTTTATTTCCACGCTGCGTCTCTGCAAAGCGAGCCCATCGGGCAGCTTTGGTTCCCTCGTTCCCCAGAGCACGCGCCTTAGCTCTGACAATGCAACCTTCGTGTTTCGCATTGAAGAAATGGTCTAGTGCCATTCTCGCCGCTAGCACGTCTGTTGCAATGCCACTACAAATAGCCTCGTCTAACTTAGCTATCAGCCCCTCCTCCTTTCTATTTTTCTCTATTGCTACTTCTTTGCTAAATCCTATCGAGGTTGCTCTAATCTCTCTTTTGAGTGCCCCCCACCACCTGTTGTTGACAACCCCCCCCCCTGTCAACTTTTGCTTAACTAAGTTGTTGACCCGGTCCCTGTAAGCTTTACGTGCCGGAAACGACATGTTTAGCTTCCAGTAGCTAGGTCCTAACCTACGTGTCTTATCTAGGTCGACCATACAGATCACAAGCTTGTGATCTGAATAGGCAACCGTTTTAAAATGTGGACATCCTACACTATTTCTATCTCTTTTCCTAATGAAAATCCTATCTATGTACGATCTAGATGACCCTATGCGATTGGTCCAGGTCCATACTGGCGCATTAGGGAAATCTAGTCGGTACCTGTCAGACAGTTGAAACTGGCTGATCAGGTACTTGAGGCTTTTGCACCCCCCGCTCCTATCAGATACTCCCACACAATCCCAGCGTGCTTCTAAGATGCCATTCCAATCCCCTATTAACAGTAAAGGGCGAGACGTAAGCAGAAAGTTTTCCAGGCGCCTAAAGAAGTCCGGCCGACCGGCCCCAGTAGGGGCGTAGACGGCCACCAGTCTAAAGGCACCACCTTCGCTATTGCTCACGTCCAGGACCACCAACTTTCCGTCAGGATCCCGGAAGATTGACCTTACCTCGAGATCCAGACATTTCCTAAACAGCACAGCCACTCCACCTCCCATTCCCGGCCGACTAACAGATGCAAAGATCTGATAATCGTCGAAAATCGGCGCCAGTGCGCGTGTGTCGGAAATTCTGGTCTCGCTGATGGCAATTACATCCATTCCTAGTGACCTGAGGTCGTTGAGCAAGTGACCTTGCTTCCAGGGCGACCCCAGGCCACGAACATTTAAACTTCCTACTCTTATGGCCATGCTGGCAGGATGAATGGGAGAGGAAAGGTTTACTTACCTTCCGGGGTCTTGTGAAGGTCGGGTGGTTCGACCTCCATGGTTTGTGGGGTTTCTTTTGGGAACCCCTTTAATAGTCTTGACGTGGGTTTTACGTTCGGGGTTCCCACATCCCGAGGAAAGCTCTTTCGAATTTCTTTGTATGAAGCGAGCGACATTCGCATCAGAAGCAAATTATCTGGTACGCGAAATGTGCTCGCTTCAAATGTTTCCCCGTCTTTTTCGATGTTTGTGCTTCGTGCTACATGGGCCATCAATTCCTTGTTGGCCCTTCTGGCAAGCACGAAGTTTTTAATGTTTTGTTGCTCGGGTTTTATTTGTTCGTGTGATTGTGGTGGTGATAGCTTTGTTAGTGTTGTTTCTATTGTGTCTGCGTTTGTTGTGGGTGGGGTGTCTGTAGTTTCTGATGTTTGTGTGTCTATTTGTTCTTGTGTCTGTTTAGCTTGTTTGCGTTTGGGGGATTTTGGTGGTTGTGTTGGTGATGCTGTGGGGAAAATGTTTGTGTGGGTGGTGTGTGTATTTTTTTTTGTGGGTGTGTTTGTGCTTTGTGGATTTCTTTTTTTTTTGTGTTTTGTTTTTTGTATTTTGGGGGACTTTGGTTTTCCCTCATCTTCACTGCTGGAGGATGAGGGGTCTGTGGCTGTGAGCGTGTTTGTGTCTGAGTGAGTGTTTATGTTCTTGTTCTTGTGTGTATTTTGGGGGGGAGGGGGAATGGGAGAGCTTTCCTCGTTTCCCCCCTGGGTGTGCAATTTTGGTGGTTCCATTGTTGACGGTGTTGCTGGTGGTCCTTGTCCCGGCGTCGCCAGCAGTGGAATCTTTCGACCCCTTGCGCTTTTCGGCAGTTGAGGGCAGAAGGCTCGCAAGTGTGTCGTTTCCCCACAAAGGAAACAATGCGGCCTTTTGCCCTCAGTCATTATATGCAACACCCTCCCGTTTTGGAGGCGGATGTGGTCCGGGATTGCTTTTACGTTTTCGGGTCTGATTTGGAGCAGTATCTCCAGATCAACCCCGGACCAGTCGTCCCTGGCAGTTCTCGTTGCCTCTACCGGGACTGTATCCGTTCCTTCCACGATTACGCAACCCAGGAGCCACCACATATCAAGTCCTGGTGGAATCCTGGGAATGCGCACTCGTGCTATTCGTTTTCCCATGTGGGAGGGGTACATTATAACCTTGCTGGTTTTGCAAGGGGTCATTGAATGCTTCACAGCGAGGGCTTCAGACTTGAACAGCACCGAAACGGTGCCGTATTGCCTGCCCCTCTCTATGAAGTCTGTGTCCTCTCTGATGTATTTCAGTGCGGCTTCTATATCAGCTTGGGCGATTATCGCTGCCCTCTTTGTCTCTACTGAGATGCATCTGAAATGCACCGTTCTTTTTTCCACTGCCTCAATGGCTTCTGCCGGGACAGTTAAGTTTGCCCAGGTCTGCTCTTGATTTATGATTTTCCAGGCCTGGGCCAACTTTTCCTCTCTGTTGGTTAAGTCGATGCTGTAGCATGGTCTCCTTTTAGCCGCTGCCACAGCAGCGAAGGTGTTCTTGTTGGTGTTGCTGCTGCTATTGCTGTTGTTGTTCTCCCCTGTGTCGTGGTTACCCTCTGTGCTGTTGGCCTTGTTGGTGCTGTTGCTGTCGCTACTATTACTCTCTGTGCTGTTCGTTTTGTTGGTGCTCTCGCTATTACCACCTTCTGCGCTGTTCGGCTTGTTGGTGTTGGTGTTGTCGCTGTTACCACCTTCCGCGCCGCTCGGCCCGTTGGTGCTGGCACTGTTGCTGCTCACATTCGTGCTGGTGGCGCTCCTCGCCTCACCTCTCCTCTCAACGCTCAAGTCGTCGTTGCACGACAGCAGACCCGCCTCTAGGGGGCGTGGCTCCGCCATGTTTTTTTGAGAAAAAAATTATTATTTTTTTTCAAAATAAAGTTCAAATATTTGGGCCAAAAGGCCCAAATATTATGAGTTATTCCTTCACAGGATACAAATTAATGTCTTATAATGCTTCAGCGGTACAAAAAATAAACAATTCTCTACAATTAATCCTCAAAAAATTGCTTACTCACGGAGCTTCAAAAAACGTACATCCACTTTCGTCAATAATAATAATAATAATAATAATCAGTCATTCAGTATGAAGACATGGAAAACGACACTCCTTTTGAATAGTGAAACAAAATCACTGGAAGCTGGAGAAGTTAATATTAATTGTGGAATTTTTCAGGGTGACTTCAGGGAGACCATTGACCATATAATTTCAATGTGCAGTCCTATAGCTCCAACCGAATACCTAAACAGGCATGACAGAGCTGCACAATACATACATTGGATAATGTGTAAGCATTTTGACCTGCCCCATCAAAAGAATTGGTGGGAGCATCAACCACCTCCCATACTTGAAAAAGATCACATCTCAATCTTGTGGAACTTTAGCATCCAAACAGACCGAAAAATAGATGCAAACAGACCTGATATAATATTGAAAGACTTTCAAAAGAGGGTATGCCTGCTAATTGATATGTCTGTTCCAATAGACAAGAATGTATCTATAAAAACATTTGAAAAATTGAGCAAGTGTAAGGACCTGGAGATAGAAATTGGAAAAATGTGGAAATGGAGAACTAAAACAATACCAGTGGTTGTAGGCGCTCTGGGAATGATACCTAAGGGGTCTAATGATTACTTATCGCAAATCCCAGGAAACCCGCGTATAGGAGAAATACAAAAGATAGTACTGGAGATTATTAAAGAGTTTGTAATATCTATGGTTGGAGGGGGGGGGGCATGTTTAGATAGGATAGAGAAGAAGCGTTTAGGGATATTAGTGGCTAAGATAGATGAGAATCTAGATAGATAGATGAGAAAGCCAGGTGATATTTCTAGGCCTATTCCTTCTAGGGATTCTAGTGGAGTTGGTGGGGGCCTTCATAGGGTTATTATTACCTGGGCATTTGTTATTTGTCATCCTATTGCTCATTCCTATTCTAGGGTTGTTTTTAGTTTCCTACTTGGAGTGGGAAGAAGGCCACTGCCACCATTAAGGTTCCCTGTATAGGTGCTGTTACTGCTAAAATTCCGGCGAATCTGGCTAAGGTATTTCGAGTTCTAGTGTTAATTTTATTATGGTTGTGGTGAAGTGCTGTGTTATGGCATTTAGGTATGTAATAAATGGACTGTTCATAACCAGATTCAGAAAGAGCCTTATTATAATATGCCGCATGGTTTATAAA
>OZ024741.1:220533637-220536137 GCA_964016885.1 Eledone cirrhosa
TGCCCGTTCTGTACAATGGAGACCCTGTTGTTTATTAATAACTATGAGACCCTAATTAACAAAAAAGTTAATTATTCTCTAGTTGCCTCCATAAAGCTACGTCCATTTTTTTAGCCTCCCATAAAACGAGAAAAAAAAGAGACAATAATACTAAACCATTAATAACTTGGTTACCAGGAATATATAATCAACAGGGAAAAACATTAATGGCCTTTAATATTGCTTTATATTATAGCTATCTATAGAAGAAATAACGCTCGAATGAATGACACTTGTTCAATAACATGCCGGAACATTGATACACATAACATTATTTTATTAACTTTGATCAATACCATCATTTCTTTATTTCTTTATTTCTTTATTTCTCTATTTATCTTCCTATCTATGCTTTAAAATTTAGTCTAATACCCAGTCCTAACATCTTTACGGAACTTATCTATAACTGTGAATTTTTAATGCATTTTTGATCTCTTTTAAATTTTAGTTTAATACCCAATCCATACATCTTTACGGAACTTATATATAACTGAGAATTTTTAATGAGTTTTTTATCTCTTATTTATAGTATAATATAATATAGTATATGTATATATTTTTTTTTATCTATTTACTGCACTTTAAAATATAAAATTTAAAACAGATTCAAACTTATATATAAATGTGAATTTTTGCTGCGTTTTTGATCTCTTATTTATAATATAATGTATTATAATATGTATGTGGTTATATATTATATTTTATATATTTTTAAATATTTTTAAATATACCTACCACATTTCTATATATATAATTCAAATATAGAGAAAATATCCAAACTAAAAATTATTATAGATATTATTTTGAACTCTGAATTATCCATGCACTTATTATTGTTTTTCTTATATATATATATGTATGTATTTAAATGTAACACGTTGAACTCTACTTTATAAAATTATAACCGTTATCATTTACCTAAAGTATACTACACCACTAATACCTAATATATATCTATATATATATATATATATATATCCCTGTATCTTCCTATACACAATTTTTACTTAACTTCTAAATTTCTTGATTACGTACATTCTGAACTAAGAATAATTAATGCATTTACACCCGTTATATATAGGTATATATTTAGCCGTAACATGCCTCAATTTATTTTTATTTTCGTTATCATTTACCTAAAATATACTGGATCAATAATATATATCTATATACATAATTGTTATTTAAATATTTCTAACAATAAATACTTCAGAAGCTTTACATACCTAATATGTTGTTATCTTTGTTAAAGAATAATTAATATATTACACCCAGTTATACAAAGGTGTATATTTAACCTTAACATGCCTCAATCTATTATTTTATTTTATTTTGTCTTCGTCGTTATTATTTACCTAAAATATACTGGCTCATTAATATATATCTATATACATAATTGTTATTTAAATATTTATAACAATAAGTACTTCAAAAGCTTTACATACCTAATATGTTGGTATCTTTGTTAAAGAATAATTAATACATTACACCCAGTTATACATAGGTGTATATTTAACCTTAACATGCCTCAATCTATTATTTTATTTTATTTTATCTTCGTCGTTATTATTTACCTAAAATATACTGGCTCATTAATATATATCTATATACATAATCGTTATTTAAATATTTATAACAATAAGTACTTCAAAAGCTTTACATACCTAATATGTTGGTATCTTTGTTAAAGTTTAAATTTAGGTGAATAATCAACAGTATAATATTTCATTATTTATGTGCCAGCTAAATCCTTTAAATGTTATCCGCATAAAACTCAGAAGCTTAGAAATGATAACACACTTATTGAATTTATAAAACTAATATATAAATAACCAGCAAATAATCCTGAAATCTGGAGTCTTCACCCTAAATTAAATATTTTCAAATTTAACCGTTTAACTTTCGGAAAAAATCTCCTTCTGCATATATTACGCCCCCCCCCCCTTTATCTTTCCCTCTTTATAGATCCTTTTCCAGTGGCTATCACTGGCTGTTATGATTCATGAGATGTTTTCCTATATATATCGTAATATCATACATATTAAAATCTCTAGAACAGTTACATTAAGCAAGGTTTTTCTTACTCACACATTCTCTAATGAATTTATTACATTTTCGCATTTTCACCTAATTAGGGTATATATGTTAAATCTTCTCTTACGTTAATCACTACCTTGATTAAATCTTAACCATTTAACATCTCAGGGTATGTCATGTATCATTACATTTTGTCTGATGAGCACCTACTGTTGTACATCCGAAATATGTATAATAAAATGTAATTGATCAAAAGAACATCTATTTATTAATATTTATATTTTAATATTAATAAATCTGGAAAATTATTTTTACCGTAGAGTGCTTCCAATCTACTGTAAAACTCATTCTTTGACATAATCATTGAATATTGTTAACACTTTAATATATATATATATATTTATATACAAATATATATACATAT
>OZ024741.1:220538637-220596137 GCA_964016885.1 Eledone cirrhosa
TATATATATATATATATATATATATATATGTATGTATATATATATATATATATATATACAAATATATATATATATACAAATATAAATATATATACATATATATATATATATATATATATATATATATATATATATATATATATATATATATATATATATATATATATATATATATATATATATATCCAAATATACATATATATACATATATATATATATAGTATTAAGCACGGAATTGGTTGTGGCTATTATTGTTCTGTGTATGGAGTGCCATCATTAGATAAATGGAAGATTAATTAATTTATTAACATAAAAGAGCTATATAACCTATATGCTGAGTGCAATGAATTATGTACAAGTGATATATGAGTTATACATACATGTATGACTTGATGGTCAGATTAGTGTCATTGTAAGTGAGAATTGGTCTCTGGACTACCCTAGTGATATTTAACTTTGCCATGCAATCAGACATGTACTGACCCAGAGCTTACCAGGAGATATATATAGAAGTGATTCTAATAAAACCCTGCCAGGTTCTGCGGATAGATTATACTTACAAAGATCACTGATTTGGGGATCTGACTATTCATGTAGAATATTCAGTTGTGGCACTCTATGATAGAAGGTAATCATCCTAATATGAACACCTTTAGTACTTCTTGATAGACTACACTGTAATTTATAGATAAGATACTTAAATTTAGAAACTGTTTATAACCTCATATGATAGGGACTCATTTGAGACACCATTTAATGTACATTAGGATAATAAATTTAGTTATAGAAATCAGCTAGTCACCTCCCCTTACGCATTAACTCCCCTTAATCACACACACACTTCCGGAAAATAATACGATGTCAATTTTCGCAACAAAAACAACCTGCTCTATAGAATTGATTTAGAGAACAACAAGCGATAGTGTTATAACATGGTTCTTCAAGCAGCCATTGTTGAATCATCGTGGATTGTGTAAGGGACATATAATCTATAAATTGCGTTTCCTGGATTGTGAAAATGGTGGTGTATGCGAGGACCGTGGCGTTGTTTTGCTTCTCACTTTTAATACTTTTAATATTTTTGATATCTCTCTACACACAGGCTTCTATATCATATATATATAAAAAAAATACTTTGCCAATACAACCCCCATAATACTCTTGATTGCCTGCTTAAACTGCTTGTATTACACCCTGCCGCACTATAATCTTATATAAATAAGACACAAGTGCATGCCCCACGTGTAACTATTGCATACACTAACTACTTCAAACTATCCTCTTGCTTTATCTTCGTAAACTGCCAATGTTGTATTTTAACTTTAATTTTGACAACAGATGCAGAGATCGTAATGTGATCTACCAGTGCAACGTGAGGACGGACACCTCCAACAAAGCTTATATAGGATTAACCGCATGTGACTTCAAGACCCGGCTATACCAACACAGACATACTTTCCGAAACCCGGCCCGGCGTCACGCCACCACACATTCAGGCCACATCTGGGACCTCAAGGATAATAATATTACCTATGATCTCACTTGGAGCTTACTGTCCAGAGCCAACTCTTACACGGGAGGACGCCGTCCGTGCAATTTATTCTCGGAGGAAACTTTACAAATGCTGTTTTCGAAGGACCAACTCCTAAACAAGAAAGACGAACTGGTAACTGCATGCAAACACAGATTGCGTAGGACTTACCTCGCCCTCAAACCCCATAATGACCTGGGGAGGGGTAGACAAGGGCTGTAACACCCCACTTGCCGACTTTGTAATGGCTAACCCCTGCTTGCAAAGGTAGACGTAAGATTTTCTCTTATATCTTTTTATCGTTTCTTCTATATTTTCTTCTTCCCCCCATTCCTTCTTAGTCCTTCCACCCCAGTTCTCCCTCTTTGTCGTCGTCCTTTTCACTTTCCCGCCCACCCTGAGGCAGCCCTTCGGTCCTTTGTAGCCTCAGTACCCCCACCCCCATCACCTATACTATGATAGAATTGGCCGACTCCGCTTTTTATAGCAGATGTGATAGACCCCAGCTACTTGCTTTCTTACCCGATAGCTGCCCTATTTCCGAGCTTTCTACTTTTCTTAGTGGTTTCTCTGTTTTAGATTCTCATATATCAGTATTTATTTTTTTTTCGGTGGGGTGTTGATTCTGAATTATTTGTCCGTATCAAATTTTTCATATATATCGTACGAGCATCTATGTAGTTTGTATTAGAATTTTTGTATAGTAGCGGCACCCTTATATATAGTATTTGTATTCTTTTTCGGGATTCTGAATTATTATCTCGTATTAGTTTCGGGACTCTGAATTATTATTTCGTAGTAGTTTCTTTAGTATTTTGGCCCGCTACTTGTTGACTCGTCACTGTAAGATAGATTCGGCTGATTACTACTAACTCATAAAATTCTCTCACTCCAATTCCAACACACCTAGTAAACCTCTCTATAGTTTAGCAGTACCAGTGAGAGACTTGATGATGGTGGTAAGGGAATAGTAACCAGAAATTGTTTTTTATATTTTTAACATTCTTATTATTCTTCTATATATTTACTCCATATTGATTTACTTACTGTTTCTACTTCCTCCTCCTCCCCCTCCTTCACCTCCTGCCCTTAGGATCCTGCTGTGGTTGGCACTATCAATGCACGGCGGGGTTTCCTCCCCTCCCTCTCCCTCTTTCTTCTACTGGCAGGTTCAGCTACCCCTTCCTTCCACAAATTGCCATGATAGAATTATGTGTCTCAACAACAAACCTTTGACCAATCCTTGTGACAATCACTTTTACCATATATGGAATTACCTCCTGAGAAGCTCGGCTATTCATGTACCAGGATAAAAATTTTCATTTAGTCCAGAATTAGCCGTCGAAACGGCTTGAGCTCAGCCGTCGGGGTCCAACTCATTCCTATTACCCACTCTACTACCCTAAGTATTGAGTACTCTGGTGCGTTATTACTCTAGGGACCTACCTTGTCGAGTGTTTTGCAAACTCATTCATATCGTAGGTCGAATTTGCTTGCACACCGCCAGAGATTCGATTTTACTAAGCCTCCAATTATATATATACAAATATATATATATACAAATATATATATATATATATATATACAAATATATATATATATATATATATATATATATATACAAATATATATATATATACAAGTGTATATAAACAAATATATATATATATATATTATATATATATATATATATATATATATATATATATATATATATATATATATATATATATATATATATATATATATATATATATATACAAATATATATATACAAATATATATTTATATATATAAATATATATATACAAATATATATATACAAATATATATATATTATATATATATATATATATATATATATATATATATATATATATATATATATATATATATATATATATACAAATATATATATATACAAATATATATATATACAAATATATATATATATACAAATATATATATATACACACAAATATATATATATATATACATTTTGAGTATATGTTGGTTGTATACCAACACCTCAGTATTCAGGCTGGAGCACTCGACGAAGTGCGCAGGTTGGTTTGGTTACTCTGGAGTAATACACCTAGTATACGGTTGTAGGGTTAAAACCCCCAACTCCGAACACCTCTACGTAGGAGCCACATCAACGAGCTTTAAAGACCGCTGGTACAACCATCGCCATTCATTCAATAAGGAGGCCAAAAGGAAAAGTACGGCTCTCTCCGACCTGATCTGGAAGCTTAAGCTGGACAGGACCCCATACTCTCTGGCCTGGTACATAATCAGGAAAGTACCACCCGATAAAGGGGGATCTTGCATATGCAAACTATGCCTGAACGAGACCCTCGAGATACTAAGAGGTGGAAGCGGCCTGATAAACCTCAGAACCGACTTCTTCGGGACATGCAGACACCTTAGAGCCGGGACCTTTCTCAAGATATATGGACAGTAGCAACTCAAGAAGATGTGAACTCCCCTCAAGCTATAGGGACTTCTACAGAACATGGAAACACCTCTCGGCCAGACCTCCCTCAAGCTATATGGGCAGTAACAACACCCTAGGTTGTGAACTCCCCTCAAGCCATAGGGAACAACCCAGGCTGAGCAGACACCATGATAGCCTAGAGATTGAATCGGACACAGCCATTATAATTTGGTCAACATCTATATAACACAAACACTTTTTAATTTACTTGATTTCTGATTTTCAAGTTCCAATTTTAAATCTTGATTTCTCTTTATTAATTTGTTATTTGTTTTCTGCCCTCTTCACTGTATCACCTTATATTTATTTTTAAGTTGAGATTGATTATAACATAAACACATTTTGTTTGATTATCTTATTTTAAAATATTGTCCTCATACCAATCTATCCAACATATTTCTGACCTTGAGATTGGTTATAGCACGCACACTCTTTATCCTACATTATTTTTCACTTCTTCATATTCATTTTCATTACTTTTTCACCAATTTTTCATTTATTCTTTATTCTTTATTCTTTATTCTCTATTTTTTTATTTTCAAATTATACAAATTATATTAATTATTTTATTATATTATTTATTTTCTGTTTTCTTCATTTATTGCCTTATATTTCTTCATATACATGGAAGAACCCCCCCCCCCCACACACACACACCACCACTATGAGAGATGGTGGCAGGAGGGATGAAGAAAAAACACACGCTGGATACTTCTAAATTGTTAGCAGCAGCAAGACATAAGCTGACCACAACACCAACAACACTACCAAAATAATGGTAGAGGTCAAATGTACTTAACAATAGCAAACACAAATACTACTGGGAGCCTCACCCCAGAAAGAATTCTATAGACTTCTGACTGAGGAATGCTCTCAGAACTGACCAATGGGAATTTGACACTGTTTTTGTTATTTTGTTCCTTTAACACCTTGTCCCTTCTACCATTTTATCAATTTTTTAAGCTAACTCCAACAATAATAACACTTAGAATGAGGAATGTTCTAATAACTGACCAATGAGAGGAGAAGAGGCCCTTTGACACTGAAATTCTTTTGTTTGAATTCATATGATTCCAGTTCCTCAGTGAAATAACAACCCAACCAGGAACTGGGCATATCAGAGTATTGACAATATTATACACCTCAACAACATATGTACTTGTCTATACCATACTAATTCAAACTGCCTGAAGAGGTCACAGCCAAAGATGGCTGTCACTGAAATATATATAGCAGTAATAAACGAAGCTAAATTTCAAACATTTGACTTTTTATTTAACTTTATTTTATATATATATATATATATATATATATATATATATATATATATATATATATATATATATATATATATATATATATATATATATATATACAAATACATATATATATACAAATATATATATATATATATATATATATACACACAAATATATATATACAAATATATATATACAAATATATATATATATACAAATATATATATATATATATATATACAAATATATATATATACAAATATATACATACAAATATATATATATACAAATATATATATATATATACAAATATATATATATATATATACAAATATTGTTATACTTGGGGAGGGTCATATTTGTGTAACATTGCCAGAATTAATAACAGAACACACTCATATACAAATATATATATATATACAAATATATATATATACAAATATATATATATTTGTATATATATATATATATATATATATATATATATATATATATATATCAAGATAAGCAGAACAAGTAAAATTCAACCAATTTTTCAAAATAAATCAAAATTAATTTAAAATTAAAATTAATCAAAATTAAAAAATATAATATAAATATTTACCTATTCAAATGGCCCTTACTGTACAGTTTCATTTTGCAAAACATTAGATATCACATGGATATTAATGGAAAAACAAAGATCATCAGAGAAGCATTTTCCTTTCCTAGGGTTAAAAACCTCAGGAACGATAAAATATATGACCTCGTCCCCAGCTAACATGGGTCTGAAAGGTCGTAAAAGTGACCCGTATATACGCCGGTGTGAAGTGAAGGCGGGAAATCACAGATTTGTTGTCTATAGTCGCCACTAAAAATCGTTCCTGAGGTTTTTAACCCTAGGAAAGGAAAATGCTTCTCTGATGATCTTTGTTTTTCCATTAATATCCATGTGATATCTAACGTTTTGCAAACTGTACAGTAAGGGCCATTTGAATAGGTAAATATTTATATTATATTTTTTAATTTTGATTAATTTTAATTTTAAATTAATTTTGATTTATTTTGAATAATTGGTTGAATTTTACTTGTTCTGCTTATCTTGATATTAAGTTCTGGTATATCAAATTATTACCATAGAACCACCTTGAATCATAGACAACCTATGTATTTCAGGGAGTACCTTGTACCCTTAGACATATTAACTTTATTCATATATATATATATATATATATATATATATATATATATATATATATATATATATTAGAAAGTGAGGTTTTTTTTACAAAATGAAAAATAACCGAGGTGTCCTACACGAGTGAAAGTATAAAGAAAAGAAGATGAAATCGAAAATGCAACTGGAGTCTTATTTAAAAATATATATATATATTTCTTTGGTTCCTTTACTGGTTTCGCAGTTCTTCTGCTTTTCAAAAGTAGAGGTGAGATGGAGGGTCTGTGGTTTTTCTCACATCTCATATATATATATACAAATATATATATATATACAAATATATATATATACAAAAATATATATATATATAAATATATATAGATACAAATACATATATATACAAATATATATATATACAAATATTAATTCCAAATATTAACAAAATATATATTCTTGTGATCAATTATATTTTATTATACATATTTCAGAGGTACTGAATTAAGTTCAACAGTACGTCCTCGTCAGATAAAATAAAATGATACATGACACACCCCGACTTGGCAGATGGTTAAGATTTCATCAAGGTAGTGATTCACTTATGAGAAAACTCAATATTTATACCCTAATATTGAGAACATGACGAAACGTAATACAATCAATAGAGAGAGTGGGAGTAATATATTTAAAGAAATACATGGCATCAATATAACAGTTAGCGATTTTTAATATTTAAAAAACTACTAGAGAAATATGCGGGAGAGGAAAGCATAGAGGAAGAAGTAACTGATGTTATAACTTATTTATTATTTAGCTTGAGAAGACAGATGAAAGATGAATAAATAGAGAGAGAGACAAAGGGGAGTAATTCATGCTCAGGTTTCTACATACACATATTCATATAAAGTTGGCGAAATTAGGAATCGAAGGAAGAACAGAGCCCCTTATATCTAGACAGCCGCGGATCAATTTTAAAGATCACAAAAGAAACTTCGAGGAAGACCTGCCAGTTAGACTGATTGCTCCCTCCAATTCGAATATTGGAGTAATCAGTAAAAATATTATTGATAGAATTCTACCTACTTTGAAATTGAGATCTAAATTGAGCTTGTGGAAGGATACAAATGAAGTCATTGAATGGTATAAGAATATAGATAAGAAAAACCGTAAATTCATCCAGATGGACATAACAAGCTATTACTCTTCCATAACGCCCACCCTACTAAATAATGCTCTATCATACGCTTACAAGAATACTCATCTAACTCCGGATGAAATTAATATCATATTAACTGCGAGAAGAACTCTTATTAACTTCGACAATGAGTATTGGATCCGCTCAGATAGAAATAGAAACTTCGACATTACCATGGGGGTCATCTGATTCAGCGCAAATTACAGATCTTCTGGGGATTTTCATCTTAAATATGATAAATAGAAAACTGCCGGAGATTACCGGTGGTTTAATATATACCTCACTCTTATATTTTACAAATTATTATAATTAATTTAAACATTTTTTTTTTAAATTAGTTAACCTATAATTAGATATTTACTACAATGAATTTCATAATTTTATTTTCCTCTTGCAGCTCACTTTACCTAAAGTTATCTTTAACCTCACTACTTCTTTTAACCGCATCCCTTGTCTATCAGATTTAATACCTAGGATTAGGAAATATAATTAATATCTTTAATATTATGGATGTTTAGATAGATACACTACTTTTTATAACATTTTATCTATTTCAGTCTTTCTATATATATATATTTTTTTTTTTACTTATTTTTTTTTACTTCTTTATTTATCACATTCATAAGAATTAATATAATTTTAACTCTGTAAGTATACCTATCAATTAATTTAATTTCCTTTTATGTATCTAGGTTCCTTGAAATTTAAACAGGAATAGTATTTCTCACTAATACTCTCATCCCACAAAAAATTATTTTCCCTTGGCTTTTAACAACATTCTTTAATAACATAAACATTTTGGGGGAATCCTTTACTATCTCATTGACTTGACCTCATTTTAACCCCTACCTTTCTCTTCCTCCATTGTATTCTTTTCATTCAAAGCATACATTTACTTTCCTCCACTCCTAGCATAAAATTCTACTACTGTTATTCTATTAACTTGATCTCTAAATCTTTTCAAGTGTACTCCCCCATGCAGTTATTGGGATTACCCTCGATAGCCGGGTTATACCCACTATGCGCCTCCTACATTAATCCCTATTCCCTCTACCCGACCCCCGTTCCATTTTACGTTCGACGGTTGTTTTATCAGTTCTACAATTAAGGTTACAATTAGAGTTTCCGCTGGCAGTACGGTGCTCAGACCCCGTGTTTGTACCTCGGTGAATGTTTCTATTGGTACCATCGACATTGGGACTAGGAGGAAATGCAACATGAAGTCTATATTGATCATCCATCGCCTCCCGCCTGCTGTTAACTAAAGTGTCACTATTTTGGCCTAAGCTATCGCAGGCAATGTTGCTACCACTATTTAATGGACGTTTGAATGGCGTTCCGTCGCTATGCCCCGCGCGTTCCAGGGCGCTATTTTAGTAATTCGAGATCCTATTAAAAGTACCTTCATTGGAAGATAGTCCTGAAATTCTACTATAGACGCTTTTGGTAATACCGTTAGTGACTATTCTAGGGTGGTTCGATTTTGCGTTGACATAATTTAAATTCTTGTTGGGTTTGTGGTAGGGTTGGAAGAGTCCTGAATTGAGATTAAGTGTAACATCTAGAAAATTAACTATCTTCAGGTTTTCTTCAAATACTATACTTAAATCTATGTTTTTAAAGAATTTACTTAGTTCTTTCCTCACCCTCTCTACCATACTATTATTATGGAACGACACAGTAAACAAAACGTCGTCACGGTAAGCGCCACCTCCTAAGTGGGGCATTTCCACTCCGAGACAGTCGAGGAAGTAGAGGCCCACCAGATCCGTCACCTGGGCCGAGTCCGTGGATCCCATGGTGATGTCGAAATTGTCCGGCCAATCCCTCCTAGTCCACAAGTCACTGTCGAACTCAATTAAGATTTTCCTAGCTAGGAGAATAATGTTAATTTCTTCAGATGTAAGGTCGGTGTGTAAGCTAGCAAAGTTTAGGGCCTTACTTAGAAGAGTTGGAGAGATCGAAGAGTAGTAGTTAGAGATATCGAACTGTATAAACTTACTGCTATTCTTATTCTGCGATTTCTCAAACCAGTTAATTACCTCACTAGTTCCCGACCACAAGGATGTTTTTACTCACGATTCCTATGTCCGACTTCGAAGGGCTATCAGCCTGACAGGTCTTGATGATTCAAAGTTTAATTTGTGGTCTTTCAATAAAATCCTCGGAATTCTAGGATGGAAGGGCTCAGTTTTATCTTCAATACCCAGTTTAGTCATGACGCTATTGGCCTCCGTGTTGATAAAATCCAGATTGGCCTGTGTAGTTTTCCTGTAGCTTTTTCTAAGTTCTCTGATTATCAAGTCACCATAGGTTACTCTATCCATATTGTACAGGTTGTTAGTTTGATCTGCGTGCACCAGAATGCCGGTGAGTTTTTTAGTTTTCCTAGATCACCGTTCAGTCGTCTTAAGTAGCTTTTTTCCCTGAGTGGGTTTTGCTTAAACTTAAGGTTGGACACTATGTTAGCTATTTCATTCTCGAATTCCTCCAGGTACTTATTGTGCAGTCGGTTTCTTCTGGATTTGAATTTTCCCTCCATGCCGCGCGTTCCCTTCCTGGGGTGGTTTGTTGGTGTTCCTCTATCGAAATGGAAGGCCTTCCAACGAATTCTATAGACAAAGGAGTCCGATTTACCTATCGCCAACCTTGTGAATTCTTTTATGCTAGGCATAGGGATGTCCTTAAGCGAAGAGTTCACCGAGAATTTCTCCATCATATTCCTTGCTTAACAGCATTAAGTGCTCGACAGAATTAGGAGCTTTAAGTTGTTATATAGTAAGGTGTATTATTGGTTGTGTCATACGGTCCAATAAACTTTTGTTAGCAATATTAAGTTCTCCACGCTTTTGTATATCTCCAATTCCATTTATAGGAACAGCTAGATGATGTAAAACGGAGTATTTGTATCAAAATAAAGATCCGAAGGCATGGTATAAATTTCTAATCATTTTAATCACAACATGTTTCAATAAGAGATAGATCGATCGTGCGGCCATGATCGATTATCACTGATCTCGTCAGGTGAAAATGAATTGTCTTCAAATCCTTGATATGAGGGAGAAATTTTAACGATGTTCACTCACTAGAGTTTTGTCCCTGATATGAAGATTAAGCAGCCAAAACACTGCAATCGTCCTCAGTTAGAGTCATAAAACTATCAAGTCTCTATTTCTCAATAGCTGTAAAAGACGCTGGACGGGCTTATTCTCAACATCAAATCTTTAGAATTACAGTCGGTCACAGTTACGGAAACTTCAATTGTAACCTTAATTGTAGAACTGATAAAACCATCGAACGTAAAATGGAACGGGGGTCGGATAGAGGGAATAGGGATAAATGTAGGGGGCGCATAGTGGGTATAACCCCGGCTCTTGAGGGTAATCCCAATAACTGCATGGGGGGTACACCACCCCGGAGACTTGGGACGATTCCGAACACCATCTGGACACCCCAGGACACCATCGACCCACAGGCAGTTATCAGTTCTGATAGACCAGTAGCAACCAAAGAGATAGGTAACACTAGTATGGATAAGAACAAGAGGCATCGGTCCAGAAAAATCCTGTGGTACAACCTCCCCCCCCCCCCCATACTCCACCGGCCTGACCACGAGTATAGCTCAGCTTTTCTTTAGTGCCTTAGACAAATGCTTCCCTAGATCACATAGATACTATAAAATATTCAATAGGAATACCATCAAGCTGTCCTACTCCACAACCAGTAACATAGCTCAGAATATAGAGCACTCCTTATCCTGTTCCATAATTTGCTCAGTCCAGCCTTATAACGGCAGCACGGGCGTCTGTAATTTATGTATAACTGAAACCTTTAATATTATTAGAGGCGGCACTCTATTAATCAATAGGAGGGCGGATTTTTTAAGCAACTGCTAACATAGAACCTCGAAAACCTTCCGCAGGGTTTTTGGAAAGTAACCTACCACTAACTCCTCCCTTTTTACCTTAGCCATAGAGTTCTCTCAATTAGCAAAAAACAGACAATCACACACTCAGGTGTATATATATATATATATATATATATATATATATATATATATATATATATATATATATATTCATTCAATTTAAACCTCGGTATAGAGCTAGTAAGCCATGATAGAATAGTACTATCGAGCACTTCTTAGAGTTGGTAATCAAAAACAGCTAATGAGACAAGTAAGAAAAAAGAAAATACGAAAGAGAAATATATATATATATATATTTAGAGAGAGAGAGAGAGAAAAAAAATGGCTTCTACAGGACTAGAACTGTTTCATTCAGAGGAAATCATCAGGAAAGCTCTGTTGATTATATATATATATATATATATATATATATATATATATATATATATATATAATATAAGATCAAAAGATGGTTAAAGGAGTTCCATATATTTTATTATGCGCATTTCAAAAACAAACATCATCAAGCAACAATATTTGTGTTTTCATCAGATAAAACAGGAGAACATGATATGAAGGCTAAAAAACACTTGTTGATAGTGCAGTTTTAAATCAACATATATATATATATATATATATATATATATATATATATATATATATATATATATAAATTTTGAGTATATGTTGGTTGTATACCAACATCTCAGTATGCAGAATGGAGCACTCGACGAAGTGCGCAGGTTGGTCTGGTTACTCCGGAGTAATGTAAAATAAAATAAAATAAATAAGTCAAATGTTTAAAATTTGGCTTCGTTTATTACTGCTATATATATTTCGGTGAAAGCCTTCTTTGGCTGTGACCTCTTCAGGCAGTCCGAATTAGTGTGGTAGAGACGAGTACACATGTTGTTGAGGTGTATAACTTTGTCAATACTCTGATATGCCCAGTTCCTGGTTGGGTTGTTATTTCTCTGAGGAACTGGAATCATATGAAGTCAAACAAACGAATTTCAGCGTCAAAGGGCCTCTTCTCCTCTCATTGGTCAGTTGTTAGAACATTCTTCAGTCAAAAGTCTATAGAAATTCGTTCTGAGGCAAGCCAATCTGTAGTTGTTGTTCTTTTTATTGTTAGGTACATCTGACCTCTATTCTTGTGTTGGTAGTGGTGTTATTGTTGGAGTCAGATAAAAAAAATGTGATAAAGTGGTAGAAGAAATAAGATGGTAAAGGAACAAAATAAAATAAAATAATCGAATAAAGTGTGTGTGTGTGTGTTATACCCATCTCAATGTTATAAAGATTTGTAAGGTCAAACTTCCCATTGGTCAGTTTTGAGAGCATTCCTCAGTCCAAAGTCTATAGAAATTCTTTCTGGGGTGAGGATCCCTGTAGTGTTTGTGTTTGCTATTGTTAAGTACATCAGATCTCTACCCTTATTTTGGTAGTGTTGTTGGTGTTGTGGTCAGCTTATGTCTTGCTGCTGCTGACAATTTAGAAGTATCTGTGTGTGTGTTTCTTCACCCCTCCTGCCACAATCTCCCGTGGTGGTGTTGGGGTGAGTGAGGGGTTCTGCTATGTATATGAAGAAATAGAAGGCAATAAAATGAAGTAAACAGAAAATAAATAATAGATAGAGAATAAATGAAAAATTAATGAAAAGTTAATGAAAAAGTAATGAAAAGTGAATATGGAAAATGAAAAATGAAAATGAAAAGTGAAAGGATTCGAATAAAATAAGATAAAATGTGTGTGTGCTATAACCAATCTCAAGGTCAGAAATATGTTGGATAGATTGGTAGGAGGACAAGATGGTAAAAGAATAAAACGAGATAGGATAATCGAATAAAATCTGTGTGTGTTATAACCAATCTCAACTTAAATATAAATATAAGGTGATAAAGTGAAGAAAACAGAAAACAAATAACATATGAATAATGAGAAATCAAAAATCAGGTAAATTAAAATGTGTGTGTGTTATAAAGATGTTGGCCAAATTATTTTATATATATATATATATATATATATATATATATATATATATATATATATATATATATATATATATATCTGTATGTCTCTTGGGTGAAAAGGAGGTCATATAAGTGTTCATTCAATAATAAATTGCTCCGAAGAATCCAAACCTCGGTTTGGAGGAAACAGTTGTAAGCATAAAAATGTTTTGAACAGTTCTTTGATTCTTATAATTCATATATATATATATATATATATATATATATATATAACGAAGGAAATGTGGTAAGGAACCAGGTGGACCATAACGCACCAAAGTACTCAATACTTAGGATAGTAGAGTGGGTAATAGGAACGAGTAGGACCCAAATTGGGGTCCTACTCGTTCCTATATATATATATATAAGTGGAAGGGATATTTAATTTGTTGGAAATTCAACACATATAAATATGTATAACTGATTCAGAGCACTCGACTGATTTCTGGAGTAAATATTCAATGATATTAAATAAATGGAAACTATATTTATAAAACCATATTTATTCTATTTATAGTTTCCATTTATTTAATATCATTGTATATATATATATATATATATATATATATATATATATATATATATATATATATATATATATATATATATATATATATATAATCTGTGTGTATGTGTGTCTATATATATACCCAACTGTGTGTAAGGTAACCTCACCAACCAGCAAGTGGTCAAACGTGGTGATCACGGCTGCATCCCCGAAGACATGACCATATCGAAATAGAAAGTGGTGGAGGACAACGGGAGGTTCCTCCAACATGATTGAGAAGGCCCTTTATTGGATTGGATTACATAATTCTGTTCGTTGATGACTTCATTTACTTGAATAACTTCGATCTGGATTTGTAGGCTGAACATAAACTTTGTTCATTATTCTTTCCAATTTCATTTAGATATTGACGAATACCAGAAGGAATGTTAATGGCTGCGCAAGAGCAGGCCCTCAAAACGAAGTGGTTGAAACAACATATTTACAAGGACGAGGCTAGCCCACTGTGCAGGATCTATGGAGAGAGAGAGAGGAGACTGTGGCTCACATTGTATCCGAGTGTAAACACCTAGCCCAGACTCACTATAAGGGCTGGAGACATGATGTGATGGGCAGGGTGATCCACTGACACCTATTCAAAGTAAACAATTTACCACATTCTGAGAAGTGTTATGAGCATAAGCCAGAGTCGGTGATAGAAAACGATCAGGTGAAGGTGCTGTGGGATTTTAGGATACAGACGGACAAGAAACTGGAACACAATAGACCTGACCTGGTGGTTTTGGACAAGGAAAAAAGATCGTGCCTGATTGTGGATGTGGCCTGCCCCTTCGACACGAGAGTGCAAGAGAAGGAGAGGGAGAAAATTAACCGATACCAGGACTTAAAGTGGGAGGTAAAAAGGATTTGGAACTGCCATGAAGTCAAAGTGGTCCCGATTGTCATAGGCGCACTAGGTACTATCTCAAAAAGTTTCCAGGGATGACTAAAGAAAATTGGCCCCGCCACGCTTTTTGGAACGCTTCAAAAGGCATGCTTGCTGGGAACAGCAAGAACCCTCCGATACGTCCTGAATATGAGGCTGCAGGTAGTGGCTTGATATTCATTTCAACAAACTTTCCAGTTAACTAACATCAATGACTGAGACTCAAAGAACAATAATAATAATAATAATTGAGATAGTACAAAAGTAGATTAGTGAACAGGCACACCAACAAACTGATTTGAGTATCACAGTTGAAACTCTTAAGGGGCAGGCGAAAAAACTAACCAACTGGAAATCACCAGGCCCAGATGGTGTGCAGGGGTATTGGATTAAAAATAGAACACCCCTCCACTCGGAACTGACAGCCATGTTCAATGACTGCTTGATGTCAGGTGAGGTACCAGAGTGATTGACAAAAGGTACCACAGTTCTGATAATGAAAGACCGAATCAAGGGTAATGATGTTACAAACTATAGACCTATCACATGTCTGTCCGTAATGTGGAAACTGTTGACAAGCATTGTGTCTGAGGAAATTTACCATCACCTCCACACAAACAACTTGTTACCGGACGAACAGAAAGGATGCCGAAAGAAGTCCCGTGGTACAAAGGACCAGTTACTTATTGATAAGATGGTAATGACGAATTGCAAGAGGAAACACACTAGTCTTGCCTTGGGATGGATAGACTACAAAAAGGCATTTGACAGGGTGCCTCATTCTTGGATCACCAAAACCCTAGAGATCTTCAAGGTGGCAGATAACATCAGAAAGTTGATGGGCAAAAGTATGAAGTCCTGGAAAACAGAGTTACATCAGCTGGAGAATCCTTGGGAGGCGTGAAGATCAAGAGAGGTATCTTCCAGGGAGATAGTCTGTACCCTGACCAATATACTGCGAAAAGTGAGAGCAGGATACAAGTTGGGAAAGGGAGAGCTTACCATCAATCATCTCCTCTTCATGGACGATCTTAACCTCTTCGGGAAGAGTGAGAAGGAGTTGGATGTGCTTGTTGACACAGTCCGTATTTTCAGCAATGATATATGTATGCAATTTGGTATTAGTAAGTGTGGAGTCCTTGTTATGAAGGGGGGTAAATTGAGCAGAAGTAACGGAATCCAGGTACCAACATGAGATGATAATGGGAAATTGACACTGAAGAAGGATACAAGTATTTGGATGTTCCGGAGGCTGATGACATGAAGAACAAAAAAATGAAGGAATTGATAAGATCTGAATACATTCGGAGAGTAAGGAGCGTATTAAAGTCACACCTGAACAGTAGGAATGCCATAAGTGCAGTAAATTCCCGAGCTGTGTCTATTATTAGGTACAGTGCGGGAATTCTGAGGTGGAATCTTGCTGAACAAAAAGAAATGGATAGGAAGACTAGGAAGCTATTGACTATCTACAACATGTTCCACAAGAGGAGTGATGTCGATAGACTCTACTTAAGGAGATCTGAAGGGGGAAGAGGTCTTATCAGCATAGAGGACTGTGTTCAGATGGAGAAAAACAACCTACACAAATACGTGATTGATAGTAAGGACCCAATGCTCAGAATTGTACTGAAGGAGAGGACAATAGACCAGGTGATGTCCAAGGAGGAAATAACAACGAGGAGAAAGAGCAGCCTTCATGAAAAATCCCTTCAAAGTACCTTCTTTGAGAAAACTGAATTCAGAGATCCACAGACATGGAACTGGTTGAGAAGAGGTGACCTTAAAAAAGCTACAGAAGGAATGCTAATGGCTGCGCAAGAGCAGGCCCTCAAAACGAAGTGGCTGAAACACCATATTGACAAGGAGGAGGCTAGCCCACTGTGCAGGATCTATGGAGAGAGAGAGAGGAGACTGTGGCTCACATTGTATCCGAGTGTAAACACCTAGCCCAGACTCACTATAAAGGCTGGAGACATGATGGGCAGGGTGATCCACTGGCACCTATGCAATGTAAACAATTTACCACATTCTGAGAAGTGGTATGAGCATAAGCCAGAGTCGGTGATAGAAAACGATCAGGTGAAGGTGTTATGGGATTTTAGGATACAGACGGACAAGAAACTGGAACACAATAGACCTGACCTGGTGGTTTTGGACAAAGAAGAAAGATCGTGCCTGATTGTGGATGTGGCCAATGCTCAGAACTGTACTGAAGGAGGGGACAGTAGGCCAGGGGATGTCCAAGGAGGAAATAACATCAAGGAGGAAGAGCAGCCTTAGGGGAAAATCCCTTCATAGTACCTTCTTTGAGAAAACTGAATTTAGAGATCCACAGACATGGAACTGGTTGAGAAGAGGAGACCTCAAAAAGGCTACAGAAGGAATGCTAATGGCTGCGCAGGAGCAGGCCCTCAAAACGAAGTGGTTGAAGCACCATATCTACAAGGAGGAGGCTAGCCCACTGTGCAGGATCTGTGGAGAGAGAGAGGAGACTGTGGCTCACATTGTGTCCGAGTGTAAACACCTAGCCCAGACCCACTATAAGGGCTGGAGACACGATGTGATGGGCAGGGTGATCCACTGGCACCTGTGCAAAGTAAACAATTTACCACATTCTGAGAAATGGTATGAGCATAGGCCAGAGGCGGTGATGGAGAACAATCAGGTGAAGGTGCTGTGGGATTTTAGGATACAGACGGACAAAAAACTGGAACACAATAGACCTGACCTGGTGGTTGTGGACAAAGAAAAAAGATCGTGCCTGATTGTGGATGTGGCCTGCCCGTTCGACACGAGAGTGCAAGAGAAGGAGAGGGAGAAAATTAACCGATACCAGGACCTGGAGTGGGAGGTGAAAGGGATTTGGAACTGCCATGAAGTCAAAGTGATCCCGATTGTCATAGGCGCACTGGGGACTATCTCCAAAAGTTTCCAGGGATGGTTAAAGAAAATCGGCCCCTTCACGCTTTTTGGAACGCTTCAAAAGGTATGCTTGCTTGGAACAGCAAGAACCCTCCGATACGTCCTGAATATCTGAGGCTGCAGGTAGTGGCTTGATATTCAATCCAACGGACTTTCCAGTTAACCAACATCAATGACTGAGATTCAAGGAATAACAACAATAATAATAATAATAATAATAATAATAATGCTTGCTTGGAACAGCAAGAACCCTCCGATACGTCCTGAATATCTGAGGCTGCAGGTAGTGGCTTGATATTCATTCCAACGGACTTTCCAGTTAACCAACATCAATGACTGAGATTCAAGGAATAACGACAACAACAATAATAATAATAATGATTTCTTTATTAACCACAAGGGTTTACATAAAGTAGACATTAAGGACAGTGCAGGACAATACAGGACGGTACAAATGGGCATTTCTGCGTGTAAAAAAAAAAAAAAATAATAATAATAATAATAATAATAATAATAATAATAATAATAATAATAATAATAATAATAATAATAATAATAATAATAATAATAATAATAATAATAATAATAATAATCACTGGTTGTGACTTGGTGATAACTCGTATAAACATAAAGCAAGATAAATGCAAATAATAATAATAATAATAATAATAATAATAAATGGAAGAAGCGACTGAGTGGGCAAATCGGGGAAATGAGAAATGACATAGGAAAGCTTGAGTCACTACTGAATGGGACACTAAAAAACATAGGCACTAAAAATAGACTGGAAATAAAATACAAAACTAGGAGTAAAAAGCTAAATATTATCATAGAGGAATTGAAGCAACGCATTGTAGCAAAGAGTGCCAAAATCAGGCGATACGAGAACAGAGTCAGTCAGTATAAACAGAACCGCATGTTCGACAACAACCAGAAGATGCTGTTTGGACAGCTTGAGGGGAAAGAAAGAGGCAACGACTTGATCCCTGGGGCGGAACAAGCTAAAACATTCTGGAGAGGAATATGGGAGCAGGATGTTAGACACAATGCCCAGGCAGGGTGGATTGAGACCGTACAGAGGGAGATCGGTGAGCAGGCACAGCAACAGACTGATTTGAGTATCACAGTTGAAACTCTTAAGGGGCAAGCCAAAAAACTAACCAACTGGAAATCACCAGGCCCAGATGGTGTGCAGGGGTATTGGATTAAACATTTAACATCCCTCCACCCGAAGCTGACGGCCATGTTCAATGACTGCTTGGTGTCGAGTGAGGTGCCAGAGTGGTTGACAAAAGGTACCACAGTTCTGATAATGAAAGACCGAATCAAGGGTAATGATGTTACCAACTATAGACCTATCACATGTCTGCCCGTAATGTGGAAACTGTTGACGAGCATTGTGTCTGAGGAAATCTACCATCACCTCCACACAAACAACTTGTTGCCGGACGAACAGAAAGGATGCCGAAAGAAGTCACGTGGTACAAAGGACCAGTTGCTTATTGATAAGATGGTAATGGGGAATTGCAGGAGGAGACACACTGATCTTGCCATGGGATGGATAGACTACAGAAAGGCATTTGACATGGTGCCTCATTCCTGGATCACCAAAAGCCTGGAGATCTTCAGGGTGGCAGATAACATCAGACAGTTGCTGGGCAGGAGTATGGGGTCCTGGGAGACAGAGTTGACATCAACTGGAGTATCCTTGGGAAGCGTGAAGATCAAGAGAGGTATCTTCCAGGGAGATAGCCTGTCCCCTCTGTTGTTTGTCCTTGCCCTGATGCCCTTGACCATTATGCTGCGAAAAGTGAGAGCAGGATACAAGTTGGGAAGGGGAGAGCTTACCATCAATCACCTCCTCTTCATGGACGATCTTAAGCTCTTCGGGAAAAGTGAGAAGGAGTTGGATGTGCTTGTTGACACTGTCCGTATTTTCAGCAGTGATATATGTATGCAGTTTGGTATTGGTAAATGTGGAGTCATTGTGATGAGGAGGGGTAGGTTGAGCAGAAGTAACGGGATCCAGATACCAACAGGTGAGATGATAAAGGAAATTGACTCTGAGGAAGGATACAAGTATTTGGGCGTCCTGGAGGCTAATGGCATAAAGAACAAAAAAATGAAGGAATTGTTAAGAACTGAATACATTCGGAGAGTAAGGAGCGTATTGAAGTCACATCTGAACAGCAGAAATGCCATAAGCGCAGTAAATTCCCGAGCTGTGTCTATTATTAGGTACAGTGCGGGAATTCTGAGATGGAATGTTGCTGAACAAAAAGAAATGGATAGGAAGACTAGGAAGCTATTGACTATCTACAACATGTTCCACAAGAGGAGTGATGTCGATAGACTCTACCTAAGGAGATCTGAGGGTGGAAGAGGTCTTATCAGCATAGAGGACTGTGTTCAGATGGAGAAAAACAACCTATACAAATACGTGACCTATAGTAAGAAGCCAATGCTCAGAGCTGTACTGAAGGAGGGGACAGTAGGCCAGGGGATACCCAAGGAGGAAATAACATCAAGGAGGAAGAGCAGCCTTAAGGGAAAATCCCTTCATAGTACCTTCTTTGAGAAAACTGAATTTAGAGATCCACAGACATGGAACTGGTTGAGAAGAGGAGACCTCAAAAAGGCTACAGAAGGAATGCTAATGGCTGCGCAGGAGCAGGCCCTCAAAACGAAGTGGTTGAAGCACCATATCTACAAGGAGGAGGCTAGCCCACTGTGCAGGATCTGTGGAGAGAGAGAGGAGACTGTGGCTCACATTGTGTCCGAGTGTAAACACCTAGCCCAGACCCACTATAAGGGCTGGAGACACGATGTGATGGGCAGGGTGATCCACTGGCACCTGTGCAAAGTAAACAATCTACCACATTCTGAGAAATGGTATGAGCATAGGCCAGAGGCGGTGATGGAGAACAGTCAGGTGAAGGTGCTGTGGGATTTTAGGATACAGACGGACAAAAAACTGGAACACAATAGACCTGACCTGGTGGTTGTGGACAAAGAAAAAAGATCGTGCCTGATTGTGGATGTGGCCTGCCCGTTCGACACGAGAGTGCAAGAGAAGGAGAGGGAGAAAATTAACCGATACCAGGACCTAAAGTGGGAGGTGAAAAGGATTTGGAACTGCCATGAAGTCAAAGTGATCCCGATTGTCATAGGCGCACTGGGGACTATCTCCAAAGGTTTCCAGGGATGGTTAAAGAAAATCGGCCCCTTCACGCTTTTTGGAACGCTTCAAAAGGCATGCTTGCTTGGAACGGCAAGAACCCTCCGATACGTCCTGAATATCTGAGGCTGCAGGTAGTGGCTTGATATTCAATCCAACGGACTTTCCAGTTAACCAACATCAATGACTGAGATTCAAGGAATAACAATAACAATAATAAATAATAATGAGCTGTTAGCCCAACTTTACAATGAAATAGTTAAGGAACCAGAAAAGATACCATCATGGCTAGTTAACGGCATTACATTCCTGCTTCCGAAGAATGTTGAGACAAACAATCCCCAAAATTACAGACCGATAACTTGCTTGACCACAATGTATAACATTTTAATATCAGTCCTAACCGAATATACAAATTCCCGAGCTGTGTCTATTATTAGGTACAGTGCGGGAATTCTGAGATGGAATGTTGCTGAACAAACAGAAATGGATAGGAAGACTAGGAAGCTATTGACTATCTACAACATGTTCCACAAGAGGAGTGATGTCGATAGACTCTACCTAAGGAGATCTGAGGGTGGAAGAGGTCTTATCAGCATAGAGGACTGTGTTCAGATGGAGAAAAACAACCTATACAAATACGTGACCTATAGTAAGGAGCCAATGCTCAAAACTGTACTGAAGGAGGGGACAGTAGGCCAGGGGATGTCCAAGGAGGAAATAACATCAAGGAGGAAGAGCAGCCTTAAGGGAAAATCCCTTCATAGTACCTTCTTTGAGAAAACTGAATTTAGAGATCCACAGACATGGAACTGGTTGAGAAGAGGAGACCTCAAAAAGGCTACAGAAGGAATGATAATGGCTGCGCAGGAGCAGGCCCTCAAAACGAAGTGGTTGAAGCACCATATTTACAAGGAGGAGGCTAGCCCACTGTGCAGGATCTGTGGAGAGAGAGAGGAGACTGTGGCTCACATTGTGTCCGAGTGTAAACACCTAGCCCAGACCCACTATAAGGGCTGGAGATACGATGTGATGGGCAGGGTGATCCACTGGTACCTGTGCAAAGTAAACAATTTACCACATTCTGAGAAATGGTATGAGCATAGGCCGGAGGCGGTGATGGAGAACAATCAGGTGAAGGTGCTGTGGGATTTTAGGATACAGACGGACAAAAAACTGGAACACAATAGACCTGACCTGGTGGTTGTGGACAAAGAAAAAAGATCGTGTCTGATTGTGGATGTGGCCTGCCCGTTCGACACGAGAGTGCAAGAGAAGGAGAGGGAGAAAATTAACCGATACCAGGACCTAAAGTGGGAGGTGAAAAGGATTTGGAACTGCCATGAAGTCAAAGTGATCCCGATTGTCATAGGCGCACTGGGGACTATCTCCAAACGTTTCCAGGGATGGTTAAAGAAAATCGGCCCCTTCACGCTTTTTGGAACGCTTCAAAAGGCATGCTTGCTTGGAACAGCAAGAACCCTCCGATACGTCCTGAATATCTGAGGCTGCAGGTAGTGGCTTGATATTCATTCCAACGGACTTTCCAGTTAACCAGCATCAATGACTGAGATTCAAGGAATAACAACAATAATAATAATAATAATAATTAATAATGAGCTGTTAGCCCAACTTTACAATGAAATAGTTAAGGAACCAGAAAAGATACCATCATGGCTAGTTAACGGCATTACATTCCTGCTTCCGAAGAATGTTGAGACAAACAATCCCCAAAATTACAGACCGATAACTTGCTTGACCACAATGTATAACATTTTAATATCAGTCCTAACTGAATATACATATGACCACCTGATAACATATGACCTATTTCCCAATGAGCAGAAAGGGTGTAAACGAGGCTCATATGGCTGTAAGGATCAGCTTTTGGTTAACAAAATGATACTGGAAGATTGTCATAATAGACTCAAAACTCTATCAATTGCTTGGATAGATTATAAAAAAAGCATTCGATAGTTTGCCACACAGTTGGATTGAAAAATGTTTAGAGATTTTCAAAATATCTCCCGTTGTCAGGAGGTTCTTGTCATTCAGTATGAAGATATGGAAAACGACACTCCTTTTGAATAGTGAAACAAAATCACTGGAAGCTGGAGAAGTTAATATTAATTGTGGAATTTTTCAGGGTGACTCTTTATCACCACTTTTATTCTGCATCGCACTTATACCATTAATAAAATGCTCAATGAAACAAAACATGGATATAAAGTCTATGACAAAACCATTAATCACTTGTTCTACATGGATGACCTGAAACTATTTGCAAAAAATGATGAACAATTGCAAGGGCTATTATCCACTGTGGAGCCGTTCAATTAAAATGGAGTTTGGACTAGATAAATGCGCCAAAGCAACGTTCACCAGAGGAAAGCTGCTGAAAAGTTCAGATATTAATCTTGATCGGGGGAATGTGATAAGAGAACTTGATCAAGAGGAAACTTACAAATATCTAGGTGTTTGTGAAGGAGACGGAATCAAACACTCGACAATGAGGGAAAGGATAAGGAAGGAATGTTACCGCAGAGTAAGAGCAATCTTAAGAACGGAATTGAATGCAAGGGATAGGATCGATGCCATAAACACGCTTGCCATACCAGTAGTAACCTACAGTTACAATGTCATCAACTGGTCAAGCACAGAGATCCGTAGGCTCGATACAAATATTAGAAAATTCTTAACCATGCACAGAATGCATCACCCTAAGGCAGATACAGATAGAATATATCTCCCTAGGAAAGAAGGAGGAGGTGGGTTAATCCAGTTAGATATTGCGTTGAAAACTGCAACAACTGGATTATCTACATATCAAAGGGAATCACATGATTGGATGATCAAACGCGTTTTGAAACACGAAAGCATCAAAAGATCATACTCCATTACAAAAGATGCACAAAGATACAGTAATGGACTACAAATTTCAGAAGTCCCATTTACTGCTGAAATGGAAAACACAGAAAAAGCAAAGCAGGTAAAAATAACTACAAAGAAAGAACTGCTAGAGAAACTGGCTAAGAAATGGCAAGAAAAGCCTCTGTATGGAAAATACCCAGAGCGAGCTAACAATCCTGATGTTGACAAAACTTTAACCCATCAGTGGTTGGCATCCTCTGGACTGAAATCGGAGACTGAAGGACTGATTATATCAGCACAAGATCAGTGTCTGCCAACAAAATATTACCAACTAACATAATAAAAAATGGATGCAGCCCATTATGCCGTGCATGTGAAAAACAACCAGAGACCATTGATCATATAATTTCAATTTGCAGTCCTATAGCTCCAACCGAATACCTAAATAGGCATGACAGAGCTACACAATACATACATTGGATAATGTGTAAGCATTTTGACCTTCCCCATCAAAAGAATTGGTGGGAGCATCAACCACCTCCCATACTTGAAAAAATCACATCTCAATCTTGTGAAACTTTAGCATCCAAAGAGACCGAAAAATATATGCAAATAGACCTGATATAATACTGAAGGACTTTAAAAAGAGGATATGCCTGCTAATTGATATGTCCGTTCCAATAGACAAGAATGTATCTATAAAAACATTTGAAAAATTGAGCAAGTGTAAGGACCTGGAGATAGAAATTGGAAAAATGTGGAAATTGAGAACTAAAACAATACCAGTGGTTGTAGGCGCTCTAGGAATGATACCTAAGGGGTCTAATGATTACTTATCGCAAATCCCAGGAAACCCGCGTATAGGAGAAATACAAAAGATAGTACTAATGGGAACTGCCCATATACTAAGGAAGATTCTGTCAATATAAGTACATCACAAGTCTAAACACCTAAAGATACATGTGTGTGTATGTATGTTCTTTCTTGAACATGGCGGACCTTGTTGTCTCTTGAGGTCACTGGTTGTGACTTGGTGATAACTCGTATGAACATAAAGCAAGATAAATGCAGCTGTAATAATAATAATAATAATAATAATAATAATAATAATAATGTAAGGGATGTCAATACTCTAGTTGTGTTAAAATAAGTTATATTCTGAACTGGATTCTAAATAAATTAGCAAAAGTAGAAATAGAGAAAAAGAAACAAGGAAGAAAAAACAGGAAAAAAAGAAATAGGAAGAAAAACAGAAAAAAATAATAGAAATAACTAAAAAAAAAAAACATGCAGAAAATGAAAGCAAAAACTGTTTTGTATGTTGACGGAAGCCAACAAATTGAAAATAGAGGCTGAAGCCACTAAAAGCATTTAATAATACAGAATACATTAAGAAAGTGTTTGTATGGAGAACAACTTAATCACATTGTATCTGATGTCTAGGTTTAGTGAAGAACGATATATATATCTACAAACATGTAGATGTTGTTTAAGAGAGAGAGAGAGAGAGAGTGAGAGAGAGAGAGAGAGAGAGAGAGAGAGAGAGAGAGAGAGAGAGAGAGAGAGAGAGAGAGAGAGAGAGAGAGAGAGAGAGACCGACCTGTGGATATATTTTAGGCAAAAGGGTGAGAGAGTCCTAGAAACCTGTAGATATATTTTAGGCAATAGAGATATACCTAGAAACATGAAGATATATTTTAGGCAATAGAGATATACCTACAAACATGTAGATATATTATAGGCAAGAGAGATATATCTACAAGTATGTAGATATATTTTAGGCAAGAGAGATATACCTACAAACATGTAGATATATTTTAAGCAAGAGAGATATATCTACAAGTATGTAGACATATTTTAGGCAATAGAGATATACCTACAAACATGTAGATGTATTTTAGGCAATAGAGATATACCTACAAACATGTAGATATATTTTAAGCAAGAGAGATATATCTACAAACATGTAGATATATTTTAAGCAAGAGAGATATATCTACAAACATGTAGATATATTTTAAGCAAGAGAGATATATCTACAAACATGTAGATATATTTTAGGCAATAGAGATTTATCTACAAACATGGAGATATATTTTAGGCAAGAGAGATATACCTACAAACATGTAGATATATTTTAGGCAAGAGAGATATACCTACAAACATGTAGATATATTTTAAGCAAGAGAGATATATCTACAAGTATGTAGACATATTTTAGGCAATAGAGATATACCTACAAACATGTAGATATATTTTAGGCAATAGAGATATACCTACAAACATGGAGATATATTTTAGGCAAGAGAGATATACCTACAAACATGTAGATATATTTTAA
This sequence comes from Eledone cirrhosa, assembly GCA_964016885.1. Taxonomy (NCBI): domain Eukaryota; kingdom Metazoa; phylum Mollusca; class Cephalopoda; order Octopoda; family Eledonidae; genus Eledone; species Eledone cirrhosa. The sequence goes on from OZ024741.1 coordinate 220,564,940, forward strand.
GCAAGAGAGATATATCTACAAGTATGTAGATATATTTTAGGCAATAGAGATATACCTACAAACATGGAGATATATTTTAGGCAATAGAGATATACCTACAAACATGTAGATATATTTTAAGCAAGAGAGATATATCTACAAACATGTAGATATATTTTAGGCAATAGAGATTTATCTACAAACATGGAGATATATTTTAGGCAAGAGAGATATACCTACAAACATGTAGATATATTTTAGGCAAGAGAGATATACCTACAAACATGTAGATATATTTTAAGCAAGAGAGATATATCTACAAGTATGTAGACATATTTTAGGCAATAGAGATATACCTACAAACATGTAGATATATTTTAGGCAATAGAGATATACCTACAAACATGTAGATATATTTTAAGCAAGAGAGATATATCTACAAACATGTAGATATATTTTAGGCAAGAGAGATTTATCTACAAACATGGAGATATATTTTAGGCAAGAGAGATATACCTACAAACATGTAGATATATTTTAGGCAAGAGAGATATACCTACAAACATGTAGATATATTTTAAGCAAGAGAGATATATCTACAAGTATGTAGATATATTTTAGGCAATAGAGATATACCTACAAACATATAGATATATTTTAGGCAATAGAGATATACCTACAAACATGTAGATATATTTTAGGCAATAGAGATATACCTACAAAACATGTAGATATATTTTATTCAGAAACATGTAGATGTATTTTAGACGAGAGAGAGAGAGAGAGAGAGAGTGAGAGAGAGAGAGAGAGAGAGAGAGAGAGAGAGAGAGAGAGAGAGAGAGAGAGAGAGAGAGAGGGGAGAGAGAGATGTAGATGTAAGTTAGACAAGAGAGAGAGAGAGAGATGTAGATTTAAGTTAGACAAGAGAGAGAGAGAGAGATATCTACATAGAGATGTATTTTAGGCAAGAGAAATCTATTGAGAAAAGTGTAAATATATTTTGTAGAAATTACGCCAGTATTATGAAATACCTAAGGTTTGCTCCAGAAATTGTTTAAGAAAATATTATAATGACTCTCTTCTGCAATATGTCGGTAATGAAGCACAATAGAGTGAAAAGTGACTGATTGAACGTCTCAAGAGGGTCAGCTGAAAAGTTAATAAGACAGCTATGAAGGAGTGATGCTAGGACTGTGAAATCTTGCATGCATTAATTTCAACTCTTCTTATTAATTTCTTATTATTTCTTTCCATGGACTATGTTGAAAAATAAACCTCATTTGGTCATTCCATGAGGGTATCTTGGTCAGTCCATGAACTTTCCAGCCAAAGCTGTGTGTGTGTGTGTGTGTGTGTGTGTGTGTGTTTGTGTGTGTGTGTGTGTGTGTGTGTGTGTCTTGCGTGTGTGTGTGTCTTGATTGTCTTTGAGCATGGATCTAGACCATCGGGGTGAAATTAGGTTCTATATTAACAAAAACAACCCAACATAAAGACAAATAATAATGGTTTTTGTAAGATGATATATTTGTAAAGTTGGTGCACATTCGATTTGGTTGAGGTAACCCACAATGAATGACTGGTACATATTTTATCGAAACTCGAATGTCAAAAAGTAAAAAAAAAAGAAAAATAACGTTGACACTAGTGAGATTGAAACTCAGAAATTTGCAGATTGAAAGTAAACATTGTACGAGGGTAGGCTGAAAAGTTCATAGGCTGAGCATGGTACTCTCATGGAATGACCTAATGAGGTTTATTTTTCAACATAGTCCCTGGAAAGAAACAATACAGTTATTAATAAGAAGAGTTGAAATTAATGCATGCAAGATTTCACAGCTCTAGCGATTAATTCATTATAACCAGCCTATGAATTTTCAGCCGACTATCATATATATCCTTCTACAGTGATAGAGCTGGCCTTTCAATAATTAAACACCCTTTGAATAACGTACACTATGGAGGCCCTTAAGCACCATACCGAAAGGATATGGTAGAAATGCACCTAATGGCATTATGTTATCCCAATATTAGGGCAGTGGATTAGAAGAATAATTAGTTTATCGGATGAATTATAACACAGTATTTTGTAAGGCCCTCTGGTTTAGGGTCGATAAAAGAAAGTACTGGTAATGTACAGGGATTTGTATAATCGATTTTCCTAACCTCCCAGATTTGTTGGCCTTTTGTATAAATTAGAAACCACTATTTTGTGTAGGTGCGTGGCCTAATGCTTCGGGTGTTGGACTTGCGATTATAAAACTTCATTTTACGTTGCCGCAATATATTCACTTTAAAATGAGTACCAGCAATAGGCGGAATTTTAACTCTGCAATGGACTGGCGTCCTGTCTAGGGGAAGGGGAGTCTTGTACTGTTAGTCTCTTAACGCCAAGACTTCATATGGTTCTGTAAGTAAATAATGTCTTACTACTATCATGATGTCACCACCTATGATATCAAAGGACATGTATCCAGGTTAATATTATCATTAGTTAAGATAATAAGTTCAAATGGTCTGAGTTCAAATCAAGCCGAAGTTAACTTTGACTTTCATCCTTAAGGGGTCGATAAAATAAAGTTCCAGTAATGCACTGGATAATTGCTGGCCTTGTGCCAAAAGTAGAAACAATTTTCATTAGTTGTTTTTTACGACTGTATGACCTCAACAATATTATAATCCACTAATAATCTCTTGGCACATCATTGTCTCTATATTAACATTGATCAAATAACGTAATTCCACCCAATGATAGATACACTACGTTAGCGTAAAATGTCACTATTGATAAGACGTTATTTAAGATAATAGCATACCAAATGCGTGGATTTATGGCAAGTGTGTTGCATTGTCGATCATAACGTCTTAAGTTCGATTCCTGGACCGAGTTGTGTGTTGTGTTCTTGAGCAAAACACTTCATTTCACATTGTTCCTGCATACTCAGCTGAGAGTGAGTACCAGCAACAGCTGGGTGCTTAAACCAGCGATGGGACTGGAGTGCTGTCGAGGGGACAGTCGTGTACTCTCAGGCGCCAACCTGGAGAACCTCAGGGGTCGTGACAGAGTTTAGATTTTTAGATATCAAATAATGTGGAGTTACAACGACGTTACAAAATATGTGTCTCAAGCTTATGACGTCTGTGGACAATTTCACAACAATGACGTCTGTGGACAATTTCACAACAATGACGTCTGTGGACAATCTCACAACAATGACCTCTGTGGACAATCTCACAACAATGACCTCTGTGGACAATCTCACAACAATGACGTCTGTGGACAATTTCACAACAATGACGTCTGTGGGTAATCTCACAACAATGATGCCTATGGGTAATCTCACAACAATGACGTCTCTGGACAATCTCACAACAATGAGGTCTGTGGACAATCTCACAACAATGACGTCTGTGGACAATCTCACAACAATGAGGTCTGTGGACAATCTCACAACAATGACGTCTGTGGACAATCTCACAACAATGACTTCTGTGGACAATCTCACAACAATGACGTCTGTGGGCAATTTCACAACAATGACGTCTGTGGGTAATCTCACAACAATGACGTCTGTGGGTAATCTCACAACAATGACGTCTGTGGGTAATCTCACAACAATGACGTCTGTAGGTAATCTCACAACAATGACCTCTGTGGACAATCTCACAACAATGACGTCTGTGGGTAATCTCACAACAATGATGTCTGTGGGTAATCTCACAACAATGACCTCTGTGGACAATCTCACAACAATGACATCTGTGGGCAATCTCACAACAATGACGTCTGTGGGTAATCTCACAACAATGACCTCTGTGGACAATCTCACAACAATGACGTCTGTAGGTAATCTCACAACAATGACATCTGTGGGCAATCTCACAACAATGACGTCTGTGGGTAATCTCACAACAATGACGTCTCTGGACAATCTCACAACAATGACCTCTGTGGACAATCTCACAACAATGACATCTCTGGACAATTTCACAACAATGACCTCTGCGGACAATCTCACAACAATGACCTCTGTGCACAATCTCACAACAATGACGTCCGTGGACAATCTCACAACAATGACGTCCATAGACAATCTCACAACAATGACTTCTGTTGGCAATCTCAAAACAACGACGTCTGTGGACAATCTCACAACAATGACGTCTGTGGACAATCTCACAACAACGACGTCTGTGGACAATCTCAAAAGAACGACGTCTGTGGACAATCTCACAACAACGACGTCTGTGGACAATCTCAAAAGAACGACGTCTGTGGACAATCTCACAGCAACAACATCATATAAATTAGGAAAACTCCACATTACATCATTTGTGTGACGTCATCTATTACATCACTTTTAGGCTGAATACGTCATCATTGTTGAGACCACTGACGAGGTGACGTCATCCACGTTGTCACCACTGACAAGAAGACGTCATCCACGTTTTCACCACAGACGAGATGACGCCATGTAGATGTCAACTCTGACGAGACGACATTATCCACGTTGTCACAACTGTTGGGATGACGTCATCCATGTTGTCACCAATGACGAGATGACGTTATCCACGTTGTCACCACTGACGGGATGACGTCATCCACGTTGTCACCACCGACTAGATGACATCATCCACGTTGTCACTACTGACGGGATGACGTCATTCACGTTGTCACCACTGACGAGATGACGTTATCCACGTTGTAACCACTAACGTTACGACGTCATCCAGATGTTACCACTGATTTAGTGAAGTCATCCAGATGTTACCACCGACGGGATGACGTTCTCCCCGTTGTCACCTCTGACCATGTGACATCATCCCTGTTGTTACCACCGTCGAGGTGGCATCTATTATGTCTTCACTGGCCAGGTGAAGTCATGTAGATGTTACCAGACTAGATGACGTCATCCAGATGTAACTCGTTGTCACCACCGACGAGATGACATCATCTATTATGTCACCACTTACGAGGTGACGTCATCCAGATGTCACCACTGGCTATATGACATTATTCTCGTTGTCACCGGTGACGAGATTACATCATCTATTATGTCACCAATACCGAGATGACGTCATCCAGATGTCACTAATGACTAGATGACGTCATCCATATGTCACTGGTGTGCCCACACTCTCTCTTATGATATCATCTATGATGTCATTGCCGTCCCAACACAATTATGTCATTGCGATAACGTCATAATTTCATTATCGGTGATTGTCACCATTAACTGAGATGAAACAGAAAACCACAGCCTGTGACGATAGTATTAAGGTGGTGTTGTGGTGGTGGTTGTTGTGGTTGTTGTTGTGGTGGTTGTTGTTGTGGTGGTTGTTGTTGTGGTGGTGGTTGTTGTTGCGGTGGTTGTTGTTGTTGTGGTGGTGGTTGTTGTTGTGGTGGTTGTTGTTGTGATGGTGGTGGTTGGTGTGGTGGTTGTTGTTGTTGTTGTTGTCGTTGTTGTGGTGGTTGTTGTTGTGGTGGTTGTTGTTGTGGTGGTGGTTGTTGTTGTGGTGGTTGTTGTTGTTGTTGTCGCTGTTGTGGTTGTTGTTGTTGTGGTTGTTGTGGTGGTGGTGGTGGTTGCTGTGGTGGTTGTTGTTGTTGTCGCTGTTGTGGTTGTTGTTGTGGTGGTTGTTGTTGTGGTGGTTGTTGTTGTTGTGGTGGTTGTTGTTGTGGTGGTTGTTGTTGTTGTTGTGGTGGTTGTTGTTGTGGTGGTTGTTGTTGTGGTGGCGGTTGTTGTTGTGGTGGTTGTTGTTGTTGTGGTGGTGGTTGCTGTGGTGGTGGTTGTTGTTGTGGTGGTTGTTGTTGTGGTGGTGGTTGTTGTTGGTGTGGTGGTTGTTGTTATGGTGGTGGTTGTTGTTGTGGTGGTGGTTGTTGTTGTTGTTGTTGTTGTTGTTGGTGTGGTGGTGGTCGTTGTGGTGGTTGTTGTTGTTGTTGTTGTTGTGGTGGTTGTTGTTGTTGTGGTGGTTGTTGTTGTGGTGGTTGTTGTTGTGGTGGTGGTTGTTGTTGTTGTTGTTGTTGTGGTTGTTGTTGTTGTGGTGGTTGTTGTTGTGGTGGTTGTTGTTGTGGTGGTTGTTGTTGTTGTTGTGGTGGTGGTTGCTGTGGTGGTTGTTGTTGTTGTTGTCGTTGTTGTTGTGGTAGTTGTTGTTGTTGTGGTGGTTGTTGTTGTGGTGGTGGTTGTTGTTGTGGTGGTTGTTGTTGTGGTGGTGGTTGTTGTTGTGGTGGTTGTTGTTGTGGTGGTGGTTGTTGTTGTGGTGGTTGTTGTTGTTGTGGTGGTTGTTGTTGTTGTGGTGGTGGTTGCTGTGGTGGTGGTGGTTGCTGTGGTGGTTGTTGTTGTGGTGGTTGTTGTTGTTGTGGTGGTTGCTGTGGTGGTGGTGGTTGCTGTGGTTGTTGTGGTGGTTGTTGTTGTGGTGGTTGTTGTTGTGGTGGTGGTTGTTATTGCGGTGGTTGTTGTTGTGGTGGTGGTTGTTGTTGTGGTGGTTATTGTTGTAGTGGTGGTGGTAGTTGTTGTGGTTGTTGTTGCAGTTGTTGATGTTGTTGTTGTTGCTGATGTTGTTTCTACTGCTATTGTTGATGTTGGCTTTGCCGTTGTTGTCTCTGCACCTCACTTAAATCATGTCATACAGTTACAGACCAAGAACATATAGAATAATTGTTTCTACTTTAGGCACAAGGCCAGCAATTACCCAGTGCATTACTGGTACTTTATTTTATCGACCCCGTAAGGATGAAAGGCAAAGTCAACCTCGGCGGGATTTGAACTCAGATCGTAAAATATAGAATAATGTCGTCTTCTATCTACAGAGTGGTTGTCACGGATGGAATGTCTTTCATTATAGATTGTAGATCATCTGCTGGCTTAGAGTTGACCTGGGGCTAAACAACATCAAACCATACGTTATATTTATGAAGACAATTATCGTTCAGAAGACATCTGCTTCAGATTCTTCCCCTTATTTCTCTTTCTATCTTTCTATCTCGTTTACCCCTTCATTGTTTCTCTCTCTTTCTTTCCCTCACTTTCTTTCCCTCTCTTTCTTTCTTTCTTTCTTTCTTTCTTTCTTTCTTTCTTTCTTTCCCTTTTATCTTTTTATTCAACTATTCGCCCCCTCTCTATCTATCTATCTATCTATCTATCTATCTATCTATCTATCTATCTATCTATCTATCTATCTATCTATCTATCTATCTATATCTATCTATCTATCTATATATCTCTATCTCTCTATATATAATTATTTGTCTGTCCCTCAAACATGTCCCCCCCTCTCCACCTTCCCCTCTCCCTTTCTCGCTCCCCCCTCTCCCTATCTCGCTCTCCCCACCTCCCCTCTCCCTATCTCCTTCTCCCTATCTCCCTCACGCTCTGTACACAGTATCCACACTCATGTATATACACACACACACACGCACACACACACACACTATTCACAATGCTGTCTGTATACACTATACACATACATACAACAATTGCACTTATATCATATCATTACACACGCACACACACGTGTTCACTGTATACACACTCATACATACACCATACACATTGCATTCTGTACACATTACACACATCCATACAACTGCACTTATATCATCTTTATACACACACACACATGCACACAGGCACACACATATGCACATACATATGCCCACATATATGCAGACATGCAACACACACGTACATGTACACACTACACACTCCTCTACACACCACATCATTTGCACTCGTATTTCATTTCACACACACGTAGACACACACATATATATATCCGTGTACACACTATACACACTGCTGTCTATACACTCTACACACATACGTAGACACACACACTATACACACTGCTGTCTATACACACTATACACACATCTGCTGTCTATACACACTATACACACTGCTGTCTATACACAATATACACACATCTGCTGTCTATACACACTATACATACATCTGCTGTCTATACACACTATACACACTGCTGTCTATACACACTAAACACACTGGTGTCTATACACACTATACACACTGCTGTCTATACACACTATACACACTGCTGTCTATACACACTATACACACTGCTGTCTATACACACTATACACACTGGTGTCTATACACACTATACACACTGCTGTCTATACACACTAAACACACTGGTGTCTATACACACTATACACACTGCTGTCTATACACACTATACACACTGCTGTCTATACACACTATACACACTATACACACTAAACACACTGGTGTCTATACACACTATACACACTGCTGTCTATACACACTATACACACTGGTGTCTATACACACTATACACACTGCTGTCTATACACACTAAACACACTGGTGTCTATACACACTATACACAGATCTGCTGTCTATACACACTATACACACTGCTGTCTATACACACTATACACACTGCTGTCTATACATACTATACACACATCTGCTGTCTATACACACTATACACACTGGTGTCTATACACACTATACACACTGCTGTCTATACACACTATACACACATCTGCTGTCTATACACACTATACACACTGGTGTCTATACACACTATACACACTGCTGTCTATACACACTAAACACACTGCTGTCTATACACACTATACACACAGCTGTCTATACACACTATACACACTGCTGTCTATACACACTATACACACTGGTGTCTATACACACTATACACACTGGTGTCTATACACACTATACACACTGCTGTCTATACACACTAAACACATCTGCTGTCTATACACACTATACACACTGCTGTCTATACACACTATACACACTGCTGTCTATACACACTATACACACTGGTGTCTATACACACTATACACACTGGTGTCTATACACACTATACACACTGCTGTCTATACACACTAAACACACTGCTGTCTATACACACTATACACACTGCTGTCTATACACACTATACACACTGCTGTCTATACACACTATACACACTGCTGTCTATACACACTATACACACATCTGCTGTCTATACACACTATACACACTGCTGTCTATACACACTATACACACTGCTGTCTATACACACTATACACACTGCTGTCTATACACACTAAACACACTGGTGTTTATACACACTATACACACATCTGCCTATACACACTAAACACACTGGTGTCTATACATACTATACACACTGCTGTCTATACACACTATACACAGATCTGCTGTCTATACACACTAAACACACTGGTGTCTATACACACTATACACACTGCTGTCTATACACACTATACACACTGGTGTCTATACACACTATACACACTGCTGTCTATACACACTAAACACACTGCTGTCTATACACACTATACACACTGCTGTCTATACACACTATACACACTGCTGTCTATACACACTATACACACCGGTGTCTATACACACTATACTCACTGCTGTCTATACACACTATACACACTGCTGTCTATACACACTATACACACTGCTGTCTATACACACTAAACACATCTGCTGTCTATACACACTATACACACATCTGCTGTCTATACACACTATACACACTGGTGTCTATACACACTATACACACTGCTGTCTATACACACTAAACACACTGCTGTCTATACACACTATACACACTGCTGTCTATACACACTATACACACTGCTGTCTATACACACTATACACACTGGTGTCTATACACACTATACACACTGGTGTCTATACACACTATACACACTGCTGTCTATACACACTAAACACATCTGCTGTCTATACACACTATACACACATCTGCTGTCTATACACACTATACACACTGCTGTCTATACACACTATACACACATCTGCCTACACACACTATACACACTGCTGTCTATACACACTATACACACTGCTGTCTATACACACTATACACACTGCTGTCTATACACACTATACACACTGCTGTCTATACACACTAAACACACTGCTGTCTATACACACTATACACACTGCTGTCTATACACACTATACACACTGCTGTCTATACACACTATACACAGGTCTGCTGTCTATACACACTATACACACTGCTGTCTATACACACTATACACACTGCTGTCTATACACACTATACACACTGCTGTCTATACACACTATACACACTGGTGTCTATATACACTATACACAGATCTGCTGTCTATACACACTATACACACTGGTGTCTATACACACTAAACACACTGCCGTCTATACACACTATACACACTGCTGTCTATACACACTATACACACATCTGCAGTCTATACACACTAAACACACTGCCGTCTATACACACTATACACACTGCTGTCTATACACACTATACACACATCTGCTGTCTATACACACTATACACACTGCTGTCTATACACACTATACACACTGCTGTCTATACACACTATACACACTGCTGTCTATACACACTATACACACGGCTGTCTATACACACTATACACACTGCTGTCTATACACACTATACACACATCTGCTGTCTATACATACTATACACACTGCTGTCTATACACACTATACACACTGCTGTCTATACACACTATACACACTGCTGTCTATACACACTATACACACATCTGCTGTCTATACACACTGGTGTCTATACACACTATACACACTGCTGTCTATACACACTAAACACACTGCTGTCTATACACACTATACACACTGCTGTCTATACACACTATACACACTGCTGTCTATACACACTATACACACTGGTGTCTATACACACTATACACACTGGTGTCTATACACACTATACACACTGCTGTCTATACACACTAAACACATCTGCTGTCTATACACACTATACACACATCTGCTGTCTATACACACTATACACACTGCTGTCTATACACACTATACAGACATCTGCCTACACACACTATACACACTGCTGTCTATACACACTATACACACTGCTGTCTATACACACTATACACACTGCTGTCTATACACACTATACACACTGCTGTCTATACACACTAAACACACTGCTGTCTATACACACTATACACACTGCTGTCTATACACACTATACACACTGCTGTCTATACACACTATACACAGGTCTGCTGTCTATACACACTATACACACTGCTGTCTATACACACTATACACACTGCTGTCTATACACACTATACACACTGCTGTCTATACACACTATACACACTGGTGTCTATACACACTATACACAGATCTGCTGTCTATACACACTATACACACTGGTGTCTATACACACTAAACACACTGCCGTCTATACACACTATACACACTGCTGTCTATACACACTATACACACATCTGCAGTCTATACACACTAAACACACTGCCGTCTATACACACTATACACACTGCTGTCTATACACACTATACACACATCTGCTGTCTATACACACTATACACACTGCTGTCTATACACACTATACACACTGCTGTCTATACACACTATACACACTGCTGTCTATACACACTATACACACTGCTGTCTATACACACTATACACACTGCTGTCTATACACACTATACACACATCTGCTGTCTATACATACTATACACACTGCTGTCTATACACACTATACACACTGCTGTCTATACACACTATACACACTGCTGTCTATACACACTATACACACATCTGCTGTCTATACACACTATACACACTGCTGTCTATACACACTAAACACACTGCCGTCTATACACACTATACACACTAAACACACTGCTGTCTATATACACTATACACACTGCTGTCTATACACACTATACACACTGCTGTCTATACACACTATACACACTGCTGTCTATACACACTATACACACTGGTGTCTATACACACTATACACACATCTGCTGTCTATACACACTATACACACTGCTGTCTATACACACTATACACACTGCTGTCTATACACACTAAACACACTGCTGTCTATACACACTATACACACATCTGCCTATACACACTAAACACACTGGTGTCTATACACAATATACACACTGCTGTCTATACACACTATACACACTGCTGTCTATACACACTATACACACTGCTGTCTATACACGCTATACACACTGCTGTCTATACACACTATACACACATCTGCTGTCTATACACACAAAACACACTGCCGTCTATACACACTATACAAACTGCTGTCTATACAAACTATACACACTGGTGTCTATACACACTAAACACACTGCTGTCTATACACACTATACACACTGCTCTCTATACACACTAAACACACTGCTGTCTATACACACTATACACACTACTCTCTATACACACTAAACACACTGCTGTCTATACACACTATACACACTGCTGTCTATACACACTAAACACACTGCCGTCTATACACACTATACACACTGCTGTCTATACACACATCTGCCTATACACACTATACACACTGCTCTCTATACACACTAAACACACTGCTGTCTATACACACGATACACACTAAACACACTGGTGTCTATACACACTATACACACTGCTGTCTATACACACTATACACACATCTGTTGTCTATACACGCTAAACACACTGCTGTCTATACACACTATACACACTGCTGTCTATACACACAAAACACACTGCTCTCTATACACACTATACACACTGCTGTCTATACACACTATACACACTGCCGTCTATACACACTATACACACTGCCGTCTATACACACTATACACACTGCTGTCTATACACACTATACACACATCTGCTGTCTATACACACTATACACACTGCTGTCTATACACACTATACACACTGCTGTCTATACACACTATACACACTGCTGTCTATACACACTAAACACACTGGTGTCTATACACACTATACACACTGCTGTCTATACACACTAAACACACTGCTCTCTATACACACTAAACACACTGCTGTCTATACACACTATACACACTAAACACACTGGTGTCTATACACACTATACACACATCTGCCTATACACACTATACACACTGCTCTCTATACACACTAAACACACTGCTGTCTATACACACTATACACACTAAACACACTGGTGTCTATACACACTATACACACTGCTGTCTATACACACTATACACACATCTGCTGTCTATACACACTATACACACTGCTGTCTATACACACTATACACACTGCTGTCTATACACACTATACACACTGCTGTCTATACACACTATACACACATCTGCCTATACACACTATACACACTGCTCTCTATACACACTAAACACACTGGTGTCTATACACACTATACACACTAAACACACTGGTGTCTATACACACTATACACACTGCTGTCTATACACACTATACACACATCTGCCTATACATACTATACACACTGCTCTCTATACACACTAAACACACTGGTGTCTATACACACTATACACACTGCTGTCTATACACACTATACACACTGCTGTCTATACACACTATACACACTGCTCTCTATACACACTAAACACACTGGTGTCTATACACACTATACACACTGCTGTCTATACACACTATACACACTGCTCTCTATACACACTAAACACACTGGTGTCTCTACACACTATACACACTGCTGTCTATACACACTATACACACTGCTGTCTATACACACTAAACACACTGCTGTCTATACACACTATACACACTGCTGTCTATACACACTAAACACACTGCTCTCTATACACACTAAACACACTGCTGTCTATACACACTATACACACTAAACACACTGGTGTCTATACACACTATACACACATCTGCCTATACACACTATACACACTGCTCTCTATACACACTAAACACACTGCTGTCTATACACACTATACACACTAAACACACTGGTGTCTATACACACTATACACACTGCTGTCTATACACACTATACACACATCTGCTGTCTATACACACTATACACACTGCTGTCTATACACACTATACACACTGCTGTCTATACACACTATACACACTGCTGTCTATACACACTATACACACATCTGCCTATACACACTATACACACTGCTCTCTATACACACTAAACACACTGGTGTCTATACACACTATACACACTAAACACACTGGTGTCTATACACACTATACACACTGCTGTCTATACACACTATACACACATCTGCCTATACACACTATACACACTGCTCTCTATACACACTAAACACACTGGTGTCTATACACACTATACACACTGCTGTCTATACACACTATACACACTGCTGTCTATACACACTATACACACTGCTCTCTATACACACTAAACACACTGGTGTCTATACACACTATACACACTGCTGTCTATACACACTATACACACTGCTCTCTATACACACTAAACACACTGGTGTCTCTACACACTATACACACTGCTGTCTATACACACTATACACACTGCTGTCTATACACACTAAACACACTGCTGTCTATACACACTAAACACACTGCTGTCTATACACACTATACACACTGCTGTCTATACACACTATACACACATCTGCTGTCTATACACACTATACACACTGCTGTCTATACACACTATACACACATCTGCCTATACACACTATACACACTGCTGTCTATACACACTATACACACATCTGCCTATACACACTATACACACTGCTGTCTATACACACTATACATACTGCTCTCTATACACACTAAACACACTGCTGTCTATACACACTAAACACACTGCTGTCTATACACACTAAACACACTGCTGTCTATACACACTATACACACTGCTGTCTATACACACTATACACACATCTGCCTATACACACTATACACACTGCTGTCTATACACACTATACACACTGCTCTCTATACACACTAAACACACTGCTGTCTATACACACTAAACACACTGCTGTCTATACACACTAAACACACTGCTGTCTATACACACTATACACACTGCTGTCTATACACACTATACACACTGCTGTCTATACATACTATACACACATCTGCCTATACACAATATACACACTGCTGTTATACACACTATACACACTGGTGTCTATACACAGTATACACACTACTGCCTATACACACTATACACACTGCTGTCTATACACACTATACACACATCTGCTGTCTATACACACTAAACACACTTCCGTCTATACACACTATACACACTGCTGTCTATACACACTATACACACATCTGCTGTCTATACACACTATACACACTGCTGTCTATACACACTATACACACTGCTGTCTATACACACTATACACACTGCTGTCTATACACACTATACACACTGCTGTCTATACACACTATACACACTGCTGTCTATACACACTATACACACTGCTGTCTATACACACTATACACACTGCTGTCTATACACACTATACACACTGCTGTCTATACACACTATACACACATCTGCTGTCTATACATACTATACACACTGCTGTCTATACACACTATACACACTGCTGTCTATACACACTATACACACTGCTGTCTATACGCACTATACACACATCTGCTGTCTATACACACTATACACACTGCTGTCTATACACACTAAACACACTGCCGTCTATACACACTATACACACTAAACACACTGCTGTCTATACACACTATACACACTGCTGTCTATACACACTATACACACTGCTGTCTATACACACTATACACACTGCTGTATATACACACTATACACACTGGTGTCTATACACACTATACACACATCTGCTGTCTATACACACTATACACACTGCTGTCTATACACACTATACACACATCTGCTGTCTATACACACTAAACACACTGCCGTCTATACACACTATACACACTGCTGTCTATACACACTATACACACATCTGCTGTCTATACACACTAAACACACTGGTGTCTATACACACTATACACACATCTGCTGTCTATACACACTATACACACTGCTGTCTATACACACTATACACACTGCTGTCTATACACACTAAACACACTGCTGTCTATACACACTATACACACATCTGCCTATACACACTAAACACACTGGTGTCTATACACACTATACACACTGCTGTCTATACACACTATACACACTGCTGTCTATACACACTATACACACTGCTGTCTATACACACTATACACACTGCTGTCTATACACACTATACACACATCTGCTGTCTATACACACAAAACACACTGCCGTCTATACACACTATACACACTGCTGTCTATACACACTATACACACTGGTGTCTATACACACTAAACACACTGCTGTCTATACACACTATACACACTGCTCTCTATACACACTAAACACACTGCTGTCTATACACACTATACACACTGCTGTCTATACACACTAAACACACTGCCGTCTATACACACTATACACACTGCTGTCTATACACACTATACACACGTCTGCCTATACACACTATACACACTGCTCTCTATACACACTAAACACACTGCTGTCTATACACACTATACACACTAAACACACTGGTGTCTATACACACTATACACACTGCTGTCTATACACACTATACACACATCTGTTGTCTATACACGCTAAACACACTGCTGTCTATACACACTATACACACTGCTGTCTATACACACAAAACACACTGCTCTCTATACACACTATACACACTGCTGTCTATACACACTATACACACTGCCGTCTATACACACTATACACACTGCCGTCTATACACACTATACACACTGCTGTCTATACACACTATACACACATCTGCTGTCTATACACACTATACACACTGCTGTCTATACACACTATACACACTGCTGTCTATACACACTATACACACTGCTGTCTATACACACTAAACACACTGGTGTCTATACACACTATACACACTGCTGTCTATACACACTATACACACTGCTCTCTATACACACTAAACACACTGATGTCTATACACACTATACACACTAAACACACTGGTGTCTATACACACTATACACACATCTGCCTATACACACTATACACACTGCTCTCTATACACACTAAACACACTGCTGTCTATACACACTATACACACTAAACACACTGGTGTCTATACACACTGGTGTCTATACACACTATACATACTGCTGTCTATACACACTATACACACATCTGCTGTCTATACACACTATACACACTGCTGTCTATACACACTATACACACTGCTGTCTATACACACTATACACACTGCTGTCTATACACACTATACACACATCTGCCTATACACACTATACACACTGCTCTCTATACACACTAAACACACTGGTGTCTATACACACTATACACACTAAACACACTGGTGTCTATACACACTATACACACTGCTGTCTATACACACTATACACACATCTGCCTATACACACTATACACACTGCTCTCTATACACACTAAACACACTGGTGTCTATACACACTATACACACTGCTGTCTATACACACTATACACACTGCTGTCTATACACACTATACACACTGCTCTCTATACACACTAAACACACTGGTGTCTATACACACTATACACACTGCTGTCTATACACACTATACACACTGCTCTCTATACACACTAAACACACTGGTGTCTATACACACTATACACACTGCTGTCTATACACACTATACACACTGCTGTCTATACACACTAAACACACTGCTGTCTATACACACTAAACACACTGCTGTCTATACACACTATACACACTGCTGTCTATACACACTATACACACATCTGCTGTCTATACACACTATACACACTGCTGTCTATACACACTATACACACATCTGCCTATACACACTATACACACTGCTGTCTATACACACTATACACACATCTGCCTATACACACTATACACACTGCTGTCTATACACACTATACACACTGCTCTCTATACACACTAAACACACTGCTGTCTATACACACTAAACACACTGCTGTCTATACACACTAAACACACTGCTGTCTATACACACTATACACACTGCTGTCTATACACACTATACACACATCTGCCTATACACACTATACACACTGCTGTCTATACACACTATACACACTGCTCTCTATACACACTAAACACACTGCTGTCTATACACACTAAACACACTGCTGTCTATACACACTAAACACACTGCTGTCTATACACACTATACACACTGCTGTCTATACACACTATACACACTGCTGTCTATACACACTATACACACATCTGCCTATACACACTATACACACTGCTGTCTATACACACTATACACACTGGTGTCTATACACAGTATACACACTACTGCCTATACACACTATACACACTGGTGTCTATACACAGTATACACACTACTGCCTATACACACTATACACACTGCTGTCTATACACACTATACACACTACCCACATACCGGTGCACTCAACCAAATTCACACTTATGATCGTTATATACATTAGGTTCTAACATAAATATTCATATTTCAGGTGTAAATGTGAGTGCAGGGACGCGCGCATGTGTGTGTGTGTGTGTGCGTGTGTGTGTGTGTGTGTGTGTGTGTGTGTGTGTGTGTGTGTGAGGTTGAGTTTATGTCTGTATGTGTTTGTGTGTGTTTGAAGTTGAGTGTATGTCTGTATGCGTTTGTGTATGCCTATGTATGTATGTTTGTGAATGTGCGCGTGTATATATATATGTGTGTGTGTGTGTGTATGTGAGGTTGTGTGTATGTCTGTATGTGTTTGTGTATGCCTATGCATGTGTGTATGTCTGTGAGTGCCTATGTATGTGTTTATGTTTGTGAATGTGCGCGTGTCTGTGTGCGTGTGTCTGTGTATGTTTGTGAAGATTTCTGTGTGTGCGTGCGGGTTTAAAGCAGAGAGAGAGACAGACAGACAGACAGACAGAGAAGAGGTATAGAAAGGGGGGGAGTAGAATGAATGTATGAGATAGAAAGAGGAAGTTGTTAGAGTAAATGTAGATGTAAGTATAGAGAAATGGCCGCATGGTTCAACAGTTTCTCTCGCAAATATAGGTTTTCTGGTTCAATACCGGATGAGGCTGAACACACCATCATGTCAACTTAGTACTTAGATAGGGGACTACTTGGGGAACCTAGGTGATTTAAGGAGCCTCATGTCTATTCCATCCTATCAGACGAGACCTCAAAGCGGGGTGTCTCATTTATGGTGGGTGACCTCTTGGGGGGGCCCTAGGTGATTTAAGGGGCCTCATGTCTATTCCATCCTATCAGACGAGACCTCAAAGCGGGGTGTCTCATTTATGGTGGGTGACCTCTTGGGGGGACCCTAGGTGATTTAAGGAGCCTCATGTTTATTCCATCCTATCAGACGAGACCTCAAAGCGGGGTGTCTCATTTATGGTGGGTGACCTCTTGGGGGGACCCTAGGTGATTTAAGGAGCCTCATGTCTATTCCATCCTATCAGACGAGATCTCAAAGCGGGGTGTCTCATTTATGGTGGGTGACCTCTTGGGGGGACCCTAGGTGATTTAAGGGGCCTCATGTCTATTCCATCCTATCAGACGAGACCTCAAAGCGGGGTGTCTCATTTATGGTGGGTGACCTCTTGGGGGGGCCCTAGGTGATTTAAGGAGCCTCATGTCTATTCCATCCTATCAGACGAGACCTCAAAGCGGGGTGTCTCATTTATGGTGGGTGACCTCTTGGGGGACCCTAGGTGATTTAAGGAGCCTCATGTCTATTCCATCCTATCAGACGAGACCTCAAAGCGGGGTGTCTCATTTATGGTGGGTGACCTCTTGGGGGACCCTAGGTGATTTAAGGAGCCTCATGTCTATTCCATCCTATCAGACGAGACCTCAAAGCGAGGTGGCTCATTTATGGTGGGTGACTTCTTGGGGGACCCTAGGTGATTTAAGGAGCCTCTTGTGTACCCCATCCTATCAACCGAGACCAGCTTAACTCTCATTTATGGTGGGTGACTTCTTGGGGGAACCTATGTGATTTAATGAGCCTCTTGTGTACCCCATCCTATCAACCGAGACCAGCTTAACTCTCATTTATGGTGGGTGACTTCTTGGGGGAACCTAGGTGATTTAAGGAGCCTCTTGTGTACCCCATCCTATCAGCCGAGACCACGACGCGGGATGTACCTTAACTCTCATTTATGGTGGGTGACATCTTGAGCAATCTAGGTGCTGTAAACGTTTTGTCTTCTCCATCCTTTAAATGAACCTTAAGAGTCACTCCACCTCGTGGTCCTGGTTGATAGTATGGGTAAGACAAAATGATCCTTGCAGCACCTAGGTTCCCCAAGTCGTCAGCCACCATAAATGAAACTTGGAGCACACTCCGCCTCGTGGTCCTGGCCGGTAGGATGGAGTAGAGTAGTAGACAAAAGGATATTTACAGCACCTAGTTCCCCAAGTGGTCACCCATCTAAATACTAATTTGGCTTGATGGTGTTTTCAGCCTGATACGATATTGAACCTGGAAATATTTGTGAGAGGAACTTCTGACACATTCGACCGTTTCTCTATACTTACATCCACATTTACCCAAACTTACAGCCGTTTCTCTATATAACAAAATGTAAGTAGTAGATGTGTAGATTCTTGTTAGTTCGTTATAGTAAATAAATGAAGCTCAAAGGTATATCTAGGACTACATTATCTAATGTACAGTATAGTAGTTGGTTTTGGTGGTTATCAGACATAGTGTATCTAGGACTACATTATCTAATGTACAGTATAGTAGTTCGTATTGGTGGTTATCAGACATAGTATATCTAGGACTACATTATCTAATGTACAGTACAGTAGTTCGTATTGGTGGTTATCAGACATAGTATATCTAGGACTACATTATCTAATGTACAATATCGTAGTTAGTATTAGTGGCGATCAGACATAGTGTATCTAGGAATACATTACCAAATGTATAATATAGTAGATAGTATTAATGGCTATCAGTCATAGTATATCTAAGATTACATTTTCTAATGTATAGTACAGTAGTTAGTTTTAGTGGCTGTCAGACATAGTGTATCTAGGATTACATTATCTAATGTACAGTATAGTGCATCTGGGACTACATTACCTAATGTAGAGTACAGTAGTTAGTATTAGTAGCTATCAGACAGGGCAACTAGGAGTACATTACCTAATGTACAGTATAGTATTTAGTTTTAGTGGCTATTAGATATGCGTTTCCTTCGTCATCCTCTTGTTGACTGAGACCTCGAAATGAACTGACCCTTAAGTTTCTATTAGTCGCTGACCACTTGACCATGAAGCAGGTTGTACTGGGTTACATAGTAGAATCCTGATCTGACCATACCATGGTCAGGTAGGGGAACCGGTTTAGTCACCAACCACTCGCCCATGAAGCAGGTTGTACTGGGCTATATGGTACCAGTAGCAAGTAGAATCTTGATCTGATTATACCATGGTCAGGTAGGGGAGCCGGTTTAGTCACCAACCACTCGCCCATGAAGCAGGTTGTACTGGGCTATATGGTACCAGTAGCAAGTAGAATCTTGATCTGATTATACCATGGTCAGGTAGGGGAGCCGGTTTAGTCACCAACCACTCGCCCATGAAGCAGGTTGTACTGGGCTATATGGTACCAGTAGCAAGTAGAATCCTGATCTGACCATACCATGGTCAGGTAGGGGAGCCGGTTTAGTCACCAACCACTCGCCCATGAAGCAGGTTGTACTGGGCTATATGGTACCAGTAGCAAGTAGAATCCTGATCTGATTATACCATGGTCAGGTAGGGGAGCCGGTTTAGTCACCAACCACTCGCC
Source organism: Eledone cirrhosa (assembly GCA_964016885.1). Classification (NCBI taxonomy): domain Eukaryota; kingdom Metazoa; phylum Mollusca; class Cephalopoda; order Octopoda; family Eledonidae; genus Eledone; species Eledone cirrhosa. The sequence goes on from OZ024741.1 coordinate 220,586,762, forward strand.
CATGAAGCAGGTTGTACTGGGCTATATGGTACCAGTAGCAAGTAGAATCCTGATCTGATTATACCATGGTCAGGTGGGGGAGCTGGTTTAGTCACCGACCACTCGATCATAAAGCAGGTTGTACTGCGTTACATGTTATCAGTAACCTGACCTGCCATCTCGGACAAGTGTTATTTACTATAGACTAGGGTCGATATAAGCCTTATTTATTTATATGTATGGATGTAATTGTGTATGTGAATGTGTATAAATATGTGTGATTGTGTGTAATGCGTTATGTATGTGAGTATGTATGTATGTATCTATGTATGCATGTAGCGTGTAAGTATATATGTACGTAATATAATTATTTCTACTTTAGGCACAATGCCAGCAGTTTTGAGGGAGGGGAATGTCGATTAAATCAACCTCAGTGTGTTACTGGTATTTTATTTTACGACCCCGTGAGGATGAAAGGCAAATCAAAGCTCGGGGAGAGTGAACTCAGAACGTAAAGGGCCGGAACACTATGCCACAAAGCATGTTACCCGATGCTCCACTTAAACAGCATAACAAACCATAGCTATAATTTGAAAGAAATAGAGAGAAAGTGACGTCTGAACGAGTATCCTCCACCTTCAACTAACTTACCCTCTGCCTTAGGGTCCTGGCCGACAGAATGGAGAGTAAAATGCTCCGGGAGCCACGCACTGGAAGAACCGCTCCACCTAGCGGGCTCACACCTGCGGGCCGCTAGCTCCACTCCATATTAGGGAGTAAGGATGCGGTCTGGGTCCAAGAACGCTGGAAGTCTCCACTGCTACAGGATCTACCACAAACCTATGAGAGAGTGGCCGATACTTGGACAGTTTTCCCTCTTGGGCCTGGCAGACAGCAAAACCTAGTCTGGTAGTCAAACACACCAGGTTGCCAATATTGTTAGTTTAACGTTTGACACTCCAAAGATAGACGCTACCATTGACAGTTGCAAACGCGGCCCCGTAACTCCTGATGGAGTCGTAGGGGCGCCATATTGAGATACGGCGTTTCTAGGGCATTTTTTCAACCTGACAGAACCCATCTCCTCTCCAGGTCTGAATACAGCAGACTTTTTCCAAAGACGGATATAGAGAGAGAAAATGGAAATTAATACTTGATTGGTACTATATTATCGACCTTAACCCTTTAGCATTTACATTACTCTATATTTACTATTGTATTTTCACAGTAAAGCTTTTATCTCACATAATTTCGAATCTCTGAGAGTTTGATATTATTTATTTTGAGAATAATACCTTAACATCAGTATAAGTGGCCGATTACAGGTGGTTTTAACAAAAAGGAGTGAGATAATTATGGCCGGGATAAAGGCTAAAGGGTTAAAGGGATGGAAAGCAAAGTTGACATCGGTGCGATGTGAACTGAGAGAGAAGAGAGCCGGAACAAATACCACAAAGTATTCTAACGAACGTTCTAACCACTCCAACAACTCACCGCCTTAGTTGACAGTTGGCGAAAGTGAAATCCCCATTTATCCGTCTTTTCCAACATTTTACTATCCTTACCTCTCTTTTGTATTCCTTTTGGACTGAAGCATACACACACACACACAGATAGACACATGCACACTGACATATATACATACACACTCTGACACACACGCGCACAAACATAGTCCTCTATTGGTATCGTAATTGTTTGTGAGAGTGGAAATAGAGACTGTCTAGTTTTCACCCACTTGTATACCAAGGAATTCATTAAGGAATTACTATGTAACCAGCTCTACAGTCTCGCTAGCATCTTATAACGTTAGGTTTGAACCAGTTTAATTAATAATACTCTAATGGCAGATGTGTGAAGGATGAGAAAGCTATATTGTGAAGCTGATAAATCAATAGACTACGGAGAAATTACAAAAATCGCGTACAAGGGAGATAACAAATACAAATTTTAAAGAATTATTTCCCTTGAACACATTAGTAGTGTTGAATTTTTTTTTTTGTTTTTCAAGTTTATCGATGTTAACGTTATTGATAGCGTTGTAAAATGACGTATTTGTTTCAATATCTTGTAGTCTAAAATCTGCCACGGGCTCGGAGCCTCATCAAGCCACTGATTATCCTTCATTTCATGTCCAGAGTACGAGACTTTCCTTTGTCATTACGCCAGTACACCAAAGAGTTATGTAAAGTATATGTAAAATGTTATGTTAAAGACTTCTCGAGCTCACATGCTCATCAGGCTGGTGTTTATCCTGGTTTCCGTGGCATGAGGTGACTGAGAGTACAAGACCTTACTCCTGGATATGACGCTAGTCCATCGCAGTGTTCGGAAGTCCATCAGACCGGTGCTTATCCTGGTTTGCGCAGAGTTAAACCAGTTATGGCTGGTACTCATTTTCAGCTGAGTATATAGGAGGAACATGAAATGAAGTGTTTTGCTCAAGAATATAAACTGATACTATCTCACCAATTAGTGAACCGAAACTCCCTCGGGTGAGTTTAAAATCTAAAACTAAATAACCAAGGGAAATAACTCTAAATGACTCAATGAACAAGTTTTAACAATATAGACAATTTAAATATCAGTGGATCTCGATTTTAGAAGGTAACTAGTGAAAGTAACAGGAGTGTTTCGGTATTAATAGACATCCTCAGGGAATCAAATTTATTCAGTTCACAGAAGTAAGACATTTTATATATACACAAATAGTGAATGTAATGCTTCTTCTTTTTCTTTTCTTTCTTTTTTTTTTTGCCCACTTATTTCTGGGAGAATCGTGGGTCCAGTGTCCTCAAACACACCTTCCAGCTCATCCTGTGAGAGCAATCGTCTCCAATTGATCAAGTTGGGTCCCCATGCGGGACCAGACAAGCTCGTGGATGTTATCCAACCCTCTTGCTCGGGGTCTACCCCTGAGTCTCCTGCCCGTTGGTTTTGTCCGTAAAATCAGTCCAGCGATTCTGTGCTGAGACATTCTGTGCTGAGAAATTCTGTGCTGAGCCATTAGTAGTAGCATTGAAGAAGTAGTGGGTTTACGTGGAGCCGTATTGCTGATAATTCTCCTTTATTCCCTCTCTTATATATATATATATATATATATATATATATATATATATATATATATTAGCAGAATGGCCTGGCGTTGCTCGGGATGCTAAACATATATTAGCATGTTTATCCTTCCTTTCTGAAACAGTTTCGTCGTATGTTCACCAATTGATGCAGAGGTCCTAATAAAAAGTGAAGTCGCCTTGGGTGAATAGGCAAATAATTTTCCATTAAGATTTTTCAAAAGTATGTAATTGCGTTGCCTCTCTTTTTTGTTTTTGTTTTTGCTGCTGTCGAGCCTCGTGAAATAAATACGTGTGTTTATATTTTGTTATTGTGTATGCAAAAATATCTGTACAGGAATATATAATTATATATATATATATTAAAATAACAGATTAAAGTTTAAGCGATGAATCGCTGCTTTCAGCCTTAACGGGATCTTCTGAAACTAAAAAAAATCAATCTGTGAACGCAGAAATAAATATTTCGAAAAAGGTTACACAATATATATATATTATATATATATATATATATATATATATATATATATATATATATATATATATATATATATATATATATATATATATATACAAACTATATATACATATACACACACACAGCGTCATAATGTCGTAATGCAGACAGTAAGACATAAAGACAGATATTATAAGGGTGCGACGTTGTAGCTATGTATCTATCTAAAAAGAGACAGGCAAAGAATTATAGAGAGATCGATCGCTAAATCGCCTAATGTGGTCCTTAGGGCATTGAAAATATTTCAAATTGTTTTTGCTCAAAACACTCACAGGACCATATATATTTTGTGTAAAGTTTGAAAACAATCGGTTGGGTGGTTGTCGAGTTTTAGGGAGTCAGGCAGACGGACAGACATTCTCTGTTTCAAATATATACTAGCAGAATGGCCCGGTGTTGCTCGGGAATTGCTCTAGGGTTCTTATATATTTGATATATATTTATCCTTATCGAGCCTCGTGAAATCAATACGTTTGTTTATATTTTGTTATTGTGTATGCAAAAATGATATATATTTATCCTTATCGATCCTCGTGAAATAAATACGTTTGTTTATATTTTGTTATTGTGTATGCAAAAATATCTGTTCACGAATATATAAATAACAGTACAGAATAACGGAATACCTCAGCCTCAGGTTGGTGTCTACATTTTGTGCTTATAAAAAAAGTTCGTCGTACATTACCAGGGTTTTTTTCCGTTCGAAGAAAATCAATACTTTATCGCGAAATAAATACTTTTGTTTATATGTGTATGCAAATATATCTGTACACGAATATATGTATATATATATATATATATATATATATTAAAATAACAGATTAAAGTTTAAGCAAAGAATCGCTGCTTTCATCTTTAACGGGATCTTCTGAAACTAAAATAATAAATCTGTGAACGCAGAAGTAAATATTTCGAAAAACGTTACACACTATATATATATATATATATAAACACACTATATACACACACACATACACACACACACACATACCGAGTCATGATGACGTAATGCAGACAACCTAGGATACAGACAGATATTATAAGGGCGCAACGTAATATCTATGTATCTATCTAAAAAGAGAAAGACTAAGAGAGAGAGAGAAAGAGATTGCTAAATCGCCTAATGCGGTCCCTAGGGCATTGAAAATTTGAAATTTGTTTTGCTCAGAACACTCAATAGTACCATAGTATTACATGTGTAAAGTTTGAAAACAATCGGTTGGGTGTTTCTCGAGTTTTATTGATTGTACAGACAGACAAACAGACATTCTCTGTTTTAGTAATATATATATATATATATATATATATATATGAATGTATGTCTGGTATATTTGACAATATACCGTAAGTTTGATTAAAAACATTTAGAAGACCATACGCTATCAGTTTTAAAGTAGTGACTAAGTCACTTCTTTTCAGCGAAATATATACACACACACACACATTAAAACAAAACAATCTTATATTAAATTATCACCCTCCATTGATCCTGGCATATGATCAAGACCGTTCATCATTCTAACTAATACATATGAAGGTGCTTTATCTCTGAAATTTTCGCAGCAACGATTCTATAAAGTTACAGGCAAAACATACGACTTGAATTTTTAAACTCCGGTTCAGGTTGTATTTTTGTTCCCTACAATTCACAACATTTCAAGGTTATTGTTTCAATACGTAGTAGCATAAATAGTTGTGTCAATGATTATAAAGGGTGGTGGAGTTAACCCGTGCCGGAGTTTTTGTTGTGTAGTCCGGACACAACGATGTGTCGTCCGGACACAGCGATATTTAAATTCTTTGGAGCCCATACCTCTATAGGTCTGAACACGGCACATTTCTTCCAAAGATTTACCACATCATTGGGCCTTCTCATTCAAGTTTGAGGAAACCTTCCCTGGTTGACCTCCACCGTTTTCTATTTAGTTTTGATCATGCCAGGTATGAAACCATATTCACCTCGCTTGGCTAATTGAGGGGTGGTGAGGTTATTTAACCCATAGTTGGGGTGGTTGGCTGTTATCTCTGAGGAGATCATCCGTATTGAATGGTATCTATTAACTTTGAAATGATGGAAAGCAACTTTGACGTCCTCGGATTTGAAATCAAAGAAGAATGAGATGAAAAAATACAATGGTACCTTGACTTACGAGTTTAGTTCGTTCCGTGACGGAGTTCTTAACTCAAATTACTCTATGTTGAAGTACCTGGGGACTGCTGCAGCAAATCAGCGTAAATAGCTCGTGCCTTCACGCAGAGTATAGACTCCGTCACGGTATCTCTTGCGAGCTGCTTCTCCGTCAACCATACTATCAGCAGCTTTTCCATATTTTGATGGATAGATGTCCGTTGTTTAGAAATTATTTTAACTCCCTCGGCTGGTGTTATAGCCTTTATCGACTCCTTCTGCTTCATTATGGTGCAGGTCGTAAAAGTGCTACACTCGTACTGCTTCGCCAAGTCGACTACACGCACACCTTGGTCATGTTTTTCGATAATTTCTTTCTTTAATTCAATGCACATAATCCGTTTCTTCTTCTCAGCATTGTGCTTCGCACTCATTTTCTTCGGACCTATGGGATGCTGAGCGGATGTTACGGCGTTCACTGTGGCGGTCGCTACGCCAACTAGCGGAGGGGTATCTGAAGCTGGCTCGTAACCCGAATTTTAGCTCGCAACGCGAAGCAAAAAATCGGCCGATATACGAAAACTCGTTAGTTGGGACACTCGCAAGTCAAGGTACCACCCTATACTTACACGGACATTTACGAAATATTTGTATTATAATTCTTGTGACGCTAAACTCCGCCAGTTGCAAACTGCGCATCAACATGAGACATCTCTCTCCACAAAGTTCGATCACCAGCAGCAGAGTTCAAATGGCAAAGATCAAGTCCAGTCGATAAGTTGACATTGTCAAGCATCGTTTTTGCTGCCGGCCTCTGTTTTTCTTACCAGCCAACCTTCCTTACATACATAACCTACTCACACCACGAGTTGATCTTTTTATATGACCGTATAGTTTGAGTACTCTTGACTTGACAATTGATGTAATTGGGCTAAGTTTGGTAATGTTGAGCAGCTCACTGATACAAATACGGTCGCTGGGCCAGTCATAAGTCTCATGATGAATTACAATAGATTGGTCAAAATCGGCAGACAGGAGACAATAGTTATCTCCCTTGCATAAATTCCAATCACCATCCACTTAAAGCTTGCTGATTTATAGTTACACTTCCTTTTGATATAATATATACACACACGCACACACACACACACACACACACACACACACACACACACACACACACACACACACACACACACACACACACACACACACACACACACACACACACACATACACACACGCACACAGGCACACACATCTATATATAAACACACACACACACACACACACACACACACACATGTATATATATATATATATGTGTGTGTGTGTGTATTTATATATAGATGTGTGTGTGTGCGTGTATTTATATATAGATATGTGTGTGTATCTATATATGGATGTGTGTGTGTGTGTATGTGTATTTATAAATATATGTGTGTAGATGTGTGTGTATTGCGTATAGAATTATTGTGAATTAGCATTTCCATCGAGAATGTTCCGAAAACCTCCACAGCACCCCACTCAACACCGAACACCAACTCCTGGTAACAGATCCGACTCCGTGGCGCTGAATGCCACATTAAACCGGGATTGGTCCGAACCTGATCCGAGTAAGAATTAACTTTAATACATACGAGGATGAGCTGAATGGGTTCATAGGCTGACTATGAAAGAGTGATGCTAAAGTTGTGAAATCTTGCATGTATTAATTTCAACTCTTCTTATTAATAACTGTATTGTTTCTTTCCAGTGACTATGTTGAAAAATAAACCTCATTTGGTCATTCCATGAGAGTATCATAGTCAGCCTTTTCACTTTTCAGCCGACACTCGTATGTGGACAGATAGAGTTAAATTATATATATATATATGTCTATGTATGTATGTGTATATATATATATATATATATATATATATATATATATGTATGTGTATATATATATATATATATATATATATATATATATATATATATATATATATATATATATAGTTTTAATATAGAAGAGATTCTACAGTACTAGAACTGTTTCATTCATTAGAAATCATCAGGAATCTGATGATTTCTAATGAATGAAACAGTTCTAGTCCTGTAGAATCTCTTCTATATTAAAACTGTTATACTCTGCTATGTATTGAGTACCTTACTTACTGTGGTTACCTCCGATTCAACCCGGAATAACGTATATATATATATATATATATATATATATATATATATATATATATATATATAAATATATATAATAATAATAAAATGTGGAGAGGAAGCACACGAGTTAGGATATATATATGAAAACAGGGAGAAAGAGACGATTATGAGAAAGAAAAAAATTTTTTTTTTCCTTTTTTGTTTCTCTCTCTCTTTTTTCTGGGTTAGAAAATGATTAAAACGAAATGTTTTACTTTGTGTGAAGTGGTAAGGTATTAGTTGATTTATTTATTATTTAACAATGGCATTTATTTATGTATTTATATATGTAATTATTGTCTATTACCGGTTTCACCATTTATATGCATTATCAAATGATAGTGAAATGTATTAGTGTGGTGTCGCACATGTTAAACAGAAGGTGCAGAAAGAATAATGTTATATACAAACAAGGTATATATATATATAGTTCATCCACCGTATGCAGTTCTCTGGTTACGATCAGAGAGATAAAATCATAGTACATAGAGGAGCCAGAACCAAATGGGTAAAAATGGTAAACAGTGATACAAATGGGACCTGGCCCTTGTATAAGAACAAATTTTGGAATAGAATAGAAAGAACTAGGAATAAGGTTAATAGAATAAACTCATGGTATGATACCAATAAATACCAGAGTGTAATGTTCATCAATATAACCCCTAGAGGTGAATTAGCTTACAAATTTAGAAGGACCCTAGATAAACTTAAACTAAATATTAAAATAGTAGAAAGACCAGGTACCTCAATAAAAACACTTATTAGTAATACATACCCTTTTCAAAGACCTCCCTGTATAGATAAGAAATGCATAATCTGTAAACTAAGCCACCATATTAACTGTAAAACTAGAAACATAGTATATAGCATAAGATGTACTGAAGGACAATGTAAAGATAAGAATATAGTGTACATAGGTGAGACAGGTCGTAGTATAGGAGAACGATTAAATGGCGAGAGCTTCAAGATAGAAAGGAGTCATCAGTACTCCACCAACATGCTAAAATAGAACACAAGGGCAAATTAGAGAACATAGAAATAAATATAATATCTACACACAGAAAAGACGCAATGTTTAGACAAATCACAGAAGCAATAAACATAAATGAACTCCAACCAAAATTAAATAGAAAACATGAATGGAATAGCAACATCACAACTTACAATTAAGGACAAAATGAAAACACACACATATAGAACAAACAACCAACCAGTAACATGTAAATAAACAAATAAATAAACAAATAAAAACACACACAGACACCCGGATATAACACAAGCGCAAACTAAGCACACAACACACACAAAAACAAGATGGCGCAGGACAGAACAAAGGAGAGGCACAAGAAAAAGAAAATAATTCCCAGTCACTGAAGAGGTCACAGGATGCGTGACGAAATAACTTTGACAATATATGAACAACCGTCCGGTTGTGGAACCAACCAACCAACCGAAAATTGATAATTTTTTAAAATTTATAAT
>OZ024741.1:220598637-220617864 GCA_964016885.1 Eledone cirrhosa
TTAATAATTGTTTCTATTTTTGGCACAAGGCCAGCAATTATCCAGTACATTACTGGTACTTTATTTTATCGACCCCGTAAGGATGAAAGCAAAGTTTTCGAAAATCTCAGATTACATTTATATATATATAAATCCTATAAAGTATGTCCATAGAATCATTTGATAATATATATACACCACTTCCTCTCCCAATTAGCATAATCAACCACACAAAAAAACAATTAAACCAAGCTATAAGATTAAAAGGCATCTATGAAGAAATAGTAGATAAATAAACGACAACAATTTATTCGCGATCAACCGCTATAGAATATTTCCCCAACATTTCAATAGCACGTGGAAATCGATTAAATATACCGTCAACCATACACAATTAGGTATAAAATTAAAGTTAGAAGAAAAAATGCATATACACATACCAAGATTACGTTTCTACCCTTAGGGTTTCGTTCGCTTTCGGAAATATCCTATCAAGGATAACTTCTCTAGCTTCGAACTCATCAGGAAACAAACTCACTTGGACAATATATATATATATCATTGTATTCAGCCATGTAGAGCGAAATTTTCTTTTATATATATATATGTATGTATATATATAAATGAAAAGTATAGAAATTGTTGTAGCGAGAAGCTAACAGTATTCCATAACATATATGCGACTATAGCGTCAAAATGGGAAAATAGATAACATAAGATATGGGAAAAATAATTCAAACTCAATTCAAAAAGAATCAAGATATAGATTTATCCAACAGAATTTAGAGAAATCCAGGGAAAAATCAATAGAGCCTTAACTCATGATAAAACAAAGTCTAAAGTACTCAACCTTCAATTTGGGACAACTTCAAATGCTCTGTATAGTCTTGAAAATACTATTTCACGAAAACTTTCAGTGGAGATGGTCACGGTTGGATTTCGTTCCTCAGCAGAGCTCAACATGGTAACCAAGGTCTCACTGGTAATATGCCAAAAAGGGAATTTAAAAGCAGACTAGTTTAACATCATGCGTGGTTATTAAAACAAACGCACATGTTGAAAAACAGGGCTGGTGACGTCAGAATGAGACAAATGTTTGTTTACATGAAACAACAGTCAAAAACATTCCGAAAGAAAACTCTACAAAAGGAGTTCAGCAAAAAACAATATCATCGCGAAAAAATGGGGAGAAGAATACTGCAGGTTGCACATGGATAACATGTTATAAAATGAGTCCCTCATCAGTGATTGGCCAACGATCATAGATATTTCATTGCATTAAAAATCATATACCTCACGTTGGTGCAATAATAACTAAATTAAGTTATATATATATATATATATAAGAAGTTATATATATATATATAAGAAGCAAAGAAAATTTCAGTGATATGAAAGATGTCCTGGTGGAAGTTCAGGTGTACTCCGGGCTGGTATCCAATTTCGGGGTGAAAATTCAATTTGAAAATCCAACATATATATATATTATATTGTCTGTCTGTCCTATCTCGCTATATATCTCACTATTTATTTAACTATCTCTTTCACTCTATCTATTTATCTCCCTCTCTATTTTTCTCTTACGTGTAACTTTTCTTTCTGATCTTTTCTCTAATTATTGTTTATCTCTAATTATACATTAATAATTAACATTTGATCTTGTCGCCATCTTGATTTCGTCATACTGTATTTACATTGCCCGAGGCCCAAGTTTGTGACCATTATTTTGACTGGGAATCTTCGAGATAAGATTAGTCACATATTACTTGGAAGCCTTTATCGAAGTCATTTTGTTTACTTCAATAAAACACAAGAGATACACACACACACACACACACACACACGCACACACACACACACACACACGCACACACACACACACACACACACACACACACGCACGCACGCACGCGCACACACACACACACACACACACACACACACACACACACACACACATATATATATATACATACTTTGGAAAATTAACAGAGGGGACAAGTCACCGAACGAAGATAAGGCAAATCAAAAGAATATTTTTAGGTGAAACCTTAAAAAATGTTTTTTTAATAAACATACAAACAAAAGACAGAACTTCAGGGCATCGGCCGTTCAGATGGAATTTAGCAGTTTCGACCCATACCAACGGTACTGCTGGTCCACCCGGGGTCACAGCGTCTGACACAAGCCTAAACACTGCCCAGTTCAGTATAAGAAAACACTTTAACTTATAGCAATTAAGTTATAACTAGCATGCATAGGATTTTATGTGACGTCAGGGATTATATTTTATATATATTATACAGGTATTATACTTTGGATTGGCAGTATCGGTGGAGTGTCGGACGCCATGCTTTCCAGCATAGTTACGTCCCTTTACGATCTGAGTTCAAATCCCGCCGAGGTTGACTTTGCCTTTCATCCTTACGGGGTCGATAAAATAAAGTACCAGTAATGCACTGGGTAATTGCTGGCCTTGTGCCTAAAGTAGAAACAATTATACTTTATATATATATATATATATATATATATATGGCATAACAAGTTATTGTTATAGGTAATCCAGTTAGAGGTTGTGAGTACTCTGCGTCGAGGATAGTTTTAACGTACAGCTTTGTTTGACTCAACAAGATGTTTCCATAGTTAGGCAGCGAGTTCGCGGTAATTCTTATGCTGGTTATACTTGGAGTAATAATAGTGAAAGAATGAAGAGTAACATGGTTGGGTGTACAACAATGGGCTTTATTTCAAGTACTGACAATTGTTTCATTGATCAGGTGAGTCTAGAGGTCGCTAATCGCTTGAAGTTGCGTCACTCGATCTCCAATACATTATTTACCTCTGGTCAACACATCAGAGTACGTAGATATAAAAATAATTCACTCGAGGCAAGATATATATAGAAGAATAGCGTATAATCCAAACAATAACATCAATAATAAAATATATATGGTAAATAGGTAGAGAAGTTACAGATGTAAAAAGTAAGAAGTAAAAGATAAGATAGGATACATTAAAAAAGTAAGAAAATAAGAAAATGGAAAATGTAAAGAAATAAATAAGGATAAGTGAGAGCATGTAAGTACAGAATATGTCTGTGGTGGTGGTGAGTAAGTGTTCTTATAAGGATTCTTTGGTGGGTTTAGTGCTAACATGAAAAGCCAAATTCGAAATATACATAGATACGTGTAGAGCCTGTCACCACGGAATTACATTCAGTATTATTACTGTCACATCTTTGCTTCAATTCTACAGTTTATTGTGCTTTGTAGTGCTTCATTCTCTCGAAATAGAAATTTATACTTTAGTGTTCTTTGTTCAATCACCTAGCCACATAAGAAAATAAACAAGACTCGACATTAATTATATATTTATTAACTAGCAGTACTACTAACACGGCGTGATATAGAATAAAGAGGTATATTGAACTATATATAATATGTTTGTGCATAATAAACAGATTGTATATGGAAATACGCTCAATAAACGTATTGTGTATAGAAGTATATACAATATGTTTATATATCATTAACATATACTAGCATAAAAACCACCTCGTGGGTGGTTCTTTGCTAGCATATGTGGTATTACACTCTCCTCTGTAATCAGTAAAATAATCCATGATACATTTAAAAAAGACGATATCATATATAAACTGCATTAGAAGAAAATTAACGACGGATATAAATGAATGTTTATATAAGCGTTCGTTAACCGGAAGTGTTGACATTTGAAAATTTTAAAGAAGTGCATCTTTAAATAAGCAATAAAATATATTTAATCAAGAGTTACGAAATTTAGTAGATAAATTATGTAATATTCATTCATTATTTATTCAAAGTACCAGTAATGTACTGGTTAATTGCTGGCCTTGTGCTAATAGTAGAAACAATTATTTATTCAAAGTAATCCAACTTATTTTACAAACGGGATAGAAAAATATATTCTGGACGCAATCACCACACTCCTTTCTTTATTATAGTTAAGATATGTCTCGTTGTGAGTATTTTAGGCTGTGATCATATTATAACTACACCAGTAACCATCTGAAAAGTGGTATTTCATGATCTTGTATCCGTCATCAGTGACGTATATTCGGTGCTATATTAAATAATCTAATAGTTTATATATGGAGCTTACAAATAATATTTACATCGCAATGGACACAGTTAAAGGTAAACAGGGAGACATGTAGAGTCGTTAAAACTATCAACAGTTTAAGTGTATCTACAACGAATAAACAAGGAATGGTTCATCTTTCAGGATTTTACAGTTTTTTTTTACTCCAGTAAACAACATTTACTATATAATCTTTACATAAAAGAAACAATAAATTCGATATTTGGTTTTAAAACAAAATAAAAATAATATTTAAATAACAAAACCATAATTGGTATTGGTATGTCTCTCTCTCATTCTCTCTCTTTCTCTCTCATGCCCTCTCTCTTTATCTCTCTTTATCTCTCTCTTTGTCTTTCTTTCTCTCTCTTTATCTTTTTTTCTCTCTCTCTTTGTCTTTCTCTCTCTCTCTCATACTCTCTCTCTCTTTCTCTCGCTTTTCTCTGCCGTTCTCTCTGTATATATATGTTTGCATACATATAATGTATGTGTGTGTGTGTATTTGTGCATGTATATGTACGTATGTATACGATTATGTATGTATATATATGTGTGTATACGTATATATATGAATACAGGTGTATATTTGTATATAAATAGGAGTATATATATATATATATATATATATATATATATATATATATATATATATATATAAGAAAAATGGAGTGCTGCGTGGTTGCATATGGGTTACATATGAATAAAATTAGTCCTTCATCAGTGATCTTCCAACTTTCATTGGTATTTCATCGCTTTAAAAAGCATATACCTCTGGTTGGTGCGAGCAATAACTAAATAAAGTTATTATATATATATATTATATATATATATATATTATATATATATATATATATATATATATATATATATATATATATATATATATACATAAGCATATGAATACATGTGTATGTATTTATGTGTATATATGTATATGAATATATGTCTGTGTATATATATATATATATATACATTTACATATATGAATACATGTGTATGTATAAGTATATATGTATGTATGCATACACACACACACACACACACACACACACACACACACACACACACACACGCACACACACACACACACACACGCACAAACATATATATATATATATATGTTTATATATATAATGCGTATAGGAATATATGTAGGACTCCAACGCAGTAACATGTTGTTAAATCAATGTATATCGGATTACAGCAAAACGGCGCCATTACTAATGGTTGTATTTTCTCAACCAACATTAGTGTATTTTTGTTAGAAAATCAGAACTGTTGAAACTCGTTGTTCCAATAGAAAAGCTAATAGCCTAAAATTGCCAACAGGTTTCTATGATTTCTATGCATCATGTATATATCTTAAATATGAAGAGAAAATCTACCTTAATATATGCGCGTGTGTATATGTATGTATATGTATATATATATATATAAAGGAACGATCGACTTTCGTCAAATCGGACGGAGGAAACATTGTTTCCATCGGTTTTTCCAGTTGCTAATACTATCTATCGGTCGCAACTCCAGGTAGAAGGAGCAACGTGAAATAAAGTGTCTTGCTCAAGGATATAACGCATCGCCCGGTCCGAGAATCGAACTCACAACCTCACGATTGCGAATCAAATTCTCTAACCATTGAGCCACACGCCTTCACTATATATATAAGTATTAATAAAATAGATGTTCTTTTGATCAATTACATTTTATTATACATATTTCGGATGTACAAAATTACGTCCTCATCAGACAAAATATAATGATACATGACATAACCTGAGATGTTAAATGGTTAAGATTTAATCAAGGTAGTACCTTGATTAAATCTTAACCATTTAACATCTCAGGGTATGTCATGTATCATTATATTTTGTCTGATGAGGACGTACTGTTGTACATCATAAATATGTATAATAAAATGTACTTGATCAAAAGTACATCTATGTTATTAATACTTATATATTAATAACTCCTGAAAGTTATTTATCTCCGTTGAGTGCTTCCAATCTACTGTAAAACTCATTCTTTGACATAATTATCGAATATTGTTTAACATCTTAATATATATATATATATATATATATATATATATATATATATATATATATATATATATATATATATATATATATATAAACATATATGTATATATAAATATATATATATATATATACATAGTTATATATATATTTATGTGTATATGCAGTATAATAAAACCACTTGTTGAACCCTAACCACAACATTTAGATTAAGCTATCTGTATTCTTCAAACCACTCTCTCCCATTTCTCCTACCCCTACATCTCTCTCTCTCTCTCTCTCTCTCTGTCTCTCTCTCTCTATCTATCTCTCTCTCTCTCTCTCTCTCTCTCTCTCTCTCTCTCTCTCTCTCTCTCTCTCTCTCTCTCTCTCTCTCTCTCTCTCTCTTTCTCTCTTCCTTTTCTACTCTATCTTCCCCAATTACTCCCTTTAAGAAACTATGATCCACCATATTAGTTCTGAAGAATTGGTGGTACGAACAGTATCTGCAAATTAATAACTACCAATTTGCATATAGCATGACTAGGGTGTGTAACTACTAAGGAAACATTTGTAAACACTTGGAATTACCTTTTTATGATGTCTACCTGATTTATTAATCATTCTTTATCTACACTCCGGAATATAGAAGAATCGGGAAACAAGTTTCTTTAACTGTTCTTTTGTAACTCGTTGAGTCACCCCTCACCGTATGTCGACTCTATCTAGTGTAGTAATTAACCATTACTGCATTTGGGATAATCCTAAATGTAGTAATATAAATATAATATAAATATAAATATATATATATATATAAATATAAATATATATATATATATATATATATATATATATATATATATATATATATATATATATATATATATATATATAAATATGTATATATAAATATATGTGTATATATAAATATATATAAATATATATATATATAAATATATATAAATATATATATATGTATATATAAATATATATATATATATATATATATATATATATATATATATATATATATATATATATATATATATATATATATATATATATATATATATATGTATATATAAATATATATATATATATATATATATATATATATATATATATATATATATATATATATATATATATATATATATATATATATATATATGTATATATAAATATATATATATATATATATATATATATATATATATATATATATATATATATATATATATATATGTATATATAAATATATATATATATATATATATATATATATATATATATATATATATATATATATAAAGAATTAAAAAGAACAGAAAGATGCAGTAAAAGAGATTTATTCGGTTCTTACGTACGTTTCAATAGACATCTATTTGCCTAGATCTCGCTACATCTATAATATTATATATTTAGTAGAGCATTCGATATCCAATGCACAATCGATCCCATATCATCAGAGATTATAATCTCTGATGATATGGGATCGATTGTGCATTGGATAACGAATGCTCTACTAAATATATAATATTATAGATGTAGCGAGATCTAGGCAAATAGATGTCTATTGAAACGTACGTAAGAACCGAATAAATCTCTTTTACTGCATCTTTCTGTTCTTTTTAATTCTTTATACACGCCCCGGAATATAGCTAAACTGGATTATACACCTTTTTTCTGCATTTCGTTGAGCACCACTCTGTTGTAAGCTGACATTCCACTACACGGTACATAACACTGTGTCCTGGAAAACATTAATGCACTCGTGCATAACCAATTATATATATATATATATATATATATATATATATATATATATATATATAAATAAATAGATAGATAGATAGATAGATAGATAGATAGATAGATAGATAGATAGATAGATAGATAGATAGATAGATAGATAAACCTACCAAAATATACGGTAGTGTCCAATCCGTATGAAGAACTCAATGTAATCCAAATATCATGAAAAGAGAAGATACATTCAAAAATGTTTGATGAAAATCACAGGAAAACAGAGTCAAGATAAATTTAAAAAACATTTAATAAAAACGAAGAACAAGTTCCTTATATTAAATATATATGAATTTTTTAATATAAGGAAATTGTTCTTTGTTTTTATTCATTGTTTTTATTAATTTATATATATATATATATACATATATATATATATATATATATATATATATATATATATATATATATATATATATATATATATATATATATATATATATATATATATATATATATATATATATACAGTATTTTCCGTTGTGTTGTAATATAAATATTACACACAGTAGATTATCAGCTCACGTAGAGTTTGCTCGACGGTTCCAGTTGTAGTTCCAAAAGTAATCCGGAGAAAGATAGAAAGATTTGAATGGATACAGTTTAGTTGAAAGGAATTTATTGACACGTGTTTCTATAACAGTTACATAACCTAAAACAGCTATCTACAAACTTTTAGTTATGCAGACATTCAATATTTCAATGTTATTATTTACTGTCATTTCATCAGAATAATATTACTGAGGACCTATTTAGTTTTTATAGAGAATATTAGGAGGGAGGGGTGAAGTTGTTAGAAGAATTGCTGAAGGAGTGGTTTTTCGATAGCAGTGAGAATTCTTGGTGGCAGTGAGTAATTAGATTCCCATCTGTTGTTTTGACATTTTTTATAGAATATATTATTGGTTATTTTTCTAAATCTATAGAAGGATTAGAGATAGTAAAGATATGCGTGGTTGGTTTTGTGTTTGCACTTAATTAACATTCAGACTTAAATTTTTCTTTCAAGTGTACGTATCCTTTCACCCACGCATTCACACACAAATATATTTGCACACCTCTACAAAATACATATACTCACAATTCACATATTCATACTTACATATATATACACACATGCATACACATATATATACACACATGTATTCATGTACATACATACGCGCTCATGTGTATACATTTTCATACTCAACTTATCTTTATATACACACGTATAGACACACACATATATACATACATACTCTAGTCCATGTGTACACACATACACATACCTACACATCCATATACACATATATACATACATATATATATATATATATACATATACATATATATATATATATATATATATATATATATATATATATATATATACGTATATACACACATATACATATACACATATATACATATATATATATATATAAGCACTTTAATACATGAATACACTTACATCTAACTATACACATCAAACATATATATATATTTACTTATTTACATACATTTTCACATATATATACATACTTATGGACGTTTTTAGACACATTCATTATCGCATATTTGTACCTATTCTCATCAGCATATCTTTTCATTATTAGTATGGTAATTTAAGGTTATTAATATATGTTGAGAAGAGATTGTTTTTCTATTTTTCTAACTAGATTAAGGTTTATATAGTTGGGGGATGTCCCTCTTTTATGTAATATTCGGCTTGTAGTGGGAAAAAAGGGTTTTAGTTCTGTGACGGCAGAATAATGTTCGTTCAATTCTGTTATTCAGCAGTTTTTTCTTGTGTGTGATTATGTAATAAATCTCAAGATTACACAATTTGCAGAAATTTTGGCTCCTGGAAAAGCTTTGGGTTTTAGCTAATTTTTCCCATTTTAGGGTAAACTTTTGGTCGCTATCCCTGAGCGTCCAAGCTTTTTCTGCTAAAGTTGTTACATTTCTTTGGCTCTGGTGTTTTATTGAGTAAGAATGCCTATACAATCGAGATTTAAACGATGTTGCCGTTGATCCCACGTAATACCACTCGTTGCCTCCGGATTTAATGGTACACTTATAAATAATATTTTTTTCCAGGCAGTTATTGCCGAGGGGGCAGTTGTCAGGATAGGTGCAGTTACAGTTGTGTACGTTGGGTTTTCTCTGGAGTAGTATTGCGGACGAACTTAGGTGTGGTTTATTTATGTTCTGTAGTGTATTGTCTACTGTTTTTTTTTGTGTTCTTTGTACTTAAGTTCTTAGTGTTTTCGTTTAACCTTCTAGTATTCATCTTTTTTATGTGTTGTTCAAGGTTTAACGCTGTAGAGTATGACAGTCTTATAGTGGTAGGGTTTAGGATTTTGTGGTATTTGTGTGATGTGGGAAAATGTCTTTTAATTATTTTAAAGAAGAGTACTGGTAAATTTGTACTAATGGAGCTATTGTATTGAATGTCTGCATAACTAAAAGTTTGTAGATAGCTGTTTTAGGTTATGTAACTGTTATAGAAACACGTGTCAATAAATTCCTTTCAACTAAACTGTATCCATTCAAATCTTTCTATATATATATATATATATATATATATATGTATATATATACATATATATATATATGTATACATACATATATATATATATATATATATATATATATATATATATATATATATATATATATATATATACAAACACACGCATATATATATGTATCTATTTATACAAACACACGCATATATATATATATATATATATATATATATATATACAAATGCACGTATATATATGCCTATATATATATATAAGCACGTATATGTGTGTGTCCGCATGTATCTGTGTGTTTCTAAATATATTGTTCATAACTCCCTCTGGTCGAGTAATCTTTGAAGTGTGGTGACTGCTGGAAAGCTGCCATTACTCATACTTCTCGCTTCCTTCACCACCTCTTCTACGGCTTCGATATAAATACCCCCTCCGCCTTCGTGGTATTTTCTTCGGGGTTATAAGAGGCTTAGCTCTGTTTCTCGACCGTTATATCGCGTGACTATCTCCCCCTCCGCCTTTTGGGATTCTTTCTCACGTCATGTAGACGCGTTCTTGAAGCTAGTAAAATGAGGTATCCTCTTGATAAGTCGGCAGACCTCGCAAAGGCTCTATATCTTTATGATGTATTGTTTTTGTTTATGCCACGAAACTACGTAGTCGAGGAATCTAGGAGCAGTTTAGGTATGATACATTTTATTACTAATTATATCTAAATGTTTCTTCTCTCTTCATAATGTATTTTTAACTCTGATACTGGTTCAGTCTAATTCAACCGGATTGGTCTGTCCCAGTCATTCATTGAGCATCATCGGTAAGGTTGGCACCATTAACTCACGGTTGGATGTGGATGCATTCATCTATATGTGTGTGTCCGCATATATCTGTGTGTTTCTAAATATATTATATATATATATATATATATATATATATATATATATATATATATAGTAATAATAATAAATTTGAAGACTAAAATCCAAAGAGGGATCGATGAGGATAAATATATATCAAATATATAAGAACCGTAGAGCAAATATTTATCAAAATATCAGATTATATATATATATATATATAAATATATATATATACATATATAAACGGAAAAAATGAAACGAAATATCATTTCTCACATGTACGTATACATACTTATATTTAAGTAACAGCCGTATTATGAGGGAGAAATGAAATTTCGTTTCATTTTTTCCGTTTAACGTTTTCGGTGCGCCCGGCCGATTAACTCACTCGATATGCAAATTAGGCTGCTCAGCCGTTAATATGCACAAGGAAAGTATATACTTTCAGACGTTCAATCATCTGGCAGGAAGGTATACGTTGCTGACGATAGCTAATAAGCTTGAAACTAGTACACCGTTCCTTTGTCAGTGTTGATCAAAAGGGAAACGATGGTTGCTAAACACTCTACGGCTTAATTTGGGATGTTTGTTTACAAACACACCGAGCATTATAATATATGTTCGGTAAATCCATACGTACATATATATATGTGTGCATGTATGTATATATATACATACTACTGTACGTCTGTATACATATATGTATGTACGTATACATTTATATATATATATATATATATATATATATATATATATATATATTCCTAACGATCGACTTTCGTCAAATCGGACCGAGGAAACAATGTTTCCGTTGGTCTTTCCAATTGCTAATACTATCTATCGGTCGCAACTCCAGGTAGAAGGAGCAACGTATATATGGGATAATAAATTATCGTTATAGGTAATCCAGTTAGAGATTGTGAATACTTCGTATTGTGGATAGTTTCAGCATACGGCGTTGTTTGACTCAACAAGAGGTTTCCTTAGGTACCGAGTTTGCGAGTTCTCGGGAATTCCTAGACTGGGGTGACAATGGTGAACAAGTTCAGCTAGACTGGGGTGACAATGATGAACATGTTCAGCTAGACTGGGGTGACAATGATAAGTTCAGTTAGACTGTGGGGACAATGATAAGTTCAGCTAGACTGTGGTGACAATGATAAGTTCAGCTAGACTGTGGTGACAATGGTGAAGAAGTTCAGCTAGACTGTGGTGACAATGGTGAACAAGTTCAGCTAGACTGGGGTGACAATGATAAGTTCAGATAGACTGTGGTGACAATGATGAACAAGTTCAGCTAGACTGTGGTGACAATGATGAACAAGTTCAGATAGACTGTGGTGACAATGATGAACAAGTTCATCTAGACTGGGGTGACAATGATGAACAAGTTCAGCTAGACTGGGGTGACAATGATGAACAAGTTCAGCTAGACTGTGGGGACAATGATAAGTTCAGCTAGACTGTGGTGACAATGATGAACAAGTTCATCTAGACTGGGGTGACAATGATGAACAAGTTCAGCTAGACTGGGGTGACAATGATGAACAAGTTCAGCTAGACTGTGGGGACAATGATAAGTTCAGCTAGACTGTGGTGACAATGATGAACAAGTTCAGCTAGACTGGGGTGACAATGATAAGTTCAGCTAGACTGTGGGGACAATGATGAACAAGTTGAGCTAGACTGGGGTGACAATGATGAACAAGTTGAGCTAGACTGGGGTGACAATGATAAGTTCAGCTAGACTGTAGTGGCTCCTTTGTCTTCAACCCAGTATTTAAACACTTGTTCTGCGCAAGACATTTGGATCGGATTAGGTACAATGTTTTCACTTAAAACTCTTAAGCAAACATACACACATTCAATGACACACATTAGCACATCTGACTGATAAAATGACAAGTCAGTCAATCATATTGGTGGCCTCCCCACAGCCCCAGTGGACTGAATGGAGAAGGCGTTTCCTCGGAGGACGGCAAGGGAGACCCGCTAGAAAGGCCATTCCAGCTCGCGAGGCTCACACCTGCAGCTGGCCAGCTCAACGCCTATGGTGGTGAGTAAGGACGTAGCCCTTGGGCCGAGGACACCAAAAGTTTCCACTGCCAAGGGTACAACCGCAAACCTGTCGGAGAGCGACCGGTATTTGAAGAGTTTGGCCTCCTCAGCCCGACGTGCAGCAGAACCTGGGTTAGTCGCAGACTGCACCAGGTTGCGGCTGGAGAAAGTGTCGGTGCAAGTGGCATCCCAGACGAGGGGTTTGCCACCGTGGAACGGGAAGATGGCCATACCATCTGGCCTTTTGCCGTCCCCTTGGTCCAGTCCCACCGGCTCGAGTTGGGATGGGAAGCTTGCAGCGTCCAAGCCATGCTTTATGACCTCGTTGAGGACAGCATGGCGTGGAAGGCGGCCAACACTCTCGGCATATAGTTCATTACACTAAGTAGTAAGCGCCATCTTAAGTTATATTTTCATTGTATGATTCTGTTGTGGTTAATATTTCTTGCACTTAAGTAAAGAAGGTTGTCGAAATGTTCTCAAAAACTGTTTGGTACTTCATGGCTCTCTTTAAACTAACTTAAAACACTTCACTCTTTCTCTTTCAATGGCTATCGTCTTTTCTCCGTCTTTTCTTCATCTTTTCTTCATCTTTTCTTCATCTTTTCTTCATCTCCAAATTTCTCCGTCTTCTAGCGACTGCTTCTTCTTTTTTATTTCTTCTCCTTTTCTTTTCCTTTCTTCTTTTCTTTTCCTTTCTTCTTTTCTTTTCCTTTCTTCTTTTCTTTTCTTTTTTCTTTCTTATTTTCTTTTCTTCTTTCTTCTCCTTCTCCTCCTCCTTCCCCTTCACCTTCTTCACCTTCTTTTTCACCTTCTTCTTCTTCACGTTCACCTTTTTCTTCTTCTTCTTCTTCACCTTCTTCTTCACGTTCACCTTCTTCTTCTTCTTCTTCTTCTTCTTCTTCTTCTTCTTCTTCTTCTTCTTCTTCTTCTTCTTCTTCTTCTTCTTCTTCTTCTTCATCACCTTCTTCTTCTTTTTTTTTCTTCTTCTTCTTCTTGCTGTTGTTGTTATTCTTCATTTCATTCCTGAAAAAGAATTATCGAGAAGGAGAAGGAGGAGGGGAGAAGGAAGAGGTGGAGGTGGAGGAGGAAGTAGAAAATCTCAGAATATTAAAAATATTTTCTTTTTCAAAAAAATGTCATAAAAAATTATTTATAGAATCCGATAAAAAAACTTGCTTAAGGTTATGAATAACAGTAATTAGGTTAATTATGACAGTTTTTCTCAAATTTATCGATTTTATCTCCATTAAATATACTTTATTGTTGTAAATAACTGGATAGTTTATCGGGAGAAAGTGATATCACAATAATGGGGGAATGCTGGTTAAGAAGTGAAGTGGAGTGTGAGTGTGAGTGAGGGATGTTGAGTGATGGTGAGGTATCTTAGTGCAAGCGAACGTATCTGAGTGCGAGTGCAGATGCCTATGAGTGCCTGTGAGTGAGTGAAGGGGAAGTATGTGTGAGTGTGAGTGAAGGGATGTTGAGTGAAAGCGAAGGTGCCTTTGAGTGTGAGTGAAGGTATGTTTAGTGAAGATGCCTGAGAGTGCGAGTGAAGGTGCCTGCGCGTGTGAGTGAAGGTGCCTGCGAGTGCGAGTAAAGGTGCCTGCAAGTGAAGGTACCTGTGATTGAAGGTGCCTGCGAGTGAAGGTGCCTGCAAGTAAGGTGTCTGCGAGTGCGAGTAAAGGTGTCTGCGAGTGCGAGTGAAGGTGTCTGTGAGTTCGAGTGAAGGTGCCTGCGAGTGAAGGTACCTGTGATTGAAGGTGCCTGCGAGTGAAGGTGCCTGCGAGTGAAGGTACCTGTGATTGAAGGTGCCTGCGAGTGAAGGTGCCTGCGAGTGCGAGTGAAGGTGTCTGTGAGTCCGAGTGAAGGTGCCTGCGAGTGAAGGTACCTGTGATTGAAGGTGCCTGCGAGTGAAGGTGCCTACGAGTGAAGGTACCTGTGATTGAAGGTACCTGCGAGTGAAGGTGCCTGCAAGTAAAGGTGTCTGCGAGAGCGAGTAAAGGTGTCTGCGAGTGCGAGTGAAGGTGTCTGTGAGTCCGAGTGAAGGTACCTGCGAGTGAAGGTACCTGTGATTGAAGGTGCCTGCGAGTGAAGGTGCCTGCGAGTGAAGGTACCTGTGATTGAAGGTACCTGCGAGTGAAGGTGCCTGCAAGTAAAGGTGTCTGCGAGTGCGAGTAAAGGTGTCTGCGACTGCGAGTGAAGGTGTCTGTGAGTCCGAGTGAAGGTACCTGCGAGTGAAGGTACCTGCAAGTAAAGGTGTCTGCGAGTGCGAGTAAAGGTGTCTGCGAGTGCGAGTGAAGGTGTCTGTGAGTCCGAGTGAAGGTACCTGCGAGTGAAGGTACCTGTGATTGAAGGTGCCTGCGAGTGAAGGTGCCTGCGAGTGAAGGTACCTGTGATTGAAGGTGCCTGCGAGTGAAGGTGCCTGTGATTGAAGGTGCCTGCGAGTGAAGGTGCCTGCGAGTGAAGGTGCTTGTGAGTGAAGGTGCCTGTAAGTGCGAGTGAAGGTATGTTGAGTGAAGGTATCTGCGAGATACTTTCAGCAATTGAAAGACCAATGGAAACATTGTTTCCATGGTCAGATTGAATGGGATCCATTTTACTCGGTAAGCTAATCAAGTCCGGGATGTTGTTGATTCAGATCAGAAAGGTATTTGGCTCACAACTGAAAGGTTGTGAAGTCGATTTCCGCTAGAGCGTTGTATCCTTGAGCAAGATACTTTATTTCATTTTCTACTATATCAAGCGTTAAACTAATATATTCATTATACTGTGTTGTTTGCTTTGTTGTTTCCGATTACTTTTAGCATACATACATACACATACGTGTGTGTGTGTGTGTGTGTGTGTCTGTCTGTCTGTGTGTGACGTGCGTTTGAACAACGGAACAGCCTGTATGGGAAATTAACATGTAAGTGGCTAAGCATTCCACAAACATGGTTACTGTAAACACAATTCTCAGGGAGATTCATCGTGATACGTTGGTGCTTTGAATTATAGATTGATCACATTTTTTTGTCAGCTGTGTTTACTGGAGCAACGTAAAATGAAGTGTCTTGATTAAGGACACACGCGTCTAACGAGAATCGAACTTACGATCACGTGACGATCAGGCGATTTTGGGAAGGAAAAGGGAAATAACTATGCAGAGAAGGAAAATGACCATGCAGAGAACTAACAAAAACAATGAACGCCGCACCTGAAAAACTGTGAGAAGACACCACATCAGATGACGTGTCTAGCACATTGAAAAAACCCAAGTAACTGGAAGATACCAGGACATAACAAGATCCCGAACTTTTGGCTGAAATATTTAGCAGAGACACGTGGTTTACTTGCAAAAAAGGTTTAATGAGATGCTTTCAGAGCCAGAAAAATCACCCGACTTGCCCACTAAGAGGAAAACCACCCTGACCCGGTTCCCAAGATTAACGGCACACAAACCTCCCAAATTACAGAACCATAATATGCTTTCCTACTTCATACAGGACTTTAGTATGGCAGAAACTGACCAATGACCTGGAAATAACTATCTACTTCCAGAAGAACAGAAAGGATGCTGCAAAGACTCGTAAGTCTGTAAAGACCAGTGGCTAATAAATAAAGACACGACCGAAAGCTGCAGTTAAATTCAGCATGGCATGGATTGACTAGCAGAAAGCGTTTCACAGTGTTCCACATACATGAATACTGAACACACTAGTCTTGAATATATTAGAGCCAACAATAAAACATTTATCAAACATGCCATGGGTAAGTGACAAAAGCTTCTGCAGATACAAACGAAGGATAGAACTATGAAACCTGTGCACATCCCATTTAAAAGAGAGACAACTGCAGACATAAGACTACTCGAAACACTACTACAGACAGTACATGGATTTACAAAAGAAATAGGCATGAAATTTGGATGAGAAAAATGCGCCAAGTCAATTCTGAAGACAGGAAAACTAATGAAAATCTCTAATATCACGCTAGATAAAGTTAAGAGAATTAGATCAAACACAGGCATACAAATACTTAGGAATCAATGAACGAGCAGTTTAGAAGGAAATACTCTAGACAGATTAGATTATTACGGAAGACACAACTAACTCTAAAGAATGTGATTGGCATCAATACTCTGGTGATCGCAGTAATAACTGCAGCACCAGGTCAAATCTTCCCCACAAAGAACACCCGAAGTAAATATTGAAGCAGAACACAATAGGTAACTCCAGAATATGTGGAGATGGAGAAGAAACAAAGCAACCCTACTCTGGGATATGTCAATACACACAGACACGGAGATCGAAGCTAACCTACTAGATATTATAGTCAAAGACGGTGAATTGGCAGTATCGGTAGAGGGTCGGACGCCATGTTTTCAGCATAGTTACGTCCCTTTATGGTTTGAGTTCAAATCCCGCCGAGGTTAACTTTGCCTTTCATCCTTACGGGGTCGATAAAATAAAGTACCAGTAATGCACTGGATAATTGCTCGACGTGTGCCAAAGTAGAAACAATTATAGTCAAATAAAATGTCTTCTAATTGATTTATCAATCCCCACAGACGACGATAAATGCAGAAATTATCCCAATACAAAGATCTAGAGATAGAAATACCCCGAATTAGGATGATGAAGACAGAAACAATATGTATAATAATAGACAGATACACAACCAAAACCCCATGACATACAAATATATACAACATACAGTAAATAACACTACTAGGCACTGCACACATATTACGAAGTGTATTATCAATACAATAGAAATAACACCACCAAAAACCCCCACTGCATCTATCCAAGGTACATAGGGCTGTGCTCAGAAATCAGTGATGCTGTACAATAAAAATAAGACTAATAATACAATTAATAACGATAGGGCTAAAATAATTATCTCCTCTTTCTCTCTTTCTCCCCTCTTTCTCTCTTTCTCCTCTCTTTCTTTCTTTCTCCTCTCTTTCACCTCTCTTTCTCCTCTCTTTCCCTCTTTCTCTCTTGCTCCCTTTCTCCCTTTCTCCTCTCTTTCTCTCTTTCTCTCTCTTTCCCTTTCTCCCTTCCCCCTTTCTCTCTTTCTCTCTTTCTTCCTTTCTCTCTTTCTCTCTTTCTCTCTTTCTCTCTTTCTCCCTCCCCCCCCCCCCTTCTTCCTTTCTCCCCCCCTTCTCCCTTTCTATCTTTCTCCGACCTTTCTCGCTCTCTTTCTTCTCCCTTTTGTCTTATCCCTCTCTTTCTCCACCCCTCTCTCTCTCTTTCTCCCTCTCTCTATTTTTCCATCCCTCTTTCTCTCTCCCTGTCTCTCTCTATCCACATGACCGGCAACTATAAAAACAACAACAACAGGAACTATTGTATCACCACCACCAACAGCAATAACATTACCACTTCTGCAACAACAACAATAACAACAGCAACAACAACAATAACAACAGCAACAACAACACCGTGTTTATTAACAGCAATAAACAATAACAATGAGAAAATCTGTAAGTGGTTACTCAGATTGCTAGAAATAGCAGCTATATCTCCGTCAAATCAAACAAAGAAGGATACACTGTAGTCGGGACTATACTGACACCGTAATCTTAGGTAACAGAAAAAGACGGGATGGTCATGGATGGAAATCCTTTTGATCAACAGGTTTGTTTAATCAGGACTGACCAGGGGTTATACAACAACAAGAGCATAAAGAAAGTAACAAAAACAACAACAAAGACAACAACAATAACAACACAAACATTGATGAAACCCCCCCCTCCCCCATTTTTTTAGTCATAACTAAATCAACAACAGCCTTCCCTTAACATCACATGATGCCTTCTAGTACATATATGTTTGTGTATATACACTAGTGGTGTGTATATAGATATATAAAGAT
>OZ024741.1:220625564-220630564 GCA_964016885.1 Eledone cirrhosa
GAGGTATAGGTGTGGTGGTGGTGGTCGTGATGGCGGTGTAGTAATAGTAGTGGTGGTGGTGGTGGTGATGGTATTGACGGTGATGGCGGTGTAGTAGTAGTGCTGTTGGTTTTGGTGGTGGTTGGCATTTCTGATGTCCTTAGTGGTGACGACACTGACAGAAGGTGAGCGGGGGGTGGGGGGGAGATAGGAAGGACAATGCCTGAGGTTTCAACCGTGGAAAGGGATGAGAAAGAAAGACGAGGAAAATATGTGTAGGAGGAGAGTGAGAGAGTAAGTGATAGAGAGAAGGAGTAAACAGGGGGTTAGAGAGTTTGTCAACGAATTGAGAGAGAGAGAGACAGATAGATAGATAAATAGGTAGATAGGTAGGTAGGTAAATAGATAGATAGAGAGGTAGGAAGACAGGTAGGTAGAGAGATAGCGACAGACAGACAGACATCCCCAGATAGATAGACAGATAGGTAGACAGATAGATATGTTTCTTTATTAGCCACAGGGGCACAAAAGAAGGGGACAAATACAAAGGGGGAAGTTTACATACAATAAAAACGTGTAAAATATTATCACAAATGCAATTTAAAAAATTAGTCGATTTTCCCCAATAGGGGGAGACATTTCATATGGGTAACACATACCCACGAAAAAATGTGCAACCCTCATCTCCAGGAGTACGACGAGTTTGTACTCCTTTCCTCTCCTCCTCCTTTTCCTCAACCTACAGGCTGATATAGAGAGAAGGCCCATTCACTCGGGCCATTCTCGCCACTTTCACCCACCTTTCATAAAACTTGCTGGGGTACAGCACCTCTCTCTCCATCCTGATTCTTCTTCCAAAGTGGTATTTGAAAAAAAGAATCAGTTGTTGGCCGGAGAGAAAGGTGTCTGACCTCAGCCCTTTCAACCTTGTCCACCATACAACCTCTTTCTCCATAGCTATCACACAGAGGAAAACCGCATCTCGTTCGTTTTTGAAGGAGGGTGGCGGTTTGATCATGACAATGGACTCGGTGGTCAACCGGATTGGTCTCACCCGCGACAATAGTCGTTCTACATAGCCCCACAGGTCGGTGACGCCCGGGCAGTGTATGAATGCGTGCGCGACGGTTTCTTCGTCTCGCACGCACCTCGGACAGATCTTTTTTGCAGGATCCCTGCCCGGGCGCCCATGTCTGTAGAGCTTGTCTCGAACTGGTAGAGCTCCTCGGTAGCACTGTCAGGCCAGGGACTTTTGGAAGTTGTTCATCGGTCCCGGGCGGAAGGTCCTACCGAACAGACTGGCCAGTTCATCTTCCTCTACGCCTAGAGTTTCACCGAGCGCGTCGTCGCACTTGCTGCGGAACAACCCTCTATAGAATGACGAAGTGGAGTCTTCACTGATCGCAGGGTCCGCCTGCCAGAGGACTGTGAGCGCCTGAGCACATTCGATGTGCCAGTAGCCCATTTTCCTCGGTCTTTGCTTGACCCAGGACTGCAGCTCGGTCAGCGAGACGAGTCGTGGGAAGGCTCGCCTCACGAACGGGGCCCACACCGGTTGTCCTGTGAGGAATACGTAGAGATGCCGCAGCCTAAGCGCGTGTTTACGCATCGTCAGCCACGGCATCCCCAGCCCTCCGTTAGAAGGGTGTTGGCAGCAGATGGATCTTCTCACCAAAGGAGCCCGGCTCTTCCAAAGGAATTGGAAGAGCGCGCGCTCCATTTTGGTGAGCGTTTTGGCTGGACAAGGCACGACAGTCAAGCGGTAGTAGATGGTGAACGCTATAAAAGTGTTCGCCACCTCCGCTCGACCTTTCAAGGATAGTTTGCACTCGGCCCACTTCTGGGTGAGTGCAAACACCATGGCCGTCACCTCGTTCCAGTTCTTCTCCACCTGGAGGTCCGGACCAAACCAGACCCCGAGCAGCTTTGCCGGTCCTTCCGTCCAGCGTCCGACGACGCCATCGGAAGGCATCGGTTTGCTTCTCCACGATCCGAGTTGCAAACCGATGGACTTGTCCCGGTTCAGCTTCGCTCCTGTGAACCTTTCGTATTCCTTCAGTAAGGTGCCAACTTCCTCGATTTGCGAGACGCTCGACACCATTACTGTCACGTCGTCGGCGTAGGCCGACACCGCTTTCCGCAGTCCAGGTTCCAGAGGGATGCCCTGCAATAGCTCCAACTTCCGCAGTAGTGGCTCGAGAGTCAGTACGTACAGAAGGGAGGAGAGAGGGCATCCCGGTCGAATGGATCGCGTGATATGGAACGGCTCCGAGAGGTAGCCGTTCACCTTGACCCTTGAGCAGATGTTGCTGTTGTGCATTGCAGCAATTCAGCCCCTGAACACGTGTCCGAAGCCTGCCGCCTCGAGCACCGCATCCAGGTAACGATGGTCAACCCTATCGAAAGCCTTAGACTGATCCAAGTTGATCAGAGCCCCACCGAAGCCGGGTTTACAGCCTACCCTCTCTATGATGTATCGCATGAGGTGGAGGTTGTCGTGTATGGACCTGCTCGGGATTGCACACGTTTGCGCCTTCCCTACCAGGTTCTCGACGACAAGCGCCAACCTCGTTGCCAACACCTTGGTCAAAATCTTTAACTCTGTGTTGAGCAGAGTTATGGGCCTAAAGTTGCTTAGTTTGTCCCCCTTGTTCTCGTCTTTCCTGATCAGCCTGCAGAACTGGCAATTCTCCCGTTCTCCCGTTCTGCAGTAGACGACCTCGAGGACGCCAGAGAACAAGTCCAGCATGCCTATGTAAAACTCATAGGGTAGACCATCTATACCGGGTGATTTGTTTCCTGCAGCGGCCCAGAGCGTCCCGTATCTCAGTGTCTGTGATCGGTCTTTCGCAGAACTCGCCTACCATGCTCGAGAGACGCGGCAGGCCGTCGAGGTAGGAACCGAAGTCCATTGCCCCGTTCGACGCACCGCTACTCTGCCCGAACAGTTGCGCAAAGTGCCGTTGAAAGGCTGCGCACATCCGCTTGGGGTCAAGTAGCACTCGTCTGTTTTGGTCTTACAAAGACCGAATCGTGGACTTTTCTCCACTTTTAGCCTCTGCCACTCGGGCCCAGCTAACAGCTTTCGCTCCCTCGTTTCCTAGAGCACGTGATTTACTTCTGACCACGCAGCTTTCGTGTTTCGCGTCGAAGAACTGGTCCAGTGCCGTTCTCGTTGCTAGCATTCTAGCCGCGTTGCCACTCCTAGGCGCCGCCTCTACCTTGGCTACTAGTTCCGTTTCTGTTTTGTTTCTCTCTAAGGCTAACTCTCTGCTAAAGTCTATCAACTCTACTCTAATTGCTTTCTTGAGGGAGTACCACCATTTGTTGTTGACGATGGCTCCCGTCAATTGTTGCTTAACTAATCTACTTATCTGTAGGCTCTACGTGTCGGCAACGACACGTTCGGCTTCCAGTATCCGGGTCCTTGTCTATGTATTCTATCACGGTTGACTATGCAGACGACTAGTTTTTGGTATGAATAGGCAACCATGTGCAACTTAACATCTTCTTGTCTCTCTCTCTCTCTAATAAAGAACCAGTCTAAATATGATCTAGATGTCCCACTGCGGTTTGTTCACGTCCACTGTGATGCAGTCGGGAAATCTAGTCGATATCTATCGGCCAGTTGGAATTGGCCGATTAAATTTTTGAGGCTGTTACACCCCACTCTACTGGGACATGATCCCACATAGTCCCATCGTGCGTCTAGGATGCCATTCCAGTCCCCACAAAAAGCAAGGAGCGAGACGTTCCCAGAAAAGACTCTAGACAGACAGATAGATAGATAGACAGATATGGAGATTGATTGATAATATAGATTAAACGTATACCTACATTAAATAGATTGATTAAAGGTATACCTTTATCAAACATATATAGATAGACGAATGAAATCAATAGACTACGTCAGAGAGAAAGAGAGAGTAATTCAGAGAAGTGATATATAAAGATAGTGTGGGGTGTGTGTGTGTCTGAATGTGTGTGTGGTGTCTGAATGTGTCTGTGTGTCTAAATGTGTGTGTGGTGTCTGAGTGTATGTGTGTGTGCGGTGTCTGAATGTGTGTGTGTGTGTGTGTGGTGTCTGAATGTGTGTGTGTGTGTCTAGTGTCTGAGTGTGTGTGTGTGGTATCTGAGTGTGTGTGTGGTCTGTGTGTGTGGTGTCTGTATGTGGTGTCTGTCTGAGTGTGTGGTCTCTGAATGCTTGTGGTGTGTGTGTGTGTGTGTGTGTATGTGTGGTGTCTGTGTGTGTATGGTGCCTGAGTGTGTGTGTGTGGTGTGTGTGTCTGTGTGTGTATGTGGTGTCTGTATGTGTGTGGTGTCTGAGTGTGTGTGTGGTGTGTGTGGTTTGTGTGTCTGTGTGTGTATGTGGTGCCTGTTTGTGTGTGGTGTATGGGTGTGTGTGTGTGGTGTGTGTGGTTTGTGTGTCCGTGTGTGTATGTGGTGTCTGTATGTGTGTGGTGTCTGAGTGTGTGTATGGTGTGTGTGGTGTGTGTGTCTGTGGGTGTATGTGGTGGTGGTGATGGTGGTGGTGATGGTGGGGGTGTGGGGGGTGGAGGTGGTGATGGTGGTGATGGTGGTGGTCGTGGTGATGGTGATGGTGGTGGTCGTGGTGATGGTGGTGGTGGTGGTGGTGGTGGTGGTGATGGTGGTGATGGTGGTGGTCGTGGTGATGGTGATGGTGGTGGTCGTGGTGATGGTGGTGGTGGTGGTGTATATGGTCGTTTAATTATGTGAGTGTATATGTATGTTTTCTTTGGAGTGGTTGTAAGGAAAATGTCTGTACGTACATGTGAGAGTGAGAGATAGAGAGAGGTAAAGACTGAGAGAGAGAAAGAGGGGGAGAGAGAGTTAATTTGTGTGCATTTGATAGAGAGAGAGTGGTAGTGATGAGAATTGGAGAGATAGACAGATGAATAGATAGACAGACAGATAGATAGATGACAGAGAAGGGGAGTGAGGGAGTGAGGTAATGTGTGTATGAGGAGGAAGCCTGTAATGGTAGGAGTTAGGGAGAATGA
>OZ024741.1:220635564-220650564 GCA_964016885.1 Eledone cirrhosa
TTCATTGAACCTTGTTTAACCTTCAAATATATATATATTATATATATATTTAAAGGTTAAATAAGGTTAAACAAGGTTAAACATATATATATATATATATATATATATATATATATTATATATATTATATATATATATATATATATATATATATATATATATATATATATATATATATATATATATATATATATATATATATATATATATATATGACATTTAAATGAGCGGAACAAGCAAAACAAAATTTAAGCAATCTTTCAAAATAAATTCAAAATACAATTTAAATATTTGCCTATCCATATTGCTTTTACCGACGGTTTCGCCTCACAAAAGATTGGAAATCCAAGGGACTTCCAATGGAAAGATCGGCTCTTCAAAAAGCGTTTTCTCTTACACAGGACATATAGCCCCATAGCAGGCAAATACATTGCCTTCAGTCAGCTAGTGAAAGATCGAGTGGGGTCTTAAACATGGTACTTAGTACCTGTGGGGATATTGATCTCATTATATATATATATATATATATATAATATAAAATCAAAAGATGGTTAAAGGAGATACATGTATTATATTATGCGCATTTCAAAAACAAATATCATCATGGGATCTGATGAGCACGCAAATATCATCCCATGATGATATTTGTTTTTGAAATGCGCATAATAAAATACACGGAACTCTTTTAACCATCTTTTGATTTTATATTATTTATACTCCAGTCCTATAAACTGTTGAGTGCTACTTATCCGATATTTGCATTACTTTATTGTGCTACAATAAAACTCACCTCCTACACACACACACACACACACACATATATATATATATATATTAAATATATATATATATATATATATATATATATATATATATATATATATATATATATATATATATATATATATGAATGTATATACAGTGTATTTTGCAATACACTGTATGCTTAATTAAAAGCATTTCGAAGACCTTATTCTATTTTTTAGAGTAGTGACAGTCCCACTTATTTTAAATTTTCACCAAACAGGGGAGATAAACCTGACAGAGCTATGTTTCGTACTGATTGGTACTTATCAAAGGCAAGTACTCCACCTGTTTGCTTAAAATCATTAATTAAGCATACAGTGCATTGCAAAATACACTATAAATACATTCATATATATATCGCTATTTCAGAGCGCCAATTCTAATTTTCAATTTCTGCTTGACCGGCAACCGCTCTGTATAATCAGTTCCTGATTATTACTAGAAATTCTATAAGAATCAAACATTCATGATTTCAGCAAACAGGTGGAGTACTTTGATAAGAACCAATCAGTACGAAACATAGCTTTGTCAGCTTTATCTCCCCTGTTTGCTGAAAATTTAAAGTAAGTGAGACTATCACTACTCTAAAAAATAGCATAAGGTCTTCGAAATGCTTTTAATTAAGCATACAGTGTATTGCAAAATACACTATATATACATTCATATATATATCGCTATTTCAGAGCGCCAATTCTTATATGTATATATATATATATAAATATATATATATACATATATATATATATATATATATATATATATATATATATAACGAAGGAAATGTGGTAAGGAACAAGGTGGACCATAACGCACCAAAGTACTCAATACTTAGGGTAGTAGAGTGGGTAATAGGAACAAGTAGGACCCCGACGGCTGAGCTCAAGCCGTTTCGACGGCTAATTCTGGGAATTCCCAGAATTAGCCGTCGAAACGGCTTGAGTTCAGCCGTCGGGGTCTTACTTGTTCCTATATATATATATACACACACACACACATATATATATATATATATATATATATATATATATATATATATATATATATATATATATATATATATACATATATATATATATATACATACATATATATATATATATATATACATATATATACATATATATATAAATGAAAGTATAGAAATTGTTTTAGCGAGAAGCTAATAGTATTGTATAACATATATGCCACTATGTCGTGAAGATGGGAAAAATAGTTAACGTAAGGTTTAGGAAAAATAATTCAAACTCATCTCAAAAGAGAATCAGGATACAAATTCATCCACAGAATTTAGTGAAATCCAGGGAAAAATCAATAGACCCTTAACTCATGATAAAATAAAGTTTAAAATACTTAACCTTCAATTTGGAAAAACATCAAATGCTCTGTATAGTCTTAAAGACCATTTCATGAAAACTTTCAGTGGAGATGGTTACGGTTGGATTTCAATCGTCAGCAGAGCTCAACAGATAACCAGGGCTACCACAGAATTATGAGCCAAAAAGGGAATTCTAAAACTGGCTAGTTCACCATCATGCGTGATTATGAAAAACGCGCATGAGGAAAAACATATATATATATATGCATGCTACTGTACGTCTGTATACATATATGTGTGTACGTATACATACTTACATTTAAGTAAGTGCCGTACTAAGAGTGAGAAATGAAATTTCGTTTTCATTTTATTACAACTGATCGTTTTCGGTACGCCTGGCCGACATAACTCACTCGATATGCAAATTAGGCTGCTCAGCCGTTAATTTTCATAAGGAAAGTATATACTTTCGAACGTTCAACCATCTGGCAGAAGGGTATACGGTGCTGATGATAGCTAACAAGCTTGAAACAAGTACATCGTTCCTGTGTCAGTGTTGAACAAAAAAGTGACGTGGTTGCCTTAACACCGTACGGCATAAATACAGGCTGTTCAGTTTGTTTACAAACGAACAAAGCGGGCGCTATAATAAGCGTCCGCTAAACTGATACGTACATATATGTATGTGTACCTGTATGTATATATATATATATATATATATATATATATATATATATATATATATATATATATGCATGTACGTCTGTATACATATATGTATGCACGTATACATACATACTTACATATATATATATATATACAGAGACAGAGTGTGTGTGTATAATGAGATAAAAGGAAACGATTATATTAATAATAGAGGTGTGTATGTGTGTAGCAAGGTAAGAGAGAGACTGCGTATGTTTGGAGGATGCGTAGTTTGTGCGTGTTTGTCTGTTTGTATATTTATGTGTGTGTGTGTGATTGTGTCTGTGTGTGTTTGTGGATGCGTGTTTGTATGTGTGTTTGTGTGTCTGTTTGTATGTGTGTTTGTCTGTATGTGTGTGTTTCTGTGTGTGTGTTTTTGTTGTGTTTTTATATGTGTGTGTGTGTGTTTGTATGTGTGTGTTTGTGTGTCTGTGTGTGTTTGTATGTGTGTTTGTATATGTGTGTGTGTTTGTATGTTTGTATGTGTGTGTTTGTATGGGTGTATGTGTGTGTGTGTGTGTGTTTGTATGTGTGTATGTGTGTGTTTGTATGTTTGTATGTGTGTGTGTGCGTGTGTTTGTATGTGTGTATGTATGTGTTATGTAGAATTAGTGTAACAGGAGAGCAGCTAAAGTAACAATTATGAATGTGATATTGAGAGAGAGGAAGAGAGACAGATAAATAGAGATAGAGAGAATAATTGTGTGAGAGAGAGACAGTGAGAATAGCTGTTTGTGAGAGAGAGAGAATAACTGTGAGAGAGAGAGAGAGAGAGAGAGAGAGAGTAGCTGTGTGTGAGAGAGAGAGAGAGGGAGAATAGCTGTGTGTGAGAGAGAGAGAGAGAGAGAGAGAGAGAGAGAGGGAGAATAACTGTGTGAGAGAGAGAGAGGGAGAATAGCTGTGTGTGAGAGAGAGAGAGAGAGAGAACAGCTGTGTGTGTGAGAGAGAGAATAACTGTGAGAGAGAGAGAGAGAGAGAGAATAGCTGTGTGTGAGAGAGAGAGAGAGAGAGAGAGAGGGAGAATAACTGTGTGTGAGAGAGAGAGGGAGAATAGCTGTGTGTGTGAGAGAGAGAGAGAACAGCTGTGTGTGTGAGAGAGAGAATAACTGTGAGAGAGAGAGAGAGAGAGAGAGAATAGCTGTGTGTGAGAGAGAGAGAGAGAGAGAGAGAGGGAGAATAGCTGTGTGTGTGAGAGAGAGAGAGGGAGAATAGCTGTCTGTGAGAGAGAGAGAGAGAATAAATGTGTGTGTGAAAGAGAGAGAGAGAGAGAGAGAGAGAGAGAGAATAGTTGTGTGTATGAGAGAGAGAGAGAGAGAGAGAGAGTGGCAGACACAGAGAGCGAGGGGAGCGGGAGAGGGAGTGTGTCTGTGTGTGGAAAAACTGTAAAATGAGTATCAGTATATAGGTATGTGTGTGATTGTGTTATTGGATAATAGTGTGCATGTATGTGCCTGTAAGTGTGTGTGTGTGTGTGCACCAATTGTCTGTGAGTGGATTTCAATGTGTGCGTGTATATGTTTGCATGTGTCCTTGAATTGAAAGACAGACAAACTGATAAACAGATTAACTGAATAGAATGAAATAAGTTGGACAGAGTGGACAGATGAAAAGAGATGGAAAACTACAGAACATGGTGAGTTACTTAAGCAAAACTGCGACAATTAGAAAGTACAGAACACTATTTGAAAACAGAAATAAGGTAAGCCACAGATATATATATAAAGAGTGAGTTATTTGGTTTGTTGATTATTCAACAAAACTAATTTACAACAGATTAGAAGCACTCAACGATTTTTTCCGGAGTATCATTAATATCAATAGTATTAATAATATTAATTGTTTCTACTTTAGGCACAAGGCCAGCAACTTACCCAGTGCATTACTGGTACTTTATTTTATCGACCCCGTAAGGATGAAAGGCAAAGTCAACCTCGGCGGGATTAATATTAATAATATTAATAAATGGAAAATATCTTTATAAAACCATATTTATTTCATTATACGTATTTCAAGGGTACTAATATTTTAGTACGCTTTCGTCAAATAAAATACAATAATTGGTGTAAAGATAGTGACATATCTTCATGTGAACTTCATGTTATAAGTTCATGGAATTTATATCATGAAGTTCACATGAAGATATGTCACTATCTTTACACCAATTATTGTAATTTATCTGACGAAAGCGTACTAAAATATTAGTACCCTTGAAATACGTATAATAAAATAAATATGGTTTTATAAAAATATTTTCCATTTATTAATATTATTGATATATATATATATATATATATATATATATATATATATATATATATATATAGGTTACTGTAGGTTCACCAAAGTGAGCACTCGATGCTGAAGCTTTAAGGGAATCATTATCGTTACCATAACAGAAGTTCGATGAGGTATAGATTCCAGTGTTGACCCCGATCGTTACAGGTCGAACCTTGAGTTGATCAATCGAGAAACGCGAGTCACACCTCAATAAATGTAATGAAAATTTAACACCCCGTCCATATTATCAACTTATATAGTCAGGGTTTTCTCCCTTCCGGACCCTCTCTCGATAGGTAACCTTCGTGCTTCGAGTGCTCACTTTGGTGAGCCAACAATAACTTGATGTTGGCAAACCCCTCATATGGGATGCCACTTGCAGCAATACTTTCTCCAGCAGCAACCTGGTGCAGCCTGCGACTAACCCAGGTACTGCTGCACGTCGGGCTGAGGAGGCTAAACTCTCCAAGTACCGATTGCTCTTCGACAGGTTCGCGGTCGTGCCCTTGGCAGTGGAGACTTCTGGTGTCCTTGGCCATAGGGATACCTCCCTATTCACCACCATAGGCGCTGAGCTGGCCAGCGCCAGTTGGAATGGCTCTTCCAGCGCATCTCCCTTACCATGCTCCGGGGCAACGCCTTCTCCATCCTGTCCGCCGGGACTGTCGGGAGGCCAGGACGTTGGACCCCATTTGCTCACCATACGAATTAATAGGCAAAGTTACAAACTATTGTAAGTAAATCTATTTAATACTTTAAAAAAAAAAAATCCCTAAAATATACACTCGCACACATACACACACACTTTGTTATTAATCCTAACCTGCTCATCTAAAGAGGTGGATTGGCAGTATCGGTAGAGCGTCAGACACCATGCTTTGCAGCATAGAGGTATGGCCCTTTGTGTTCTGAGTTCAAATCCGCCGAGGTTAACTTTACTTTTCATCCTTACGGGGTCGATAAAATAAAGTACCAGTGATACACTGGGGTAATCGCTGGCCTTGTGTCAAAAGTAGAAATAATTATGTAATTCTGAAACCTTTTACTCAACTTTAATTATATATAATTTTATATTTTAAACAATTCCTTACAATGATCCTCATAAAATATTCTACCAATAAGTTTGAAGCAATTTTGAAAATTATGAAGGCGCATGGCTTAGTGGCTTGCAATCGAAAGGTTGTGAGTTCAATTCTCGGACCGGGTGATGTGTTGTTTCCTTGATCAAGACACTTTGCCCCAGTTTACTCAGCTGTATAAATGAGATGATAGGACTGGGATCCCTATCATTAAATTACCCAAGACACCTCCAACGAGATATACCTTGGAGGAGGCCAGCTAAACCTGCATTGGTGGGAGCTGTCACACACACACAATTTTGAAAATAATCGAGAATTTGGAGGGGTTTTGTACTATAATGAACCTTCCCATAATTTAGTGGGTTTTTAGAACATAGTGAAGGTTCTTACATAACATAATTGTTACTACTTTAGGTACAAGGCCAGCAACTTTAGTACGTGAATAGTACTTTATTTTATCGATCTGATAGTGAAGGCGTGTGGCTGAGTGGTTAGAGAATAGGATTCGCAATCATGAAGTTGTGAGTTCGATTTCCCGACCGGGTGATGAGTTATATACTTGAGCAAGACACATTATTTCACGTTGCTTCCTCTACCTGGAGTTGCGACCGAAAGATAGTATTAGCAATTGGAAAGAAATGGAAACATTGTTTCCTCGGTCGGATTTAACGAAAGTCGATCGTCCCTTTTATCGATCTCGTAAAGATGAAAAGCAAAGCTAACCTCAACGGTATTTGAACTCAGTAAAGGTCAGCAATTCTATGCCGCAAAATTTGTTCTTACTTAAAATAATGATAAGTTAATTAAGAATAATCACTTTAAAGCAAAGGGTTTTGTATCCAAGGGTGGTTTCAGACAATTTGCTATTGAAAGGGTTACAATGTAGTTTAAATTCTGTATTTTAAATTAAAACCTTCTAATTATTTAAATTATTTTTAATAGCTCTAAATTATTTTAATTATTTAAGATGCTTTAATCAGCTTTAAACATGGAAATTTGCATATGAAATTTCACAAAACATTTCTCTCTCTTTAACACATTTCCCCGAGTTCATGCTACCCTGTCCTTACACACACACACACACACACACACACACACACACACACACACACAACACACACACACAGACACACACATTCAGAGACACACACAACACACAGACACACACACACACGGCTGACTGAATACGCAAGTGTTTCTTCCCAAAATATTTTCCCTTCCTGCTTCTTCTCACTCTCTCACTTTCTATTTCATTTTTTATTTCACATTCTATCTTCTGGTGAAGGACTAATGTCCAAAATGTTAAGGCTCTTTTCCTACTATATCAAGCGCTAAATAAATATATTTCCTCATTGTGCTGTATTGTTTGGTTTGTTGTCTCCGTTTACTTTTTGCATATATATATATATATATATATATATGATGGCTGCCCCCTCGTTATCGAATATGGCCATTGCACGATATACCATTATTAATAATTATCAATTAATTCTATCGTGCAATGCCTGTGCGTGAAGATTTTTCTTAAAGTGAGGAAAGACTATGCAGTGAGCTAATCCCACTTATCGGGAGCCAATCATCGGTAACTACTGAGCCGTAGGTGTTATGTTGGAGTTATCCCAGTTTCCTGAGTTATCTTCTCCTAGAAGAATGCCCTGACAAAGGCTAGGGGTCCTTCACTCCCAGTGGTTTAACCGCGCGATCGGGTATCCAGCCTGACTATTTCTATGTCCCCGCGCATATACACACAATGTACATTTGTACATACATATTTACACATTTTTGGATGGCCGTTGACTCTTATGAGTTCTTCCGCCCTTATATAACACACACACACAACCCAAAGTAGTGTGTGTGCGAGGTGGATTTTTAGCCTCGTACCTTTGACTGCACTAATTAAGTTATAATTGTTTCTACGTTAGGCACAAGGCCAGCAAATACCCAGTGTATTACTGGTACTTTATTTTATCGACCCCGTAAGGATGAAAGGCAAAGTTAACCTCGGCGGGATTTGAACTCAGAATAGCAAGGGCTGTAACTCTATGCGTCAAAGCATGGCGTCCGACCCTCTACCAATACTGCCAATCCACCGCCACTAATTAAGTTATAATGATTTAGAGACAGGAAGTTTAATTAAACAATTGAAATTACTCCAGTGAATGTCTAATACTGTTATCGATCTCTTCTTTCTTCGAACCCTAGCTGGCGATTGGACGAGGTTGCTCTGTCAACCACACTGCTTAGGATACCACTGGATGCTGAACTCCGATGATGATGTTCTATCCGTTGCGCTGACCCTAGCACGGTCAAGTTCGAAGCGCTGCGATTTCAAGTCCTCCTTGATTTGTTTCACCCATGTCCTCTTCGGTGCGCTGCGCTGCATTCTCCAGTGCATGGGTTGCTGTCCTGACAAAAGTTGGTGTGGGTGTCATCTGGTACTCATTCTGCGGACGTGGCCAAACCACTGTAGCTTGCGTTGTCAGATTTGGTCTTCAATGTCTCGGCTGCTGTTGGCATTCTTCTCCGATATTGTTGTTTGAGATTCGGTAGCATAGAGAGATACCAAGGATCTAACGAAGACATCGCATTTGGGACACATTGACTTTGTTCAGGTGTTGTTTGAGGATGATCCACGTCTCAGTGCTGTAATGGAGGACAGGTAGGACCAGCGTATGGAACAGACGGATCTTGGATCTTTGGGAGATATGAGACTTCGTCCAGTCACACCATCGAAAGGATCCAAAGGCAGACGTCGTCTATTTGATTCAGCAGTTGATCTCTGCTGTTGACGCCACTGTAACCAGTGAGCCGAGATATTTGAACTCCCGGACCTGTTCAATCTGAATGCCATTAAGATACACAATGACCGGTGAACCAGCTTTTGTTAGAACTTTTGTCTTGTCCGCATTAATCTAGAGACCATAAATCCGAGTAAAGCAGGTATTGTTGACCAAGATGCTGCTTGGGTGTCATCGTCGATGAAAATGTTGCTGTCATCGGCAAATGTGAGGCTGGTCATGGATTTATTGACGTCAAACTGTACACCGCTTCGTCCTTCAAAAGCTTACCGTCTGATGCTGTCAATCATCGATCAGGTGAATGGAACATGATACAATATTGATCCCGGTCTCGCTCACACACTCTCGTTCATTCTCTCTCGCTCATTCACTCTCTCTCGCTCACTCACTTTCGCTTACTCACTCTCGCTCACTCACTCACTCTCTCTCGCTCACTCACTCACTCTCTCTCTCTCGCTCTCCCCCTCTCCCTCTCCCCCTCTCTTTTTCTCTCTGGCTTTCTCTCCCTTTTTCTCTCCTCCCCCTCTTTCTCCCTCCCTATCGCCCCTCTCCCCCCTCCCTATCTCCGCCTATCTTCCCTCCCCTCATGTATCCCCCAACCTCCCTCTCTCTCCCCATCCCCCTATATTCCTCCCCCTCCCTCTCTCCCTCTGTGTTTCTCAATTATACGGGTCACTAAATACCTTTCCCTGTCCTGTCAATCATGTCTTACCAGATTTACACTGACCTTTAAATTGAATAAATAAATATATAAATAAAGACCAACATTATGTAATATATTCTCTTTTGATTTAAGAAATATTTGATTTCCAATAATAACAGATCGAATTACTTCGATGAGAAATAAAAAACAAATTCTTAAAAAGTTGATTGTTATAAGACAGTCACACGGGAAGGATGTGGAAGAGACTGAGAGAGAGGTGAAAGCATAAATAATTAAAGGAGAACAGGAAAGCACGTGGATAAAGGAAGAGAAGAGAACTTGTATTTCAAGGTCCACATGTTTAAAATTAGTTAAGGCATCATTAGAAAATATTGATGATGGAATCTATAGAGTATTGATGATGAAATCTATAGAGTATTGATGATGGCGCTCATTGGACAATGTTTGGGGTAATATTTGCTGCAAGACATTTTCAAGTTTCACTTATATTTCGATAACGGAACAAAGACACACACACTATATATATATATATATATATATATATATACAGATAAATCTAGCACTCAATTGTAGGGTCTAAACCGTATAAAGAACTCAATGTAATCCGTATGTAGAAGATGTCGTGAAGCAAAGTTTAAAATACCAAAAAAAATGTATCAACGATATAATTCAATTGGATACAGAATCAAAATAGAAATATTAAAACAATGAAAAAAACCACATTATTTTATGATCGTTTCGGGGGGGGGGGGGGTAGTTCCTTGTAAGTTCATTCAATTATTGTCTATGTAAAACATATTACAAAATATCATAGTAAGAAAAAGATACATAAGTGTTCACTACCCGCCGTCTTCAGAAATAATTATTTCTGAAGACGGCGAGTAGTGAACACTTATGTATCTTTTTCTTACTATGATATGATATTTTGTAATATGTTTTACATAGATCAATAATTGAATGGACTTGCAGGGAACTACCCCCCAGAAACGATCATAAAATAATGTGTTTTACTATGAATTAACAGTTTTGTGTTTAATTTCATTGTTTTAATATATATATATATAGTAATAATAACAAATGTGAAGACTAAAATCCAAAGAGAGCTCGATAAGGATAAATATATATCAAATATATAAGAATCCTATAGCAATAAGGGTGAAAGCAGTGATTCTATGCTTAAACTTTAATCTGTTATTTTAGTAAATATATATATATATATATGGAAAGTTATATTTAAATTGTTGGGTTACAACTAGTAAATATTTATAACTGATATAAAAGCACTCGACAAGTATTTGGAGTATATTTACGATATTAAATAAATGGAAACTATATTTATAAAACCATATTTATTTCATTATATATATTTCAGGGATATCATATTAACAATATATTGTTAATATGATATCCCTGAAATATATATAATGAAATAAATATGGTTTTA
The DNA here is from genome assembly GCA_964016885.1 of Eledone cirrhosa. Classification (NCBI taxonomy): domain Eukaryota; kingdom Metazoa; phylum Mollusca; class Cephalopoda; order Octopoda; family Eledonidae; genus Eledone; species Eledone cirrhosa. The sequence goes on from OZ024741.1 coordinate 220,646,654, forward strand.
TAAATATAGTTTCCATTTATTTAATATCGTAAATATATATATATATATATATATATATATATATATATATAACAAAGAGGTGTGGTAAGAAACCAGGTGGACCATAATGCACCAGAGTACTCGATACTTAGGTTACTAGCATGGGTAATAGGAAAAGAGTCAGAACCCCGACGGGTGTGCTCCGGCCGTTTCGACAGCTAGATCCGAACAGTTCGGATCTAGCTGTCGAAACGGCCGGAGCTCAGCCGTCGGGATCCTGACTCTTTTCATATATATATATATATATATATATATATATATATATATATATATACAGGGGTTGGACAAAATAATGGAAAAACCTAGCATCATAGCATAATAATTTTGAAATATTTATAAAACCGTCAGAATCTCGTTTATTTTTGTCGTTCTCGGGGTACTCATTAAGCTCTGCAGTAATTTTGTGATCCTTTCTATCAATTCGCGTAAGAGTCCGACGGTCCCTATCTGAAAGTTTTCGTTTTCTTCCGGAGTTTTATTTCGACGAGGAGGTTTTTCCGGCTTTCTCAAAGGCTGTCATTACTTTCGAGACAGTAATTCTTGATACACCAAACATTTCGGCTGTTTCCGTTAAGCTAGCGGCTGCCACACGAGCACCAACAATTTGACCTCTTTGAAAGTCCGATAGATCTGTCATTTTAATGAATTTTAATTACCTTTTTCTGATGATATCTGAACAGAAACAGCAATTTTAACAAAACATCTTAAGCAACACTAATAATAAATCAAAGAACATAAAAATAAACAAGTTTTTGACGGTTTTATAGATATTTCAAAATTACGATGCTATGATGCTAGGTGTTTCCATTATTTTGTCCAACCCCTGTGTATATATATATATAGGAATGAAAAATGGCGTGCTCATACTTTCACTCGCTCACTCTCTGCTACTCACCCTCTCTCTCTCACTTCTTCCATCGTCCTACACCATGCGTAATTCTTTCCTCGCTTACTTTCGCATGGTTGGGATGTGTCTCTCGTCTTCTCGTCAATATTCGCAAGTTCTTATGTTCAAAATTAATCATTGATTTGATTTTCTCATGTTTTCCTCTCTTTACGTTGCCTCACCATTCGTGTTTGTTTACCTGTCTCTCTTTCTCCACCCAATTCTTTTTATCCCAATAACTTATTTTAGTTATTGTTCGCACTAGCCTGAGGTATCTGGTCTTTAATGTGAAGAAATACCTATGATGGCTAGTAGATCATTGATGATGGATAGTCCTATTTCTAATTCTTCATTTTAATTTGTATATATATATATATAGGCAGAAAAGCGAGTGTTATTACTCTGGAGTATCGCCTGTTTATCACAGGCTCATCAGACAAAAACTGTGATATACATGCGAGACTCCAGAGTAACAAACCGAATATTAAAACTCTACTTCGTCAATCACATAAGGATAATTAGGATAATTATATATATATATATATATATATATATATATATATATATGAGAGAGAGATAATAGGATTGGCTGCATAGTTGCTAGTTAAGGTACCTTAAAATGGAATGAGAATAAGAAGAAAGCAAGAACGGAGAGGGGTTTTCCTCATCAGTTGTCTACTGGGGTTCTCGGATATTTCAACGCTTTAAAGACAAGATATCTACCCCTAGAGCGTTCAATAACTGGGTAAGTTATTGGGAAAACGGGTTAGGGAGAGGAGGAAAATAGAAGGGAAAAGGGGAGAAAACAGCGAAAAAAACAACACACCGAGGAATGTGCGGGCGCTTAAGGGCGCTTAAGGTAAGAAAATCCAAGACCACGGCGGTAACAGAACTTAAGTTCAAGAGTGTGTGGGCGAACGAAAAGACATGTCTGACCCCAGCGAGTGTAAGTGAGAAAAGGACTGCTAGAGGGTCAGGCGAGGGAAACAATGAGGTAGCAGTAAGAGAGAGGATGAGTGAAAGTGAGAGGGAGAGGAATAAAGAGGGGTAAGAGTAGATAGTAACGAAATAGGTAGAAGGAGAGAGAAACATGATAAAATATGTGGAGAATAGGATTAGCTGTGAAGTTGCTAGTTAAGGTAGCTTAACATGGAATGAGAATAAGAAGAAAGCAAGAACGGGTGGTGGTGGAGGGGGGGGGGCGATTCCTCATCAGTTGTCTACTGGGGATCTCGGATATTTCAGCGCTTTAAATAGTTAGTTTCGTTCAAGTGTATTCAATGTCCAACTTTTCCATAGGTCATCTTGACATACCATATCTCCAGAGTCTGTCGATTCTATCGATTTATATACACCGTTTTCTCTGTAAAATAAACAAAAACCACAAATCAGTTTACAATCATCTTTGAATCAATATACAGCATGTACGTATGTATGTATATGTGTATATATATATATATATATATATATATATATATATATATATATATATATATATATATATGTGTGTGTGTGTGTATATATGTGTGTGTGTGTGTATGTATATATATATATATATATATATATATATATATATATATGCAAACGCGTGCTACAGACTATAGACAAAACAATGATATTGAAACATGGAAGCCGTTTATTAGTATCAAAGAATTGTTACGAAACGTTGTTGTTACCAAAATTAACGATTCCCAATTACGCTCCTGTTATTTGATGTCGTCTGCTTAATGTAATCAGCCGATTGTTGTGATGAAATTAAACGACTTCCACGCTATAGCCGAAATATAATCTATAAAAAGTAAGTAAAATATAACCGGAAAGTTACCAGCAAATTTATATCTGATATATATGAATTTGAAAATATATATTCAACATGACTTGTGGTATTTATTTATTGACCTTTACGATTTACATTCAAATCCTGTCCTGCTGTCAATCCTGCATTTATCCACGGACTGTGTGTGTTTGTTGGGTGCAGGGTTAATACAAGACCTGTGATCGATTTAATGGCTCCCATTCTTACAATGTGTTTCCTTGTACCTATACTAGAAATCATCATTTAGCATCTTCGATTATGGCTGAAGGTAAATCCTGACCGCACAAACCCTGCATTCCTCACATCACTCTTCCTCACGGACAATTAAAATTTGTCTATGTTTGTCTTTTATTTAACTATCAGCCACTAGAACGTTGGATAGAATACTTTGTGGTATCTTTCCGGTTCTCTGCTCTCAGAGTTCAATTCCCGCCGAGGTCAACTTTACTTTTTATCCATTCAAGGTCCATAAAGAAAGTACCAGTCAAGTACTGGGATCTATTCTTCCGCTATATCTCTTTCTCACTTCCTGTCCTTCTCTGGACGAAATCTACTGTGGCCAGACCTGGAGAGGGATGTGCTTCACATAACCCCAGATCTCTGATGTTCTCAATTCCTTCGGGATCTGATGTTAAGTTGTGACCAATCTAGAACAGTCTTCACTGTATCATTCCTTTTCTTTTAAACGCTGGTTTAACACTTTACCATTTAAACCGGCCATATCCGGCCAGAATTCTCTCACCTCTTCCTGTTCAAACCAGCTGTAAGCGGCCACTCATATTTATGTTAAGGTATTGTTCTCTCAAAATAAATAACATCAAAATCTCGTTGATTCAATATTATGTGACATAATTATGAAAGATAAACCCTTTACCACGAAAATACAATGGTATATATAGAGTAATGTAAATGATAAAGGGTTAACAGAAACATGCACATGCATACGCATAATTACACACATGTACACTCACGTACATACATTCATGCGTACATGCCAACGCCTCCGCTGCCGCCGACGCACGTCTTCCATGTGTGAAGAAGTCTTGGGCTTTTCGCCGACCTCATCTTTTTTTCTTTCACGTGACCAACTATATATAATCACGCGTGAGCAGAAGGTAATGTGACATACCTGAAGATAGGTTATGGCGAAAGTGTGGATAATGTTTATCT
>OZ024741.1:220655564-220658064 GCA_964016885.1 Eledone cirrhosa
TCAATTATTACATCTCAAACAAATTTATCACAAAGTGTTTATCACTTGATCTTCGGTTTGATTACATATATATATATATATATATATATATATATATATATATATATATATAATCAAACCAAAGATTAAGTGATAAACACTTTGTGATAAATTTGTTATATATCTATATAAATATATATATATATATATATATATATATATATATATATATAAACTCACTTTTTACCATAGTATAATTAAAAAGTATATCTATATATATATATATATATATATATAACGAAGGAAATGTGGTAAGGAACCAGATGGACCATAACGCACCAAAGTACTCAATACTTAGGGTAGTAGTGTGGGTAATAGGATAAGAGTCAGGACCCCGACGGGTGAGCTCCGGCCGTTTCGACAGGTTGATTCGTCGGGGTCCTGACACTTTTCCCTATTACCCACGCTACTACCCTAAGTATCGAGTACTCTGGTCCACCTGGTATCTTACCACAACTTCTTTGTTATTATATGTATATATATATAATCCTTATCAGGCCCTCTTCGGATTTTAGTTTGTTACTAGCAGAATGGCCCGACGTTGCTCGGGATTTGCTCTACGGTTCTTATATAGTCGATATATATTTATCCTTATCGAGCCTCGTGAAATAAATACGTTTGTTTATATTTTGTTATTGTGTATGCAAAAATATCTGTACACGAATATATAATTATATATATATATATATATATATATATATATATATATATATATATATATATATATATATATATATATATATATATATATATATATGAGAATAAACGTGCTGCGTGGTTGCAGAGTGGTCCTTCGTCAGTGATCTTGCAACCATCACAGGTATTTCTTCGCTTTAAAGACCATATACCTCCGGTTGGTGCGAGCAACGGCTAAAAAAAGTCGTTGGGACACTTAAATAAAGGGGACAGCGAGAGTGTAAACAAACAAAGATGGTGAAGCAACGAAAAGGGAGGAAGAACGAGTCAAGTCCCAAATTTCCATGAATATAAGTTCGGTGAATTCGTGAACGAGAGAGAATAAAGACCATCAAACCTGGTTGGAATGTGAGCAAGGAAGGAATTCCGTACAGGTCTAACGGGAGGAAGAAGGGATCTAGTCTGTGAATTCGGTGAACATAAGTTCTGTGAAATCGTAGACGAGAGAGAGAAAAAAGGCGAACCAGCCTGACCAAGCGGGCGAAAGAAAAGAATTACGCACAGGTCAAACGGGAAGGAGGAGGAGGAGAGGTTGATGACTGGTACTTTATTTTATTGAACCCGTAAGGTTGAAAGGCAAAGTTAACGTCGGTGGGATTTGGACTCACATCGTAAAGGGAGGTAACTCTATGCTTCAAAGCATGGCGTCCGACCCTCTACCGATATTGCCAATCTACCTCATTTATATGTATTAATAATGTACACACACATCTATATATGTATAAATAATGTATACACACACACACACACATATAGATAGATATATATATGTGTATAAATAAAGCGCACACACACACAGATATTAATAGGAACGATCGACTTTCATCAAATCGGACCGAGGAAACAATGTTTCCATTGCTCTTTCCAATTGCTAATACTATCTATCGGTCGCAACTCCATATATATATATATATATATATATATATATATATATATATATATATATATATATATGTGTATGTGTGTGTGTATATATATATATATATATATATATATATATATATATATATATATATATATATTCACACTGACATGTCTGTTAAAAAGATGTTCTATAAAGCGAACTAATGTGACATACCTCACAGTTTATACCACCACAGATCTCTACACTAAATCTTCTAAATTCCCCACTCTACAAAATCTACCATTTATATAATTCCCTCCCTTTATTCTATCTCTTTATTCTATATTTTACGCCACAGATCCACCGCTAGTTTCTCTTTCTCGAAACTCCATCTAATATCATTATTTATTCATTTAGTTATGTATTCATTATTGATCTGTATTTAGTCTAGTTTTACTTTCTAAACGTTGTGGCGGGAAGGGGGCTTTGTTATTATTATTATTATTATTATTATTATTATTATTATTATTATTATTATTATTATTATTAATTCTATAGATTTGCCTTGTTAATTGTTTTTGTTGTGTATTTTTACTAGATTCTATCGTACCCCTCTCCACTGTCCCTGTCTTCGTATTGTCCCCTCTATGTCGGTCCTTGTGGCCAATAAATGTAACCATTATTATTATGTGTTTTGTAATATTTTTATATATTATTTTGTTTATTTGTCCAACAGAATGTAATTGTTCTATGCTCTTTGGCTGCTTACATATTGGTATTCCCAAAATACCATTTTTATCATTCTTCTTCTTCTTATTTTTTTTCTCAGTCTCGCTCTCTCTATCTCGCTCTCTCTTTCTCTCTCTCTCTCTTACTCACTTATGCTCTCTCTCACCCTCGGTCTCTATCACTCTCACACCC
>OZ024741.1:220668064-220695564 GCA_964016885.1 Eledone cirrhosa
ACATATGTGTGTGTTGCAGACTCTACCGCCCTCATTCTCTATATATATACATACATACATGTATAGGTATGCGAGAGTATATAGTATGTAGAGGGAGGAGTAGAAACCATATTGTATATGAAACATTTGAGGCCAGTTTCTTCAATATTCATACACTTGGTATTCAATGGTTTCAACAAATGGGAAGATGGAAGAAGGGAGAGATGGAGTGAAGGTGTTTATAGAAATGATATTAATATTTGTATGGAATCAAATAGATATTTTATACAACTCCTTCACCAGTCATGTGATATACGGCTGAACAGAGTGACTGGGGAGACATTGTGATTTCACAGATATAGCCACAAGAATAAGCAAAATATTTCCACAAATATATAACCACCATTCACATGCTAGCACATACATAGTATTGTGCGTATATATTTATATATATAAATGTATGTACGTGTATATATATATATATATATATATATATATATATATATATATATATAAGTATATATATATATATATATATATATATATATATATATATATATATATATATATATATATATATAAGTATAAATATATATAAATAAATATATAAATGTATATATATATATAAATATATAAATATATATAAATAAATATATAAATATATAAATATATAAATATATAAATATATATATATAAATATAAAAATATATAAATATATAAATATATATATAAATATATATATATATAAATATATAAATATATATATAAATATATATATATATTTCGTTTCTGAATTTGTTTAGCAAGATTCTTTATCTGAAAACGTGTGTTGAAACCGATATTGTTATGCTTTGGGAGGGTCATGTTGCCAATAAGAAACACATGCACCAATTTATTATAAATTAAATTTATAAATTTAGGAATTTATAAATTTCCGGTTGGTTGTTCATATATTTCCGATTGTTCATATATTGTCAAAGTTCTTTCATCACACATTCTGTGACCTCTTCAGTAACTGGGGATTCTTTTCTTTGTTTTTGTGCTTCTCCTTTGTTCTGTCCTACGCCATCTTGTTTTATAAATATATATAAATATAAATATATATAAATTAGAAATATAAGCTATCGCCGTATTTTTGACTAGAGAAATTACTTAGCCTAACTAAATTACTAACCCCACTATTAGGCTAAGTAATTTCTTTAGTCAAAAATACGGCGATAGCTTATATTTCTAATTTCAAACTCGCTCGCTGTTTCGAAAATATTCTTACTTGATAAATATATATATATATATATATATATATATATATATATATATATATATATATATATATATATATATATATATATATATATATATATATACATATATATAAGTATTGAAGTTTCCATTGAAAATTGAAAAAGTCATAGGAGTGAAGAGTGATCTATGTAAGTTACAGAGCTAAATTGCCTTGTTTGACGAACGAATGCGGACGTTTTTTGTATTCGTCTTATTCGGGAAACCTCTGGTAATGAGGTAATTATATTGTATTGTTTATTATACATTATATATATATATATAAGATAGGTTTATCCCGGGTTCAATCGGGGGTAACCACAGTAAGTAATGTACTCAATGCAAAGCAGAGTATAAATGATGATTTCTCCCGAATGAAACAGTTCTAGTCCTGTAGAAGCCTCATATATATATATGTAAGTATGTATACGTACATACATATATGTATACAGACGTACAGTAGTATGTATATATATACATACATGCATACATATATATATGTACGTATGGGTTTACGGAACATTTATTATAATGTTCGGTTTGTTTGTAAACAAAGAGCCTGAATTAAGCCGTACATTGTTCGGCAACCATCGTTGCCCTTTTGTTCAACACTGACAATACGATGCTGACAATAGCTAATAAGCTTGAAACTAGTTCATCGTTCCTTTGTCAGTGTTGAACAAAAGGGCAACGATGGTTGCCGAATACTGTACGGCTTAATTCGGGCTGTCACGACTTAATTAAGAACTATAACGTCGGCTAGCGGTCAAGGCAGAAAGTTGTGATTGGTTGCCAATTGGCGTGTAGGCTGTTTGCTATAAAGCGCAGCCAGATACTGCCTAAGGTTTTACTCAACCTTACGGGAGTATATATTAAATTCAAACCAGCCTACTCGCCTACTGGCAACCAATTACAACTTTCTGCCTTGACCGCTAGCCACCTGATAGTTCTTAGCCATTTTTGAATTCATTTTTGGCGGGGATCACATAGAAATTTTAGTCCAAACTCGAGATGTCTCTTGATGAGTTCCCAAGTCTCGTGGATAGATCCAGGATCGGGTATATCCGCAGAAAAGGAACGAAACTACCGGTAGCCGAGATTAGAGGAATTTTGGTAAAGTTTATATGCCTTTTTTCTTCAAACTTCTTTTTTATGCCTAACTCCGTGTAGTTGATTATTGTCTTGTCAATTTATACGGGCTAAAAGGAATGACTATATACATTTTATCTGGCTGTCCCTCGCGGAAGATAGTCTGTATCACTTGTCTATTATTTCTTCATAATTACATTTTAAACTTATAGCCTCGTTTAAATGATTATTTATGTGGTTCATTTCTACGGACTAGGGAGAGGAAATACTGTATATATTTTATCTAATAATACTTCAAACTTACAATTTTATATATAGCTCTGATTAATAATTATTTGCTTAATTAGTTCTTCATTGAGCCACACCGTGAAAGGTAATGAAACTCATATATGTATCTGTGACTATGTCTAAATATATACATATATCCCTTTGAATTTAATATATATATATATATATATATATATATATAGCTGACTGGATAAAGATGTTTTTTTTCCGTTTCTCTCTCTTCTCCCTCTATCTTTCTATTTGATCTTTTATTTCTCCTTCCAAAACGTTAAGAATCTTTTCTTATTATATCAAGCATTAAACTAATATATTTCTTCTTGTACAGCGATGTTTGCTTTTTTGTTTCCGTTTACGTTTAGCAAACATACGTACATATATATATATATAGAGAGAAAGATAGATTTTTTTAAATCACAAACACACATACAGTAATTTCATACACATACATATACATACATGCACCCATACACGCATATACATACATGCACCCATACACACATGCATGCACCTATACACACATGCATGCATCTATATACACATACATACACAAGGAGATAGTGTGAAAAATGACTTGGAAATAATACATTAGCATATATTCTGCATTAAGAACGAAATCAAAATGGCCGCCATGATTTGTTTGTCATATTACTATTTGTGATGGTGGACGGAAATGTTTGGTACAGAATAGCTTCTTGATTAGTATTTAACGACTGCCTAACAGTTTTTGTTTAGTTACTTGGCTTACATAATGGAAATTTTATCTTCTAACTATAGCAATTCTAACTTATCTTTTTCTTCACTCCACCTCTGTCCTGCCACCTTTCTTTCACCACCTTTCTCTCTCGCCTCCTCTCTCTTTGTATGAATATATATGAAGGCGCATTGATTACTGGTTAGAGCGTTGTGAGTTCGATATATATATGTATATATATATATGTGTGTGTATGTGTGTCTACAAATAGCACCTGATATATTCATATAAATTATAACTCAACTTAAAAACATCGGTTTTTCAGTTATATTATCTCCGACATTAACAATATCTTGCAGTGTCACAAGCCCGGAATTTTGGTAGGACTGACTGATCGATGAAATGAATCTTATTACTTGATTGCTGCTTTATGTATCGACCTCGGCTAGATTAAAGCAAAGTTGACCCTTTCATGATGGCTCAATGAGTTATCATTTACGTCACTTTCGCCATGCTTACATGAGCTGGACAAAGATTAGTCTAAATGTTATAGGGACTAAAATGTGCGATACTACTTTGACCCCTGATCTTAACTCATGAGTTGATTTATCAGCAGATAATGTAATGAAATCCTAAAGAGGTATGCTGTATTTTAAAATCTAGATATGGTTGGCTTAGGTCAGATATTCTTTTGGTCAGTACAATCTACTTAGGTCAGGCTTCTACCTACTACTGGTAGCATCTAGAGCAGCACAACCAGTTTCGTAGTCGAGAGGTAGGCGACAAAACCTGCTCCCCCACCAGACACTGGTCTAGTGAGGGGGATAAGTGAAACCCCAGCAACATAAAAAGCAAAAGCTGTTAAAAGGGCGGATGAACTCCTCAGAGTTAATTGCCATCCACCCCAACTATGGGTTAAATTGCCTCACCAACCCGCAGTTGGCCAGGCGTGGTGAGCTCAGCTTCACTTCTGAAGACATGGACAGAACTAAACAGGGTAGGGGTCCTCCAGCAGGAAAGAGAAGGCCCTGTATTGATGCTGTATTGATTGTTGTTATATATGGAATGAAACCCCAATTATACCTACGAATAGGTTTAACTTCCAATATAAGTGAAATATTTCTTTGTTTCATTTGTTTGTTGGCAAGTATTATTGAATACAGTTTTCAGTATTAACAATTCCACAGACACGTGTACTGTTAATGTATCTCTCAGGGAGAGTTGAGCCAGGAAAAATGAAAGACAAGGTTGATGGATGCTAAAGGGCCATAACTAAATACTACAAATCATTTTGTCCAACGTACTATTTCGCCAATAAAAATCTCTCTCTAGCCTCATCAGGCTGGTGTTTATCCTGGTTCCGTGGTTCCGTGGTTCCGTGGCCGGAATCAACTGAGATTACATGACTCCCCACTGGACAGGACACCAGTCCAATGTAGGGTAAAAACCTGTCTCGAGCCCGGAGTTTCATCAGACGGGTTTTTATCCCAGTTTCCCAGGTGTGAAGCCAGTCCATCGCAGAGTTAAACCCCAGCTATAGCTGGTACTCCTTTTCAGCTGAATATACTGGAAGAACGTGAAATGAAATGTTCTACTCAAGAACACAACACACATCCGACCACATTATGATCGTAAGTCTGACACCCTTAACACAAAGACAGGCACCTCTACTATTCCACTAATATACTGCTCTCATAATTTGATAAACAAAATTCTGGTTGGTTCTCTTAATTACGAACCGTAGAGAAATCTAAGACAGACATAAAGGATTAGATAGAACGTTTGAGAAATATTGTCGGGTATTGTCTAATGTTCAATTAGATTACAATGCTGTGTTGAGCCAGAAGCATGTATAACGTATGATGTTATTTAATTAATGTCCAATCACGGTTAAGAACACGTGTTGTGTGTGTGTTTGTATGTGTGTGTGAAATATATGTATATCTAATAAGCTAAATTACATTTATTATATCGCTGAATTATATTTATTGCTAAATCATAATGTTCATTATATTTTTTATTTATGTTTATTATATTGCTGAATATTTATCTTATTGCTAAAATATATTTATCGTATTGCTAAAATATATTTATCGTATTGTTAAAATATATTTATGGTATTGCGAAAATATATTTATAGTATTGCTAAAATATATTTATCATATAGCTGAGATGTATTTATCATATTGCTAAAATATGTTTATGGTATTGCTAAAATATATTTATAGCATTGTTAAAACATATTTATCATGTTGCTAAATTTTATTTATTATATTGCTAAAATATATTTATCATATTGCTAAAATATATTTACCGTATTGCTAAAACATATTGATCATATTGCTAAATTATATTTATTATATTGCTCTGATGAGCCAGTAGCGTATAAGATGTACGATGTTGTTTAAGAGAGAGACTTCCAATCACTCTTAACAAGACGCGTGTGTGTGTGTGTGTGTGTGTGTGAAACGTGTGTGTGAAACATGCTTATCTAATAAGCCAAACCGCCTCGATTAAGTTACGTAACGAACAGGGTGGTTAGTTTAGTCTTCTGTTGTTGATGCCATGGAAAGGTTTTTAGAATTCTATGTTTTTTTCTTTGAGAATAATTTTAGTTTTTCCACAGAATTCAAGCCGTTCACTAACAAAGTGACAAAGCTATTCCATCAATTTCTAAATGTGGGAATTAGTTAGTGTGTTAGTGTGTGTATGCAGGTAAGTGTATGTGTGGATATACTTGTTCCTTTTTAATTGAAGTGCATGTGTTTGTAGTGTACGATTGTGTGCAGGTGTGTTTGATTACACATTATGATTGTGTGTGTGCGTGTGTGTGTGCGTGTGTGTGTGAGTGTGTGTGCATGGGTGTGATTGTGAGTCGATGGTTCTTTCAAGAAATTTAAATAAGGAATATGTATTATATGCAAATTAATATGTCCTTTTCAGAATAACACTACGTGAATGCATATATATATATATATATATATATATATATATATATATATATATATATATATATCGCTGTTGAAAGAGCTCAGCCCTCGGTGTCCCGAATCTTTCATATATATATATATACTAGCTGACGTACCCAGCTTCGCCCGGGTAAAGGGATGATAAGAGAAGACAGGTAAAAGAGAAAATGACTGTATTGGATGTTTGTCTGGTTACAGTATGAGTTGAGTCCGTGGTATCTGTGCGATACCATAAACAGTAAAAAAAAATCTTCCAGATATACCAGATTCTTCGTCGTACCGTTTGTGCATGGTATATGAACAATTCTAGATGCTCCCACCTAGAATAGTGACCTCTAGGAGATGGTTCATCTTCTGCCTGACTGTAAGACGTGTATCATTGCATAGACGTGGTTGTACCACGTTTCTCAAAAGGATGATGGAAGTTCCAATCTTTTATATTATATGTAGATATATATATAGATAATTAATATAAAAGATGTCCGTCAATGTAAAAAAGGTCCCTATTTACTTGAAATGGTTTATACAAATGCTAAATTAATATGGATATGGATAACATGCTTATCTATAAGTGGTCAGCTATAATAATAAAACAACAAATTATATGACACAAAAATTTATTCAGTAATTTCCAGGCTCTTAGCCACTGAGTCAATATTGCCCAGAGTTCAACTCGGGGAGGTGGCCTGGTTTGAACTCCAAATGGCGGATCCTTCTACTTCGAAAATAGAATCGTTTTTCAATATTACTCTAGCCCTGGCCGGCCATAGGCACCAAACATTTTTGCCAGACTCAGCATATGATGAGGTTTTATTACCACCGCTATCAGAAGCGATAAATTTGAAGGCAATTTCTACCAATACTTGATGGATTTTATTGCTCATTATCGACAATAAATGACATTGAACAGAAATGATAACTCTGTCAAAGCTCAAAATACTGATCAAAGGACACCAATGTCTGAATCATTTACGTCGAATATTCATAGCAGTGAAGGCAATTTCTACCAACACTTGTTGGTATTTATTGCGCAACATAGCAGTGAAAGCAATTTTTACCAATACTTGTTTGATTTTATTGCTCATAACGACATTAAATGACATTGAACAGAAATGATAACTCTGTCAAAGCTCACAATACTGATCAAAGACACCAATGTCCGAATCATTTACGTCGCTTATTGATAGCATTAAAGATATGCATACATCAGCTCAAAGCTTCATTATAGACAATATTCAGGGTTGTTCCTCTGTTAGTGGTATCAATTTCAAATTTTATACCATCAGGATCGCACACTCGAGATGCAGCAACATGGCTGGATGCTAGATCATTCAAGTAGACACCGACTAGCTTGAAAGTCTGTCCCTGTGCCTTGTTGAATCATGGAGAAGGCCAAATTGACGGGAAACTGTCTCCTTTGCCAAATGAATGGCAGCAGATCTTCACTTGGTCTCAGCATGATCCTCGGAATGAGAACCGATTTCTCTCTACCTGGGAGTTTAGCTTCTAAAACTCTTTCGTTAATCAATCTCTCAACAATCAATCTGGTACCATTGCAAAGACCCATTTTATGATTGATATTTCTAAGCAATATAATCGGCATACACTTTTTCAACCTCAAATTATGTGGGGGAAATCCGGGTATTTGAAGTGAATTCAGATACTCAGTCGCAACATCCATATTGTTCTGCTGGTTAGGCTCCATTGCATCCGCACTGACGGTCAACCATTCCTCTCCAGGAAACATTCCGGCTACTTGTGAATTTATTTCATCGACCGTTGCATTCATATGAGTTAGAATAACGCGTTCTGATATCCAGGAGATATTCTGCCAAAAAGCATTCAAATTAGGGAACACACAGTCAATCAATGCTTGGCGGTCCAGTGGCATGACCAAATAGTCTGGGATTCTTACAGTCTGATTATCACCAATGTGTGGCAATTCATCTTTTCCCAACTGCATCAACCATCGGCTGTATGTCTCAGCCTCTTCGTTTTGCCCGAACATACGAAGTCGCATATTATCGTGTAATCGCAAAACTCTGAAATGGCGCCACAACGGGGACTTTTTCAGACATGCATTGACAATTTGCGCTCTTTGAGCATTCCTAACAATTGGTAGCACCTGTCTGAAATAGCCACCAAGAACGATAGTCTTACCACCGAATGGAAGGTCAATACCGCAGATATCTCTCAAAGTTCTGTCCAATGCCTCCAGCAAATATCTGTGTGCCATTGGAGCCTTGTCCCAAATAATCAGAGACGTATTGCGTATAAGCCCCGCGAGTTCACTTTGTCCTGTAATGTTACAGACACTCAACTCATCCGGAGCCAATGGAACCTTGAAGCATGAGTGGAACGTCCTTCCCCCACTCAGCAAAGTGGCAGCGATCCCACTGGTGGCCACAGGAAGAGCAATCTTCCTCTGAGCTCTGACTGCCGATAACATAGTGTTGAAACAGAATGTCTTTCCGGTGCCTCCTGGAGCATCTATGAAAGCACAAAGTTGCTCATTAGTGGAAATCGAGTGGAGAACACCATCGACCAATTCTCTCTGAGATTGGGTCAACATTGGCATACGTTCAGCCACAATACGTTGCTGTTCCAGTGGATCAAACTGGAATAGTTCCCTCCGATCGAGTGGCAACCGTCTAAGCTGCAATCTCATGTGCAATGCTAAGGCACGTTGCCGCATTTCTTCATCAGGAATTGGCAAATTGAAATCTGTTAAACATTTGAAATGAACTTCATGCAGTTGCTCAATATTGAGCAAAACAATAGCTTTCATCAAATTTTCATCATCGACCTGAAGATGATGCCTAAAATCATCAGCCATAATTCCCCAATGGCATTCAAATAACTCTATTGGATCGGCAGGATTGCAGAATCCTAGAATCGTGACAAACAACTGCCTTATTTGAGCTGGCATCTGTGTTGTTCATGCAGCTTCCATGACGTTATTCCTTTCAGCGTCATCCTGAAGGAGTCCCAGATGCTGACACACAGCCTGGTATGTTTCATATTCCACGCCATTGATTGTTTTCAAATCATCGAAGCTCTATCTACCTCTCGAAAAATCATTATGTAACAGAATTCGGAGATAAAACACATCAGTAGATTCTGGATGGACAGTACAAACCCGCCCAATAGTCATGAATCTCAACTTTTGTTTTCTATCATTCCATTTCTTTCCCTTCTTATCCCATGTATAGTGTGAAGGGAAATCGCAGTAGAGTTGCCTTTGATCCGAGTTCAAAGCATGTTCCCTATTATGCTTGAACCACTCAGTCAATTCCGTCTTAGGAGGTGGTGCGTTAGCAATTCTTTCGACACTTCTTCTAGTGTCCTGAAAACGGACCATTTGCCTATTCTCTAAGTGAACCGTCAGTTTCTGAACGCTGGGCTTGCGTTCATTGAGATCAACATCGAACAATCTCCAGCAAGCTTCGCTAGATCCAATCGAGCGAACATCCTGGAACCTGCCAACTTCATCTCCTTGGTTCGCTTCCTCATTCCTGACATTTATCATTGCCCGATCATGACCTTTGTAAACATATTTGAATAGATATTTGCAAGCTTTCACTGAGCTACAAATTTCCACATTAATATGACAACGATATTTCATAATCAAATATGGATTGTATGGCACAACCCATTGATTTGTAACCTGTCGACCGTTTACATTTTCGACCAAACCGCCATCTGCAGGCGACCGTCTTCTGTATGAGGGATGAGCCTCCCCATCGTTCCAGGAAGTGTTCGTGACAAAAGATTTCGGAAAGTGCTTACTGCATTGGCCATTTTTCATGCATGGCGCTTTCCGATTTGCCACCAAATTGCGTAGTGCCTCATTCTCCGGCAGTTCAGCACACACAATGCTGTCAACATCCTCAGCACATCTCAATTTGCAATCTCTATGTAAAATGATCAGCAAATGTGCATGTGACAATCCTCTTTTTTGGAATTCAATTACGTATGTAAAAGCAACTATACCTCCTAAGATTCCCTCTTTATCCACATCATCCATTATCTTTTTCAGATATCCTTTGAATACTCTTGCCACAATATCAAAACGGTCCTTTGGCTGTTGTCCTTGCGAAAGTGCATCCTTAATATCAGTCCATTCAGGATTGCATGTAACCGTTATAAACAAATCTGGCTTTCCAAACTTTCTGACAATAGCCATTGCATCCTGATAGCGAATGTTCATATATCTCGGGAGGCTGATGAACGACGATGGCAAAATGATGCGTCGACCAATTTGCTTGTAATTGGCATCATCGGCTGTTATCGCATCCTGTATATTATTATACAATTCAGCTCTGATATGTTGCTGATGTGTAGCTATATAATTTAGCCTTTGATTTTCGATCTTTGCGAATTCCATACAACAGTATTCCTGGAACAATCTGCTGGCTTGAAATAGCGCATTCCTCTGTTGATTTCTCTCGTTCAAATGGAACGCGCAAAAGTCGCAAATCGAATTATTGTGTCTATTGCCACCTTCCTGTTGATGCTGATTCTCATGATCATCTAAATGAACGGACATGTTCCATCCATTTTCACATTTTGGGAATAAAAGAACATAATGATCGTAGGCACTATTTGACTCATTGGTAGTCTTGAGACCACCATCTCTGCGATTGAGGACGATATCTTTCGATCCAGGCTTATCGTCCATCAACACAGCAACTTCACGAAATCCTTCAGGGGCTTTATATCACCGTTCGTGTTGATTCCTTGGCACTGCGTCAGCCTTAATCACCAATGTTTGCTGCTGAACATTTTGCAGTTCAGCCACCAACATGAAATCCATAACATAAGGATTACACTGTCTAAGCCATGATTGCAAATCACGGATCAAATCACTTAATTTTGCCGTTCAAGTTCAGTTATATTTCCCGGCAACTTCATCCAACCAATCCTGATATCCTCCTCCGATTCACTATAATCTGGATCGTTAATGTAAACTTGAGGGAATCGAGGCCTCTCTCCTGGAGTAACTGCTAAATTACCGATACAATGATACAAACGGCCTTGAATGACTACATTCGGTTGCCATGCTCCACTCTCAAACATCTCACTAACTCTCTGCGATGCTAAAGCTAATGAATTTTTAATTTGCCGCGAATATTTGCGCAGTAATCTACCTCGGTCTCCTTGATCACCCCACATACTTAGTATTTTAAACTGCGGTGACTCCTCATCATCCGGCATTCGCAAGGGTTCTAGTTGAACTGCTCCTTTATGACAGCACATTGTGGTCCACGTCTTTTCGTGTCTCCAAAGCAATGCTCCACAATGCGGACACTCTGCTCGTCCACCAATCTGAAAATGTCACGGTTGCCATGATCCATTTTTAATATCATTAGTTCGCCTTCTAGCCTCTTTACTGGAATGAGGAGCACTTTGGCGACACATTTACTGAACTTCTGTATTGCGCGGGTGTTGTTCAGCCAGCTTCTCTTCATCCATCGCTGCACGCTGTTGCTGCTCAATTCTGGCCATCTGCTGATGATGCTCAGCCAGTTCGTCTTCAACCATCGCAGCACGCTGTCGCTGCTTGGCTCCAGTGTTTCGTTGGCATTGTTCATGGCGGCACGTCTTCACCTCTGAAGTTCGGCGTTCCGATGGCGCTGTTCTGCCCGTTTTTCTTCATTGATGGCTGCACGCCGTCGCCGCTGTAGTTCACTGTTTGATAAAGTCGAATTGCTTTTATTATCAGTATTCATTTCGAGCAATTATCAAAAAATGACACAATAATAAATATAAAAGATGTCCGTCAATGTAAAGAAAGGTCCCTATTTACTCCCTTCACAACTCTGTGTATGTTAGATTGACAGACAGGCACACAGACAGATAAACTGCGTGGCGATTGTGGAACGCCCACTCATACACGCATGGAAACGCGCACACGCACGCAAACTTACACACGCACACACTCACACATGTTGATAGTGTTTACTTTCTGTGGAACGCTGCACGCACGCACATACACATAAACATACGCGCACGTACATACACACGCACACATGTTAATAGTTATTGCTGTCCTTCCGCTCTTATTTCCACACACACACATGTCTCTACACTGACACATATACATAGTGTATCCAAACACAGCGTTTACTTTGCCTCTCTCCCCTGTCACTCCCTCATTGGCATTATGCATATTAATTTAAGTTTGGCGTCGTTGAGGTGGGCGGAGTTGTTTGAAACCTATGAACCAATGATAATCGAGAATTATGACACACGGAATACTGACATTGTTCAAATTAATATATAGATATATCAAATACATGTTTCCTTGTGTTTGATTGGATGATATATATGTCTTCTGATGAGGATCCAATTAGATCAGAAAATCGATTAAAAGTGTTTATCATTATTTCGATTAACAGCGGCATAGTTATGGCCCTTTACGATCTGAGTTCAAATCCCACTGAGGTTAGCTTTATCTTTCATCTTTATGAGATCGATAAAATAAAGTACCAGTAATGCACTGGGCACGATTTAATCGACTTTCCCCTTCCCAAAAGTGTTGGCCTTGTGTCTAAATCGTATTTTCTGTCATGTTTAGATGCCTACATATTACAAATGTGTATAGTTATATACACATTGCTACAGTCTCGGTTACACACTCTGTATTTATACAGATATAACTTTATCATAAACTCCGGCTGCTAGCACACTTCTTATTCAACGTCTTTCCTTCCTTTCTGGCGTGTGAGTTGGATACTATTTCTAACATAGTGAAAGCGCATGTATTTATGTTCAGTGTATTTGTCTGACGATAGTATGGTTGTGAGTTCGGTATCCGGTGGCGTGTTGTGTCCTTGAGCAAGACACTTTATTTCACGTTGCTCCGGTCCACTCAGCTGACAAAAGTGAGTTGTACCTGTAATTCGAAGGACCAGCCTTGCCGCATTGTGTGTCACGTCGAATCTCCCCGAGAACTACGTTAAATGTACGCGTGTTTGTGTAATAATCAGCCACTTCCACGCTAATTTCTCGAGCAGGCTGTTCCGTTGATCGTATCAACAGGAATACTCGTAGTCGTAACCGATGGAGTGCCACTACTACTACTACTACTACTACTACTACTACTACTACTACTACTACTACTACTACTACTGTTTCTAACAGATCGTACAAACTCATACAGGTTCGCTCATTACCTCATAGCTCCCATGAATTGTTAGATGGTTGAACAAATATTAATTATTCCATTAGGATAGACCTGGAAATAAACAATAATTATGCTAAGCTATTTAACAAAAGACAAAGCTCGCCATTAAAGGGAACAAAAAATGGCAATGAAAAGACGAGAAAGAAACAAGATGGTTGATATTTCCTATTTAAAAAATAACCTCTTCATACTCTATCAAAGAGTGTTTGGAAAGGTGACTTATGCTAATGATAAGGAGAATAATTAGTTATAATAATTTACTTTAATAAATTACTGTAATCTTGACAGTGTTTTGTATGATGGTTATACTGTACTGCAGGATATATATAGAGACATTTATAACCAATAATGTATGTATAGACAGATGTAAACATCTTCTCTGTATATAAACTATATATATATACTGACTTTTGTGTTTACATTCCCCTGCCAATACAGTTTAGGCTAAAACTTAATAGATATATTGTGTAGAACAACATATCATTGTAATAATCTTTTTGTCACAGGCACACAGACGCATACATATATATATATATATATATACATATATATATATATATATATAAACACACATATACACACTCACACAAACACATTTACACTCATATATATATATGTGTGTGTATGTATATATATATATATATATATATATATATATATATATATATATATATATATATATATATACACAGCAACACACACAGTTACACATACACATACACACGCACAATACGCATACAAGTCGACTTTACTTCTACATTCCTTGAAGTGAAACTCCCTTTACAAAATTAAATAAATATAGCATAGAAAAACAAGGGAATTGCAACAGCAGGAATATCAAATTATACAATTATTGCTTCAAATAACTAGAATCCAATTGAAACAGTCAAGCGTGATTTCAGCCAATCAGAAGGCTCCAAATGTTTTCCGCCATTATGGTGTAGAAGAACATAAGACAAACAAGAGAAAAATTTGCTAAAGCATTGGAACGTTTTTTAGGTTCCTCCGTCTACATATCATCTGTATATACACACGTGTATGTATGTATGTATGTATGTATGTATATATATATATATATATATATATATATATATATATATATATACATATATATATATATATATATATATATAACATAGGTGTATATAAATATATAGATGTGTGTGTGTATATACATATATATGTATATACATGTTTATATATATATGTATGTATATACATCTATGTATATATATGTATATACATACATATGTATAAACATGTATATACACACACACACACATATATATTTATATACAAGTATGTTATATGTATATATATATATATATATATATATATATACACACACATATATATATATATGAATAAATGTATTTGTATTTATATAGATATATGAGATATATATTGATACATGCATAATTATATATATACACAAATATATTTAAATATATGTAGATGCAAGTGTATATATATATATATATATATATATATATATATATATATATATATATATATATATATATATATATATATATATATATATATATATGTATATATGAACACGTATGTGTGTTTGTCTATATATAGCTGTGTGTTTTATAAACGATATCAAATTACACGACAATAGGATAGGAGATATGCAAAAATATACATTCTTCTTCGGAAGGTTTCGAATGGAATTGCTTTAAAAATGTCTTGAATTATCTCGATATGTTGATAAAGAAAAAAACTGGCTGTTTACATAAAACCATTCCTACATTTCTATTAAGAATTCTGCTTTTAAAGTTTGCGACCATTTTGTCAAAATGTCTTCTCCTTTTTCTGCTATGCTCCTCTTATAATTCTTCGTCTCGTCGTGGTTGCTTCTGTTGCTATTATTGATTTTCTTCTTTTTTCTTCATTTTCTTCTTCTTGTCTTCTTTTTCTTCTTTTTCTGTTATCTTTCTTTTACTTCTTATTCTTCTTATTATCTATCTCCTCCTCTCCCTCATCAACCACCACCACCACCTCCCACCCACCCCTCATCAGCCACCACCTCCCCTTCATCGGTCACCCCTCCCCCATCAGCCACCACTACCACCTCCTTCTCCCCCCCCTCATCAGACACTGCTACCGCCACCACCTCCTTCTCCCTCCTCATCAGCCACTACCACCACCTCCCCCTCATCAGCCGCCACCGCCACCACCACCACCACAACTATCTCCACTCCCCTCATCAGCCACCTCCTCATCCGCCTCCCCCTCATCGGCCACCAGCTCATCATATATAGATATATCCAGGGAGTGCAACTTGGAGTTACTGTAGGGTGAGCACTCGATGATTAGGTTCACTCCTGTGTCGAGGTGTAGAGCTAGACAGAGTGTATTATAGTAAAATAAATCCGCACTCCATACTTTATTATAGTTTATATATATATATATAGTTATGTAATAAACAACATAAAATAATTATTTCATTTACCAGTGGTTTCTTGAAGACAGATGCTGTGTCTGTCTTCAGTCGTCAGAATGAATAAAAAACATGGGGTTTTTTTTTTTTTATTAAATATGGATTTGAAAGCAAAATTGAGGAATTATGAAAGTGAGGCTGAAAAAAAACGGGCTAAAAGGAAATAGGGCAAAAATATATATATATATATATATATATATATATATAAATATAAATAGCCAGAACGTAAACATACACACACTCAACTACACGCATATACCTAATAGTACGTAGACATACTTTCTCAGATAAGGGTATTTGCGTCTACAAAGAGATACGGACAGAATCATAAATGCACACACATACATATACACAAATATATACATAAATACATACACATACACATACACAGATATATATGCACTCACAAACTGGGAAGTAGTAAGGGAGCAGGAATAATTAATAAATAAATAAGAACAAAAAATACAATATATATATATATATATGTAATATAAAATCAAAAGATTGTTAAAAGAGTTCCATGTATTTTATTATGCGCATTTCAAAAACAAATATCATCGCAAGTGTTTTTTATGCTTCATATCATGTCTCCCTATTTTATCTGATAAGAACGCAAATATCATCCCATGATGATATTTGTTATTGAAATGCGCATAATAAAACACATGGAACTCTTTTAACCATCTTTTGATTTTAAATTATTTATACTCCAGTCCTATAAACTGTTGAGTGCTACTTATCCGAGTTTGCATTGCTTTATTGTGCTACAATAAAACTCACCTCCTACATATATATATATATAAGAAAGTAAAAATCAAAATCAAAAATCAAAATAAAGTAAAAAAAAAGGGGGACGTGTTGACAATGATAGGTTTGAGTGTGTGGGGGAGAGGGGGAACTTAAATATAAGCAAATACACAAGATATGCATATACAAATACACATACATATACATATTTACATGCATATATACCTATACACACATGCAAACACACACACACGTATATGTATATATATACATATAAAAAATAAAAATACGTACACATACACATATATGTGCATATATGTATATATATATATATATATATATATATATATATATATATATATACATACACATACTCACACACATATATATACACACACATACATACATATACACACACATCCACATGCATACACATACAAACAACACTACAATAAATTAGATAAATGAATCTCAAAGGGACATAACCCACGTACATACGTACACACGCACGCAATAAGAAATCAACACACGCATACAAATAAACATATACGTAAATCCATACACACACATATATAACACATATATACAAAAACATATATACAAACACATGCATATATACAAATACATATAAACAAATATATACATACATATATATATATAAACAAACACACACTCATATATATATATACACACATACACACACATACATATAACTATAAAAACACGTATATATGTAAGTACACATAAGCCTGTCTGCATATGCGCCCACATACAACCTTATGTGAGTACACTTAAAAACCTAGTGGGTAAGTAGGGACAAAGGGGAGTAAAACTGAAATAAAATAATAAAAACAAATATTAAGAACATGTAAGGGAGAAAAGGGGTGTAGAAGTAGTAGTAGAGAGTATTTGTGATGAGATCTGGATAAGGGTATATAGTTAAAAGGTGATCTGGGTAAAGGTGGTGGGTGTGTACGTATTAAAGGTATGGTAGATAGTAGGGGGGGGGTATAAGTCAAATGATATATAGAAAGTGATGAGGGAGAAAAAGTATAAGAAAAATAATACTTCAAATTAGAACTATGACTGACTTATCTCAATGGTTAAATACATCCTCTGTTATTTCTTGGTTTAATAACATACAAGGAAAAAATAAGTGTAGATTTACCCAATTTGATATTATTGATTTTTATCCCTCTATTACTGAATCTTTATTAACAAAAGCCTTAGATTTTGCTATACTTTTCATTAATTGTTTCTACTTTAGGCACAAGGCCATCAATTACCCAGTGCATTACTGGTACTTTATTTTATCGACTCCGTAAGGATGAAAGGCAAAGTTAACCTCGGCGGGATTTGAACTCAGATCGTAAAGGGACGTAACTATGCTGGAAGGCATGGCGTCCGACCCTCTACCGATACTGCCAATCCACCGCCAAATACTTTTCATTAATATCTCTGAATTAGAAGAAGACGTTATCTTTCATGCTAGGAAAACACTACTCTTTGCTAATGAAGGTACTTAGGTTAAAAAATCAAGCCCTGAAAACTCTTTTGATGTTGCGATGGGCTCATATGATAGTGCCGATGTGTGCGACTTAGTAGGATTATTCCTCCCCATACACTTAAAGAGAAATTTTACCCAGATCACCTTTTAACTATATACCCTTATCCAG
Source organism: Eledone cirrhosa (assembly GCA_964016885.1). NCBI lineage: Eukaryota > Metazoa > Mollusca > Cephalopoda > Octopoda > Eledonidae > Eledone > Eledone cirrhosa. The sequence continues at coordinate 220,686,420 of OZ024741.1, forward strand.
ATCTCATCACAAATACTCTCTACTACTACTTTTACAGCCCTTTCCTCCCTTACATGTTCTTAATATTTGTTTTTATTATTTTATTTCAGTTTTACTCCCCTTTGTCCTCACTTACCCACTAGGTTTTTAAGTGTACTCACATAAGGTTGTATGTGGGCGCATATGCATATGCAGACAGGCTTATGTGTACTTACATATATACGTGTTTTATATTTATATCTATGTGTGTGTGTGTATATATATATATATGTGTGTGTATATATGTGTGTGTGTGTGTTTGTTTATATATATATATGTATGTATATATTTGTTTATATGTATTTGTATATATGCATGTGTTTGTATATATGTTTTTGTATATATGTGTTATATATGTGTGTGTATGGATTTACGTGTATGTTCATTTGTATGCGTGTGTTGATCTCTTATTGCGTGCGTGTGAGCGCACGCGTATGTGTACGTATGTACGTGGGTTATGTACCTTTGAGATTCATTTATCTAATTTATTGTAGTGATTTTTTTGTATGTGTTTGCATGTGGATGTGTGTGTATATGTATGTATGTTTGTGTATATATATATGTGTGTCTGTGTATGTGTATCTATATATATATATATATATATATATATATATATATATATATATATATATATATGCACATGTATGTGTATATGCACGTATTTTTATTTTTTATATATATATATATATATACACATATATATATATGTGTGTTTGAATGTGTGTATAGGTATATATGCATGTATATATGTATATGTATGTGTATATGTATATATATGTATATGCATATCTTGTGTATTTGTTTATATTTAATTTTCCCCCTCTCCCCCACACACTACAACCTATCATTGTCAACACGTCCCCCCTTTTTTACTTTATTTTGATTTTGATTTTTACTTTCTTATATATATATATATATATATATATATATATATATGATAAACACTAATACAATCATATAAGTGTTTGTATTGCAAATGACCAAGTTAGCTAGATTGAAAAATACTAATTAGATTAATACAGTTTGCCTGTCTCGATTTAAAATAATAAATCTATAAAAACAAACCCATATTGGCAATAGCCGTGGTACTTGGACAAATTTAAATTTCAAAATCCAAACCTGTTCCGTAGATAAGTTTAAACTTCAAAACCCAAATAAGTTTCGATAATTGAAAAAGTGAAAAATTCCATCTTCTGTTCTCATCAGCAAGTACCCAGAAAAATTGGTGTTTCACCTCAAAATATTAAGGACTGATAGACGCACATGGTTTTTCAGCTCCTAGCTACTCCATACTCGTGCTGCTAGAAATAACAGCGGTTTTTATGGGACTAAAATTTAGCTCAACAAAAGGAGCCGTTATACTATATATATAGAGTTATAAACTCAAACAGTCTTTTACAATTAATTAGCTCAAAGAAAGAAGTATTTCTGAGCCGTGAAATACAAGTTAATATAAATTAATATATATGATAAATACTAATACAATCATATAAGTGTTTGTATTGCAAATGACCAAGTTTGCTAGATTGAAAAATACTAATTAGATTAATACAGTTTGCCTGTGTCGATTTAAAATAATAAATCAATAAAAACAAACCCATATTGGCAATAGCCGTGGTACTTGGACAAATTTAAATTTCAAAATATCGAAACCTGTTCCGTAGATAAGTTTAAACTTCAAAACCCAAATAAGTTTCGATAATTGAAAAAGTGAAAAATTCCATCTTCTGTAAAAGACTGTTTGAGTTTATAACTCTATATATATAGTATATATATATATATATATATATATATATATATATATATATATATATATATATATTGTATTTTTTGTTCTTATTTATTTATTAATTATTCCTGCTCCCTTACTACTTCCCAGTTCGAGAGTGCATATATATCTGTGTATGTGTATGTGTATGTATTTATGTATATATCTGTGTATATGTATGTGTGTGTATTTATGATCCTGTCCGTATCTCTTTGTAGACGTAAATACCCTTATCTGAGAAAGTATACGTCTACGTACTATTAGGTATATGCGCGTAGTTGAGTGTGTGTATGTTTACATTCTGGCTATTTATATTTATATATATATATATATTTTTTTTTTTTTTGCCCTCTTTCCTTTTCGCCCGTTTTTTTTTTAGCCTCACTTTCATATTTCCTCAATTTTGTTTTCAAATCCATATTTAATGAAAAAAAACAAAAAAAACATGTTTTTTATTCATTCTGACGACTGAAGACACACACAACATCTGTCTTCAAGAAACCACTGGTAAATGAAATAATTATCTTATGTTGTTTATTACATAACTAATAAGCTCTGTAGCCTACATAGAGCATTCTTTTTTCCTGTACCTTTCTGACGGAAATACTTCACACACACACATACACACACACACACACACACACATATATATATATATATATATATATCCCTGGACATACTATCATAATTACACCTATATATAAACTCTTAGCCCTTCAGCCATACCTATACCTATATATATATATAAATGCTAGGCCCCTCAGTCATACTTATACCTATATATATATAAATTCTTTGTCACACTACCATACCTACACACCTATATACTCATTCTTGGCCACACTGCCATACATACACCTACCTATAAAATAAATTTACCTCGACTATGACGACAAAGTTTTCATTGAAATAATATAAGCTACCCATTCCTTAAACAGGTGGCTGTTGTCTCGGCTGGAATGGTTTGATCATTGTTGGGAGCTGGCTTAAGACTAAACAACAACAATAACATCTCTAATCTTTTCATATTTCCCAAAATGCAAAACTTGGACACACCCTTAGTGTTATGTCCTGGAGTTACTGGGTATTTCGTTCATACAACATATACCTTCATACAGGTGAGAATTACTGGGTATTTCGGTCATACAACATATACCTTCATACAGCTGAGAATTAATGGGTATTTCGGTCATACAACATATACCCTCATACATGTGAAGGTACATGGGTTAGTGGTTAGAGCAATCGAAAGGTTGTGAGTTCAATTCTCAGACCGGGTAATGCGTTGTGTCCTTGAGCAAGACACTTTATTTAACGTTGCTCCAGTTTACTCAGCTGTAGAAATGAGATGATAGGACTGGTCCCTATCGTTAAATTACTCAAGACACCTCCAACGAGATATACCTTGGAGGAGGCCAGCTAAACCTGCATAGGTGTGAGCTGTCACACACACACAGGTGATGCAAACTTTGTTTATCACACCTCACTCTAGCGGTAACATAGATGACAGCACCAACACATGGCAGGGAAGGATAGATCTGGGCCTAAACAACAACAACAACAACACTAAAAATAGCAGAAATAGCACTAAAACAGGAAAGACGAGGCCTGGTAGATGAATGCTAACCGGGGTCCGAACAACAACAACAACAACAACACTACCAATAACAGCAACATCACTAAACCATGAAAGATGAGGTCTGGTAGATGAAGGCAGTCCTAGGCCTAAACAACAGTAATAATTATTCCTTCGAATATTGACACAGGGTCATCAATTTCTGAGAATGGAAAAGTCAATTATATCGACATCAGTATCACAACTGGTACTTTATTTTATCATCGAGTTCGGGTCGATGAAAGGCAGAATATGACATCGACAAGATTTGAATCTAGAACGGAGAAAGCCGTAACCACAAATAATGTTCCCTGGTGCTCTACCGATTCTGTCAAGATTCCGTCCTCTTAAATAACAGCAACAATCCCAAAACATGACAGAAGAGATCTGGTAAATAAGGGTTTATTTGGGACTAAACAACAACAATAATAAGATCAATAACACCACCAATGCATGAAAAAAGATAATAATATCCGTTCAAATCACATGGCAAATACTTTCCACCACCCGCCACCTATATCATTGCAATGGAAATAAGTGTAATTCTTTCAATGCATCATTAATAATTTGTACTCCATGCCCGTCGCCATTTTGATGTTTGTTTTTGCTTTGATTCCCTCCATTTCTGTGTGTCTTCCATTTTTCTTTTCTTTCTTATGTAACAATCATTTGATGACATTTTTAGATACTGTTTCGACGTCATTTTTTTGTTGCCGTTATTGTTATTATTGTTGTTGTTATTATTATTATTATTATTATTATTATTATTATTATTATTATTATTATTATTATTATTATTATTATTATTATTATTATTATTATTATTATTATTATTATTATTATTATTATTATTATTATTATTATCGCTTGCAAGAAAAGAATGTCTGTACTGGGAATATTTAGTCTTTAATTTGCGTCAGATATGATGTGATAACAAACATCATTTACTTTGAAGCAAGCAGCCGACTGCAAACAGAAATTTAGGCGGGAAAATGGTGAGAGGGAAATAAGTTGAGAAGAGAGGGAAAGAGAGAGAGAGAGAGAGAGAGAGAGAGAGAGAGAGAGAGAGAGAGAGAGAGAGAGAGAGAGAGAGAGACTGTCTGTGAGAAAAGTAATGCAGTTTCATTTTGTTCTCATGCCATATATTCTTATATATAAAAAAAAATAATAAATACGTTCGCACGCACTCTCTTCGTTTTGTATTGTCTGTATTCTCTGTTCGGATATATATATATGATTTAACATATAGAATTGCCTAGACAAAATTTATACAAATGCCATGCGTATATATATATATATATATATATACATAGAAAGGATAAAAAGGACGATTGATTATTCCTTCATTGCATTTATTGATAGGTGACGCGCGTTTCGCCACTGATCAGCTCAAGGTTCGATCTATATCGATCTTACCCGACTCAATACTCCGCAGCTCGACGGACCTTCCTGAAATGCTATAAGAAAAATGTATATATATGTGTGTATATATATATATATATATATAAATGTATATATGTATATATATATATATATATATATATATATATATATATATATATATATATATATATATATATATATATATATATATATATATATATACAGAGAGAGAGAGAAATCTTTATATACATACATGAGTGCAACGGAATAAGAAGTTCTGGTAAATTCCGATTCATAAATTCTATACAGCTGTTTCTGAGAGTAAGAGAAACAGTATCAAATCACCAATAAATGGCATCATAAAGACTAAACAACCCATCATAAGTAGAAATGTCGTACTAAACACATTAGAAACGACTAACCACCATAGATTCAAAACAGGATGTGAACTCATAGTGACTATTTTTGTACTCGAGTTGACCTGGGCTTTTTTCAGACAATATTTTTAATAATTTGATATATTAATCAAACTTTTAATATATATATAATATTAAAAGTTTGATTAATGCATCAAATTATTAAAAATATTGTCTGAATAAAGCCCAGGTCAACCCGAGTACAAAAATAGTCACTGTGAGTTCACATCCTGTTTTGAATCTATGCTGGTTAGTCGTTTCTAATGTGTTTAGTAAGATATATATATATATAATAATAATATATATGTAGTAAGAAACACAGTAAATCGTGTGTCTAATATTACGAGGGTTGAAAGAGCACATTTGTTTGAAATATTTAACCATGAAGCAGACAGAATGATAAAATAAAATAAAATTATATTATACAAACCGCCTCAATAACAATTATATCTCTCGGACAGATTAGGGATTAATCTGTTTCGCCCTGAGTGTGTTTGTAACAGATATATATATTATTATATATATATTACATATATATTATTATTATAATTGTTTCTAGGGCGGTGGATTGGCAGTATCGGTAGAGGGTCGGACGCCATGCTTTCCAGCATAGTTACGTCCCTTTACGATCTGAGTTCAAATCCCGCCGAGGTTGACTTTGCCTTTCATCCTTACGGGGACGATAAAATAAAGTACCAGTAATGCACTGGATAATTGCTGGCCTTGTGCCTAAAGTAGAAACAATTATTATAATTGTTTCTATTTTAGGCACAAGGCCAGCAATTAACCAGTACATTGCTGGTACTTTATTTTATCGACCCCGTAAGGATGAAAGGCAAAGTTAACCTCGGCTGATTTGAACTCAGATCATAAAGGGACGTAACTCTATGCTTCAAAGCATGGTGTCCGACTCTCTACCGATACTGCCAATCCACCGCCATTATTATTATTATAATGCTCGGTATTTATACTTTGAGCTTATTGATTACAGGGTTTCAGTAAGAGTTATTAACTCTAACTTTCATTTATATTTCGGCTCCCTCAAGAGGTGAGCTTATTAAGTTGCGTGTGTTGGACTGTTGTTTCTAACCAATACACTCATACCACTTTTGACTTACGGCACACGAGGTGATTAATTCATTTTTCTGTGTGAACGTTGGTACTAGGTGTTTGTCGCATTTAATCAGATTCTCTCGCTTATGATGTCCATGGATTATCTGTTACAAACACACTCAGGGCGAAACAGATTAATCCCTAATCTGTCCGAGAGATATAATTGTTATTGAGGCGGTTTGTATAATATAATTTTATTTTATTTTATCATTCTGTCTGCTTCATGGTTAAATATTTCAAACAAATGTGGTTCTTCAACCCTCGTAATATGAGACACACGGTTTACTGTGTTTCTTACTACATATATATTATTATTATAATGCTCGATTTATACTTTGAGCTTATTGATTACAGGGTTTCAGTAAGAGTTATTAATTCTAACTTTCATTTATATATATATATATATATATATATATATATATATATATATATATATATATATATATATATATATATATATAATTATGTAATAAACAACGTAAGACAATTATTCCATTTACCAAAGGTTTCACGAAGACAGATGAGCTCAACACAGACGTCTGAAATCGCTCATCAGAATGAAAATTTAATAGCTCTGGAGCTCTGGAGCACTCTCCTTTCCTTTACCCTTCCTACGGAAATACTTCATAAATATATATATACATATATATATATATATATATATATATATATATATATATATTATATATATATATATATATATATATATATATATATATATATATATATATATATATATAGTGCAATAAAAACAAAAATAATAATATTGCACGTATGCGTATATCTACCGACAAAGTAAATATGTGTACACTCGGACAAAGTGACAGGCACAACATGCTACTAGAAATAGCAGTCAATATGGGCTGTGACTCAGCTCACTATTTATTCTTGCACCATGTTGGTTCGATGAGAAATGGTTACGTTCTCTCTTAACGGGTATTTATATATTTCTTATAACTTACAGAATACCCTCTGATGAAAATCTTCTGTGCTAATGACGGGTATATCAATCTAATGGAATGGTCAGACGTATTCTTCAGTTTTGAAACTGCAGTCCGGAAGTTTAGGGAGGTTTCCTATTTTTAGGTTGCTTAACAGTGAATGTGTCCCTAGGGAAAGATGCTTATGAAGTCTTCTTTTTAAAGTACTGTACTGGGATCTACCCTTCACTGGTTTTGTATGAGATGTTCTATATATATATTTGCTTCTCTGAATGAGACTGTTTTAGCGATCAATTTTCATTACTCAGATGTTATGTATATTCGTGACAAATTTAATTATGTATAATATATACGCATGCACACACACACCTACCCCCCCCCCCACCCCACACACACATACATATTTGTATGAGCGGGTATAGATTAATACAAGTATATATATATATATATATATATATATATATATATATTCTCATATTTCATTAGTCTTTATAATTTTCCAATTTGGAAAGAAATATCAGTTGGTGGGTTTCGATGTTTTAATATACAATTCTCCGTTTTGATTGAGATTTATTTTTTAAATCAAATTGATAATAATAACAAATAACAACAATAATAATAATAATAATAATAATAATAATAATAATAATAATAATAATAATAATAATAATAATAATAATAATAATAATAATAATAATAATAATAATAATAATAATAGTAATATAAATAAATAAATAATTAATTAATTAATTAATTTTGAAAATGAGAATAAGTGAATATAATATATATGAAATATTTTCTGCACTTGCTGTATAGTAAGCTAATTAGTTAATTAAAATTGTTGCTAGTTAAAGATTGAGTGAACAATTGTATATCTTGTAGGAAGTACTTTATCACGTGACAGTGGAGATATTGTCTAGTGCCTAAGAGGTAGAGAAGTACAACTAGTAGACAAATAAATAGAGATTCTGATTGGTACAGAAACATATGAGGTACTAGCAAACAGAGACCTATGAAAGACAGCGTGCACCACTGTGTGCGAAAATATATGTATATATATATATATATAGGTATTATATGTATGTATATATATAAGTGTGTATTTGTGTGTGTGTGTGAGAGTGTATATGTGTGTGTATATATATGTATATATATATATATAATTTATATATATATATATATATATATATATATATATATATATATATATATATATACAAAGTATATATATATATATATATAAATATATCTGTGTATACATATGTATATATATATATATATATATATATATATATATATATATATATATATATATATATATATATATATATATATATATATATGTATATACAGATGAATAAAAGATAGGGAAGCGAAAATCAACCAAACAGTGAGTGTGTTCTGTTATTATTTCTGGCAATATTTAATACAAGAATATTAATATTACAATATGACCCTCCCCAAGTGTAACAATATTTGTTTCGACACGCGATTTCATATAAAAAACCTCGCAAAACAAATATAAATATATATATACATATAAATATATACATATATACATATATATATATATAAATATATATATATATATATATACAATACATTAACAGAGAAAGCGTTAAGCTATACTCTGACTGGCTTCCATCTCACTCAACAAACATTAGGATATACCTTAGTATAATCCCAATTTTACGTTTGGGGTGCTAACTATATGTATTTTGCGGAAGGCCAGTTGTATTATTTTATATGAGACATAATAAAATATATCTCCCTTTCCAAACAATTGTTTCATTATAAGTTTTCTACAAGTTGGGAGAATGTGTCCGGGTTATGTAGAAGCCTTCACATATTCCGTAGGAATATATGCAGGTGGGCACTTATAAATCTTCAG
>OZ024741.1:220698064-220705564 GCA_964016885.1 Eledone cirrhosa
TGTGTATATATGTATGTATATGTGTGTGTATATACATATGTATGTATATCTGTGTATATCTATGTATATATATATATATATATATATTTCTTAGAGACGGCACCTCATTTATTCATGTTTCTTTTCTCATTACTAGATAAAGTTCATCAATATTCTCTAATTATAGGACTCATATACCTAGATGGGCGAATCGAAATCGATCAATCAATATACGCGTGTGTGTGTGTGTGTGTGTGTGTGTGTGTGTGTGTGTGTGTGTGTGTGTGTGTGTGCACGCATCTGTGTGTATATCATAGCGTTAGTTTGATGCCTGATTATATATATGTGTGTGTGCGTGTGTGTGTAATCACGCTGGAAATTGATTTAATGGAGAGTGAGAGCGTCCCTAAGCGGTGTTCAGATCTACAACACAATAGCAGCCAAGTCTTTCACAAATCCTTCACCTTCTTTGAAAAGATATGTATAATTATGTAGTTCTTTATTACAAACAAGAGGAATGGTCATGGCTGGAAACTATATCAATTCTCAATTCGGTATCGACTACAACAATATCACAAGAAGTTCGATATTCAATCAGGCGATATGTCATACTATTTTTACACAGGCCATTGCTCTTCGTTATTCCATCGTGACTGGGAGACGGGGAAGTATATTTTGAAAAATAAACCTCATTTGTTCATTCCATGAGAGTATCTTGGTCAGCCGACGCTCGTATATATATATATGTATATTATACAGGGTGTCCCAAAAATTGTATGCAGACTTCAACAGCATTCTAATAAATATTGCCTGTACAGATAATCAAAGTGTGAATACATTTTTGGGGACACCCTGTGGTCCAATGCATGGGGATGCAGAACAATAATATGAGAGACGTAAAATAAGAAAATTATAGAAATTAACTTACTTACTAAAATTTCACTCCAACTAATTAGTTTCTGAAAGGGAATAAACATAGTTTCCGAAGAAACGTACGGAGAAGCCTTTCGTCATCAGGGAAGTCTATTCTCAGCTATGTTTCCAGGCAATACGTGGACACAGGGAACTTATACAAAAATAATTCAGTGGATGGAAAAAAGCAAAGCATATATATATATATATATATATATATATATATAAATTGAAACAAAATGAAAACGAAATTTCATTTCTCACTCTTAGTATGGCACTTACTTAAATGTAAGTATGCATGTATACGTACATACATATATGTATACAGACGTACAGTAGCATGCACATATATATATATATATACATATATACATACATATGCATACAGGTACACATACATATATGCACGTATCAGTTTAGCGGCGCTTATTATAACGTCGCTTTGTTCGTTTGTAAACAAACTGAACAGCCTGAATTTATGCCATACGGTGTTAAGGCAACCACGTCACCTTTTTGTTCAACACTGACACAGGAACGATGTACTAGTTTCAAGCTTGTTAGCTATCATCAGCACCGTTTACCCATCTGCCAGATAGTTGAACGTTCGAAAGTATATACTTTCCTTATGAAAATTAACGGCTGAGCAGCCTAATTTGCATATTGAGTGAGTTAAATCGGTCAGGCATACCGAAAACGATAAATTGAAACAAAATGAAAACGAAATTTCATTTCTCACTCTTAGTATGGCACTTACTTAAATGTAAGTATGCATGTATACGTACATACATATATGTATACAGACGTACAGTAGCATGCACATATATATATATATATATACATATATACATACATATGCATACAGGTACACATACATATATGCACGTATCAGTTTAGCGGCGCTTATTATAACGTCGCTTTGTTCGTTTGTAAACAAACTGAACAGCCTGAATTTATGCCATACGGTGTTAAGGCAACCACGTCACCTTTTTGTTCAACACTGACACAGGAACGATGTACTAGTTTCAAGCTTGTTAGCTATCATCAGCACCGTTTACCCATCTGCCAGATAGTTGAACGTTCGAAAGTATATACTTTCCTTATGAAAATTAACGGCTGAGCAGCCTAATTTGCATATTGAGTGAGTTAAATCGGTCAGGCATACCGAAAACGATAAATTGAAACAAAATGAAAACGAAATTTCATTTCTCACTCTTAGTATGGCACTTACTTAAATGTAAGTATGCATGTATACGTACATACATATATGTATACAGACGTACAGTAGCATGCACATATATATATATATATATACATATATACATACATATGCATACAGGTACACATACATATATGCACGTATCAGTTTAGCGGCGCTTATTATAACGTCGCTTTGTTCGTTTGTAAACAAACTGAACAGCCTGAATTTATGCCATACGGTGTTAAGGCAACCACGTCACCTTTTTGTTCAACACTGACACAGGAACGATGTACTAGTTTCAAGCTTGTTAGCTATCATCAGCACCGTTTACCCATCTGCCAGATAGTTGAACGTTCGAAAGTATATACTTTCCTTATGAAAATTAACGGCTGAGCAGCCTAATTTGCATATTGAGTGAGTTAAATCGGTCAGGCATACCGAAAACGATAAATTGAAACAAAATGAAAACGAAATTTCATTTCTCACTCTTAGTATGGCACTTACTTAAATGTAAGTATGCATGTATACGTACATACATATATGTATACAGACGTACAGTAGCATGCACATATATATATATATATACATATATACATACATATGCATACAGGTACACATACATATATGCACGTATCAGTTTAGCGGCGCTTATTATAACGTCGCTTTGTTCGTTTGTAAACAAACTGAACAGCCTGAATTTATGCCATACGGTGTTAAGGCAACCACGTCACCTTTTTGTTCAACACTGACACAGGAACGATGTACTAGTTTCAAGCTTGTTAGCTATCATCAGCACCGTTTACCCATCTGCCAGATAGTTGAACGTTCGAAAGTATATACTTTCCTTATGAAAATTAACGGCTGAGCAGCCTAATTTGCATATTGAGTGAGTTAAATCGGTCAGGCATACCGAAAACGATAAATTGAAACAAAATGAAAACGAAATTTCATTTCTCACTCTTAGTATGGCACTTACTTAAATGTAAGTATGCATGTATACGTACATACATATATGTATACAGACGTACAGTAGCATGCACATATATATATATATATACATACATATGCATACAGGTACACATACATATATGCACGTATCAGTTTAGCGGCGCTTATTATAACGTCGCTTTGTTCGTTTGTAAACAAACTGAACAGCCTGAATTTATGCCATACGGTGTTAAGGCAACCACGTCACCTTTTTGTTCAACACTGACACAGGAACGATGTACTAGTTTCAAGCTTGTTAGCTATCATCAGCACCGTTTACCCATCTGCCAGATAGTTGAACGTTCGAAAGTATATACTTTCCTTATGAAAATTAACGGCTGAGCAGCCTAATTTGCATATTGAGTGAGTTAAATCGGTCAGGCATACCGAAAACGATAAATTGAAACAAAATGAAAACGAAATTTCATTTCTCACTCTTAGTATGGCACTTACTTAAATGTAAGTATGCATGTATACGTACATACATATATGTATACAGACGTACAGTAGCATGCACATATATATATATATATACATACATATGCATACAGGTACACATACATATATGCACGTATCAGTTTAGCGGCGCTTATTATAACGTCGCTTTGTTCGTTTGTAAACAAACTGAACAGCCTGAATTTATGCCATACGGTGTTAAGGCAACCACGTCACCTTTTTGTTCAACACTGACACAGGAACGATGTACTAGTTTCAAGCTTGTTAGCTATCATCAGCACCGTTTACCCATCTGCCAGATAGTTGAACGTTCGAAAGTATATACTTTCCTTATGAAAATTAACGGCTGAGCAGCCTAATTTGCATATTGAGTGAGTTAAATCGGTCAGGCATACCGAAAACGATAAACTGAAACAAAATGAAAACGAAATTTCATTTCTCACTCTTAGTATGGCACTTACTTAAATGTAAGTATGCATGTATATATATATATATATATATATATATATATATATATATATGAAAAGTTCATAGGTTGACTATGAAGGAGTGATGCTAAAGCTGTCAAATATTGCATTATTACGTTCAACTCCTCTTATTAATAACTACATCTTTCAATGCTACAAAATAAACCTCATTTGGTCATTCCATGGGAGTATCTTGGTCAACCCAGGATGTTTTCAGCCGACACTCGTATGAGTCTTGAATAAGAACATTTCATTAGTTTTCAATGTTCTGTTGATGGAAGAGGAGCAAGAGATATGATATATACCTCAATAAAATTGTCAAACAGGTCCTTCAGTTAGTAATTGGAAACATACAAAATTTAGATTAAGAAAGAATGGAATGTAAAATAATAAAATAAAATATGAAAACACGGAAAAGCAAAGACACTAATGTCACAGAAAGAAGTGGAGCGGGATAGTGATTGGGCTCTGGGCCTAGGGTACCGTGGTAATGAGGGTGCGCCCCGCAGACAGGACCGCAAAAGCATTCTCGCGGAAAATCGCCAGCGACACCCGCTGACAGCCACCCCACCTCACGGAGTTCCTTACCGCAGACGTTCCGATCTTGTGGAGAAACTTAACTATACTGGATCCAAGTATGCCTAAGCTCTCGACGGTCACCAGTGCGAAGCGGAAGCGGTCGAACAATCCACAGATATAGTTCAAACCTGCAGATAGTGATACATACTGAAGAGATAATATCCGCAACGAAGATCAATCACAGTGGAAAGGTGATTCGTGTGTCAAAGACAACCAATCAATCGAAGAATGGACGAGATATATATTACAAAATTGCTTATCTGAAAGATTCCCTTGTAACATTCATAAAGGTTGAATTTCATATTATTTAGAAGTTACATACTCAGAACATTAATCAGTATACATTGAGGATGACGAACTCAGAGCTGTACGGGAGCCTCCCAAACGTCAGCTCAAAAGTAACACAGAGGAGATTGAGGTTAGCTGGACATGCTCACCGACATCCAGTGCTCCTGTGGGAACCCATGCATGGACACACTGGAAGAGGAAGACCAAGATTAACATATGGTGATGCCCCAAGGAGAGACACTCATCTCTTGGCGACGCACGACATGGCAGCGATGATGAGGGGACAGAGATCACTGGAGAGAACTCGTCCATGGATCTCGGGAATTTTACCCGCTCTAGACAGATAGATAGATACTTTGAGATTCGACTGGGATGGAAATGTTGTAAAGTATTGTTTTTTTATAGATTGAGCGCAGTTAAAGCAGTAAAGGACTGATGAAGCTGGGAATAGCTGAGTCTGTAGCATATATATGACACACCCATGGCTACTTTCACTTTCATTTCCTTTTACTCTTATCTGCTAACATTTCTGACAGATGAACATAATGATTGCTTGCCTGAGAAAAACAACGTATAGAGGTATCTTGTTTGCGTGGTAGCCAAAGAGTCGGTAAAATCCAGCACCACCCACAACAAACTCCCTCTCTATCCGCAACACTGTGGTGTGAAAGGGTTGTGGGAGACAATATTCAGCTTTTCGACCAAGAACCGAAGTCGGTTTAAAAAGGACTCATTTTTACTTATATATATATATATATATATATATATATATATATATATATATATATACTGTTTCATGGTGAGAAATCATCAGGAAGTAATCATCAGTATATATATATATATATATATAACGAAGGAAATGTGGTAAGGAATCAGGTGGACCATAACGCACCAAAGTACTCAATACTTAGGGTAGTAGAGTGGGTAATAGGAACGAGTAGAACCCCGACGGCTGAGCTCAAGCCGTTTCGACGGCTGATTCAGTCCAGAATTAGCCGTCGAAACGGCTTGAGCTCAGCCGTCGGGGTCCTACTCGTTCCTATATATATATATATATATATATATATATATATATATATATATATATATATATATATATATATATATATATATATATATATATATATATATATATATATATAAATATATATATACTGTTTCATGCGTGAGAAATCATCAAGGAGAGCTTCCTGATGAGTTCTCACGAATGAAACAGTTCTAGTCCTGTAGAAGCTTTTCTATATTAAATATATATAACTTTGCCTTTCATCCTTACGGGGTCGATAAAATAAAGTACCAGTAATGTACTGGGTAATTGCTGGCCTTGTGTCAAAAGTAGAAACAATTATATATATGTATATATATATTAAAGTGTTAAACAATATTCAATGAGTATGTCAAAGAATGAGTTTTACAGTAGATTGGAAGCACTCTACGGAAAAATAATTTTCCGGAGTTATTAATATTAAAATATAATTATTAATAAAATAGATGTTCTTTTGATCAATTACATTTTATTATACATATTTGGGATGTACAACAGTACATCCTCATCAGACAAAATATAATGATACATGACATACCCTGAGATGTTAAATGGTTAAGATTTAATTAAATTACCTTTAACATCTCAGAGTATGTCATGTATCATTATATTTTGTCTGATGAGCATGTACTGTTGTACATCCGAAATATGTATAATAAAATGTAATTGATCAAAAGAACATCTATTTTATTAATATTTATATTTTAATATATATATATATATATATATTAGAAAGTGAGGTTTTTTTACAAAATGAAAAATAACCGAGGTGTCCTACACGAGTGAAAGTATAAAGAAAAAAAGATGAAATCGAAAATGCAACTCCTTTATTTTTTTTTAAATATATATACTTATTTGGTTCCTTTACCGGTTTCGCTGTTCTTCTGCTTTTCAAAGGTGAGAAAAATCAGACCCTCCATCTCAACTCTACCTTTGAAAAGCAGAAGAACCTGAAATAGCAGTCAGGTTGGTTATAGCATACGTGGTATGTCTTTCTTCTTCTTTGGTGTTATAAAATTAGTATCAATAAACTTTCCTGGATATACTCTTATCCCAATCCTGTACATACTTTCCGATTGTCACTTCGTTTTTTTTTCGTGTGATACGCTATTTTTATATATATATTTTTAATATTTTTACTTCTGACATTATTTTCCTAATGATACCCCTCTAAATATATTCTTTTAGGTATAGATTGATAATCTTTAATTGACATTCTGAAAATGTATCCTTTACGATAGTTCTTCGAAAAGCACATTACGTTTTTCCTCTCCTTTTGATCTTCAAACTTTCACACATCTTTCGACTAAAATAATTATTCTCACACAAAATAATATATAATTTTCTCTATATATTTCCTGAGTAAATCATTCTTCAATTTTAATGGTTGACAAACAAGATTGTAGTTATCTTTCCCTTTTCAATCGTGCAAACATAAAAATAATATATGTACGATAAACTATATAACTTCGCTAAATTAACAATATTCTGAAAACATTTTCAATGTTGGAACAAAATATTCGAATCTACAAATTATTCTCCTCTCCCAACTTGAACCACCTGTTTTTTATGTAAAATGCAAAATCAAC
>OZ024741.1:220710564-220713064 GCA_964016885.1 Eledone cirrhosa
AAAGCCAGACAAGGAATATTGAACTAGTTTCGTTGTTGTTACAACTCATCAGCAATATTTACCTATCTTCCGGCCTCTCTAGAGAATCGTAAAAGCACATATCGTTATATGCTTTTTCTATGAAAATTAGTAGTGGGCAGACTAATTTGCATAGAGTGTGAGTAAGTACCGGTTCAACGGAGACGATAAAAACAAATAACGAAACGAAATTAAATTTCGTTTCGTTTGTAACTCACTTTTGTATGACTGACGCTTAAACAATTAAGTTAAAGATGTACATCCATATATGTATACTGAAATACTAGTATGTATATGAATACACACACGTATACATATGTAGATGTACCAAGTTTTTGAGTAACAACAACGAAACTAGTTCAATATTCCTTGTCTGTCTTTCTGGAAAATAGAGGAAAGGTGTTTCCTCAAAAACCAGTATGACTCTAAAAACCGGTTTGTCTGTGTGTTTACATACAGAATAGCTGGCCACTCACAGTAAAGTGACCAGTGAAAAAGCTTGGTACATCTACATATGTATACGTGTGTGTATTCATATACATACTAGTATTTCAGTATACATATATGGATGTACATCTTTAACTTAATTGTTTAAGCGTCAGTCATACAAAAGTGAGTTACAAACGAAACGAAATTTAATTTCGTTTCGTTATTTGTTTTTATCGTCTCCGTTGAACCGGTACTTACTCACACTCTATGCAAATTATATATATATATATATTACATATATATATATTATATATATATATATATTACATATATATATATATATATATATATATATATATATATATATATATATATAAACGGATAAAATGAAACGAGATTTCATTTCCCACTCTTAGTACGGCTGTTACTTAAATATAAGTACGTATACGTACATACATATAGGTATACAGACGTACAGTAGTATGCATATGTATATATACATACATGCACACATATATATATATACGTGTGGATTCACCAAACATTTATTATAATGCTCGGTGTGTTTGTAAACAAACATCCCGTATTAAGTCGTAGTGTCTAGCAACCACCGTTGCTCGTTTGTTCAACACTGACAAAGGAACGCTGTATCAGTTTCAAGCTTGTTAGCTATCGTCAGCAACGTATACCTTCGGCTGAGTAGCCCAATTTGCATATCGAGTGGGTTAATCGGCCAGGTGCACCCTTAATATGCATAAGGAAAGTATATACTTTCGGACGTTCAACCATCTGGCAGGAAGGTATACGTTGCTGACGATAGCTAACAAGCTTGAAACTAGTACAGCGTTCCTTTGTCAGTGTTGAACAAAGGAGCAACGGTGGTTGCTAGTCACTACGGCTTAATACGGGATGTTTGTTTACAAACACATCGAACATTATAATAAATGTTTGTTGAATCCACACGTACATATATATATGTGTGCATGTATGTATATATATATATATACATACTACTGTACGTCTGTATACATATATGTATGTACGTATACATACTTATATATATATATATTACATATATATATATATTACATATATATATATATATATTATATATATATATTACATATATATATATATTTATTATATATATATATATATATTACATATATATATATATATATTATATATATATTACATATATATGTATATTATATATAGATATATTACATATATCTGAATTTGTTTAGCAAGATACTTTATCCGAAAACGTGTGTTGAAACCGATATTGTTATGCTTTGGGAGGGTCACGTTGCCAATAAGAAACACACGCACCAGATGCTTTCACTTCAATTTATTATAAATTAAATTCATAAATTTAGGAATTTAAAAATTTCCAGTTGGTTGGTTGGTTCAACAACCAGACGATTGTTCATATATCGTCAAAGTTCGTTCGTCACACATTCTGTGACCTCTTTAGTGACTGGGGATTCACTGAAGAGGTCACAGAATGTGTGACGAAAGAACTTTAACAATATATGAACAATTGTCTGGTTGTGGAACCAACCAACCAACCGGAAATTTATAAATTCATAAATTCATAAATTTATTGTATAATAAATTGAAGTGAAAGCAACTGGTGCGTGTGTTTCTTATTTGCAACATGCCCCTCCCAAAGTATAACGATGCGTTATGTCCTTGAGCAAGACATTTTATTTCACGTTGCTCCTTCTACCTGGAGTTGCGACCGATAGATAGTATTAGCAATTGGAAAGACCAACGGAAACACTGTTTCCTCGGTCCGATTTGACGAAAGTCGATCGTTCCTTTATATATATATATATATATATATATATATATATATATATATATTATATACACTTTTACTCTTTTACCTGTTCCAGTCATCCGGCAGAGGCTATGCTGGGGCAGCGCCTTTGTTGCTACACATTTCAATTCCAGCCTGTATTGGTTGGCCACTGGTGCAAGAGGGAGTTCATTGCTGCTGCCTTTAGGTTTCCCTCGAGCCTTGCTTTGGGCTCATCCGGGATCCTGG
>OZ024741.1:220720564-220723064 GCA_964016885.1 Eledone cirrhosa
CTATTTAAGAAACCGAATGATTCTCGGCTTCAGAATTAAGAATAATGTAAATAAATTAGTAGAACGCAAATGACAGAGGTTATTAAAAACAATAATAATTAAATATAAACATACACGCATCTATACATAAACCCACGTGACACATGTACCCACACACATATGAACGTATACACCAAATGCACATAAAAGAAATATATATGTGTGTGTGTATACATATAATTAAATAAACGTATATAAATATACACACATAAATACGTATATAGCGCACGCACACACATACCTACAGGTAAATACACATATGTTCACCAAACGTACGCCAAAGAAAAAACACAATGTACACATATACACACCTTACATACGTGCAAACACGCATACACGCATGCACACGCAAACACAAAAAAACATATACACATAACCATATACACATATATAAGTATATATAATGTAATATATACACCTATAACAAATACAAGCATATATACGTACGAGAAAGTATACGTACCTTCACAAAACATACGGGTAAGATATACTTACCTATACTAATAAGAAATAGTATAAACATAAAATATACTTAGCTACCACATCAAGACGTAAATTATCCGCGTATTGTTCCTACTATTCTTTAGAGTATAATGTGGGGCTGTAATACAGGAGAGTTTTATGCAATTTGTGTTTAAAAGCCGAAATTGCCTCAGAATTTTTTTTTAAGATGTAGTCATTGGCGTCGAGTATTTCCAGGGCTTCAGCGGCGCAAAGATCGCATGGTCTTTTATTTCCGTTATACGATCTAGCCTTAGCTAGGATCTCCCAGTGTAACCTATATTGGGTGAGGTTGTCTTTTAGACTCCAGATATAAGCTGAAAGTAACGGCATATTCCTTCTTAAAGGGTTAAGAAAAGAATGGGTGTGCATGTAAAGACGCTGCTTGAATCTATTGACGGTTAACCCTATGTAGGCCCTATGTAGGAGGTGTTTCGACCTTACATTTGTAGACAATGTTACTGGAGAGGCATTTCCCAAATAGAGGGCAGTCAATCCGATTCCTACAATTAGAGTTAGTACTAGCTACAGGGTTGCACATGTTTCTACAGCTAGGTAATTTAGCTAAATTTGAAGCAGTGATGTTATGTGCAAGGCTAGGAGTCGTAGAGTAAGATATTTTAATGGTATTTCTATTAAAAATGTTATCATAGTTATGTGCTGAAGGGAAATGCTTCCTAATAAGAGAGAGAAAGATCTTAGCTAATGGTGTGGCCACCTCCATATTATATGGTGGGTTAAACTATATAATGCGGCGGGATGTATGTTTCTATGCTCATACTCGGTATATGCTACCTTATCGACAAATCCACTCCGAGCAAGAGGTTCATTGTAGTATGTGGAATGGTCGGTGAAAATATGGTCGTTTGTAGATAGAATGGAAAACCTCAAAGAAATTTTTCTTACCAGGTTCTTCGTTATGCTGGCAGGATGGTTAGAATGCTTACTTATATAATTAAGCGTACCATTCGGCTTTCTATACGGGTAGTGCAAGCCATTCGACAAATTGAGGGTAACGTCGAGGTACCTAACGACCGAGAGGTTGGCTTCAACCTGTATGGAGAGGTAGAAGCCTTTAAAGAAGGGTGTGAGTTCTTTTCTGAACCTGTCGCATGCGCGTGGACCGCACTTTGTCATGGTCAAAAGACCGTCATCGCGGTACAAACCACCGCCCACATTGAGGAATTCTTACTTGATAGAGAAAAGAAGGAAAGGGCCGATAAGATCTGTAACCTCCGCCAAATCGCTGTCGCCCATACTCACGTCGAATGGGGTACGATTAGATTTTTTTATGCAAATAGAGTCGTCGAAATTAATCACCGACTTATGGGAATGACATCAATTTAGAAAACCTTAACCACCGTAAACGTTTTAGCGAAATTGATAGCCCTAAGAAGAAGTGGTAAAGTGATGGAGGAGTAGTAGTTATTGATGTCGAATTGCATAAAACGGCAATGTTCCTTGTTGCATATGCCATTGAGCCAATCAATCACCGCGAAAGAATTATTCCACAGTGCAAGAGGGGCCAAGCTTCAAATTTCAGGTATAATTCTATCTAAAATCCTTTTACTAAATCTACTTAAATCACACTTCGTAGGGTTAATTAGCCGAATAGAAGGGTTGTTGGCGAAATTGGGTTTATGATCCTTCAGGGAAAAGTGGGGAGAAATAGGGTCCAGAGGTTCAGTCCGGTCCTGGATGTTGAGTTCAGAAGTGATTTTATACCCAGCATCGTTGATGTCATTAATGACACTCCGATTGGTTTTCCGGAAATCCTTAGTTACAGCATTAAGTAGCAGTTGATGGTAAGTACTGCACTCCACTTGATATAGATTGCCAGCTTTGACGGAGTGGACGTGCATGGCATTAGGACTCTTAATAGAGCGAATTCTATTCTTCAGGTCTTGCTGGAAGGAATTGCTCTTATTCCGAAATTTGATACTCCGTATGAGTTCAAGAC
>OZ024741.1:220730564-220735564 GCA_964016885.1 Eledone cirrhosa
CATCAATAACCAGAGAATAGCTGAAGAGAGGTGGGCCATTGAGAAAATCAAACTCAACCCCAAAGTATTCTTTTCATTTGCTAAAAATCACAAGGTCACCGTCTCAGCTGTTGGCCTCCTAGTTGATGAAAATGGCACATTCCAAGACAATGCCAAAGCCATGGGCGAGATACTGCAGAAAGAATACTGCTCTGTTTTCAGCAATCCTGATATGGCCGATCTGGGCTGTATCAGTGATGTTAATCCCCAACACACTATATCAGACATAACGTTTGGCGTCCCTGATGTCTTAGCGGCAATAAACGAAATTAAACACAATTCAGCAGTAGGCCCCATAAGGTTCCCTGCTTGTGTCTTGAAGGTGTGTCGACACCAACTTGCATCTCCTCTTGCTAATCTGTGGAGGAAATCACTGGACACTGGCTATATTCCTGAAAACTTTCTGTCCCAGTCCGTTGTCCCAGTCTTCAAAAAGGGAAATAAGTCCCTTGCAGTGAACTACCGTCCGATCTCACTCACCTCTCATATTATCAAGGTATTTGAGAGGGTGGTGAGATCACGAATAACCCACTTTCTTGAAAGCAACGGCCTGCTGAACTCCAACCAACATGGGTTCCGTAAAGGAAGGGACTGCCTAACGCAGCTCCTGCATCACTTTGATGATGTTTTGAGAGCATGGGAGAGGGCTCCAACACTGATGTCATCTACCTTGATTTCAGCAAGGCCTTTGACAGGCTTGATCATAAGTTCCTACTGAAAATACTATCCAATGTTGGTGTCTCTGGAAGGTTACTACAGTGGATCAAATGTTTCCTGACAGGCAGAACCCAGCATGTTGTAGTCGAAAGAGTAAAATCAAGCCATGCCAAAGTCAGCAGTGGCGTGCCACAAGGCACTGTGTTGGGCCCAAGTCTTTTCATCATCTACATTAATGACATTAGTGACATCATCAAGCACAGCAACATTAGAATCTTCGCAGATGATTTCAAGCTCCAAAGGGTCATCTATGAGGTGGGTAACCGGACTTGCCTTCAGTCAGTACTACTGGCTGTTATCCAATGGGCAGAAATGAATAATATGCTGTTGAATGAGGATAAGTTTGAATTAATCCACTTTGGAAAAAAGGATGCCCTGAAACTACTCTCTTCCTTCGGGTGAAACTCTAGTGGCATCCAATAACATCAGAGACCTGGGAGTAATTGTGGACAACAACATAAGCTGGGCCACTCATATAAACAGCAAAGTTGATATGGCCCGCAGAATGTGTTCCTGGATTCTAAGAACGTTCCAGTCGAGAGATATCCACACTGTTATCCTTCTCTTCTCCACTTTTCCCCGAACCCACCTTGAATACTGTTGTCCCCTGTGGTCACCCCAGAGGAAACAAAGTATCATGAAAGTTGAAGCACCCCAAAGGTCAATTCCAAAAAAGATAGATGGCATGACAGGCCTTGACTATTGGAGTCGATTAGAAAAGCTCAACCTTTATTCTCTCCAACGTCGCTGGATGGAATTAGATAAAATGTCTTTAGATAAAAATAACAGATCCATTCATGTTGACATCTCTTATATATACATATATATATAATCAAGGTTTAGCAAATGGAGAAAAAGTTTTAAAATAAATTTTAAAAAGTTTGCTGTACTCTCTATATTTACCCTTACCGCGCGGTTTCAAGTCTCAAAATAAATGGATACTCCATGCGGAACACTATTGAGAAGGAGACTTTCGTCAGAGGATTCTTCTCACTCGGAGAATATAAAATTCACGAATTCAAATCACGAACTGGCGCCATACAGAACTGTTCCTGGATGAGAGTGTATAATAAGGAAACAATCTTGTCTAGTGCCGAGTGTAAAGATAGAAGGCAAGGGCGGAAAGGTCAATGTCCTGCCACTAGAAATAGCAGCAGTTAAAACGACCAAAATGTTATCTCGACCTTAGGTGTGATTAATAATAATAAAGTATGTTTTCCTACGTGCAAAAAATGCGTATAGGGACACATGTATTATCCAACCGTATGCCAATGTAGTTCTATGGTAGGTTAATAAATTAACGAGCCAGAACATATATAATCAATATATATATATATATAGTGGAGGAACACTGGAAGGTAATATCCGTAGTGGTAGAGCACGCGGTCAAGTATTGCCTGTGTGAAGTGACCGGGTTTCTGCGCATGCGCGTTCGTACGGTTGTCCTTCCTGTTCCTATAACCATGCCAATTCCGAGCTGAGGATCCGCTATGGTGAAACAATTATTCTCGGTATGGTGAACTAACTGTTGCGTAACCACTTCTTTATATATATATATATATATATATATATATATATATATATATATATATATATATATATATATATATATATATATATATATACATACATACACATGTGTGTGTGTATATATATGTGTATATGTTATTTTTATCTAAAGACACTATTTCTAATTCCATCCCGCCCGTCCCCGCAATCTAATTTATTTCTCATTCTTTCTTCTGGTAAAGGACTAGCGTCCGAAACGTTAAGACACTCTTCCTGCCATATCAAGCGTTAATCTAATATATTCCTTCCATATACTGTACCGATTGTGTTGTTAATATCTGTTTACCTTTTACATATATATATGAAAAGAGTCAGGACCACGACGGCTGAGCTCTGGCCGTTTCGACAGCTAGATCAGGGTTTAATAAATGAAAGATTAGAGAATTGTTGGTAAATTCTCTTGTAAGAATGGGATGGTTCTGACAAAGTTAGGTACCCTCAGGTGATTCTGTCCATCCCTACTGTACTCCACATAGAACCGTCTATATTTATCATATTACAGTCATCCGTCTATTTAATGTTTTTCGTGACTTTTTGTCCACTACAAATATATATATATATATATATATATATATATATATATATATATATATATACTGTACTAGACACACACACACATTTATATATATATATTGACCCAACTTATGCAGCTTCATATGCAAATGAGATTAATCACGTCATTTACACAGATGAGAAAACTATATATTCTCGGCTGTTTTCAAGTCCAGTAGTTGCAAGCGGGGGGGGGGAAGGACCGTCCTGAAGAAGGCCAGTCAAGCCTGTAATGCATAGACGGTTGTCCCCCTTGCTTCTGCTGGACACCACCAGGGGGCGTTAATCCCGGTGTTTGCATAGCAACTTCTTCTGAAAACCGTGTTTCTTTAGAAATACGAAATTTCTATACATACTTGTATAACGCTATGCTTGAAGCGAAATCCTATTTCTATTCTCTCTCTCTATATATATATATATATATATGTACGATATTAACAAATGGAAGCTATATTTATAAAACCATATTTATTTCATTATACATATTTCAAGGACACCAAGTTAAATTATGGTGTGCTTTCATCAGATAAAATATATTATAGAGCAGTTTTATAAATAAATAATACTATCCGGGAGTTTCCAACAGTAATCGTCGCATTCTTTAAGGGTATGTCAATATTTATTTCTTTATAAAACTGCTCTATATTATTTTTTATCTGATGAAAGCACACCATAATTTAACTTGGTGTCCTTAAAATATGTATA
The DNA here is from genome assembly GCA_964016885.1 of Eledone cirrhosa. Classification (NCBI taxonomy): domain Eukaryota; kingdom Metazoa; phylum Mollusca; class Cephalopoda; order Octopoda; family Eledonidae; genus Eledone; species Eledone cirrhosa. The sequence goes on from OZ024741.1 coordinate 220,734,147, forward strand.
ATGAAATAAACATGGTTTTATAAATATAGTTTCCATTTGTTAATATCGTATTTTTAATCTAATTATTTGTTGAGTGCTTTATATCAGTTATAAAAATATTTGCTTGTTGTATCCCAACAATTTAAATAGAACTTCTACATATATATATATATATATATATATATATATATATATATATATATATATATATATATATATATATATATAATATTATTGACTATAAAAGAAGGATAAACAGAGATATAAACATATATGTGTTCAAATCCAAAGGGACCAGATTCGATAGGGTGAAAAAATACTAACTATTAACAATAGGGTTTTCCAAACTCAATTTAAAATAATAAATCAAGAAAAGAAATACGAACCGATTGAGCAATTTAATTGTAAGAGACTATTTCGAGTTTCTAACTCAATATATACCTTTGATATATGTGTATATATATATATATATATATATATATATATATATATATATATATATATATGCAAAAGTTCTATTTAAATTGTTGGGATACAACAAGCAAATATTTTTATACTACGACTTAACACTACGACTTACTAAAATAAACAAATCACTATCCTGATGTCTTCCAAAAGTAACGGGCGCATTTTGAAAGGGTACGCCAATGTTTATTTATAAAACTGTTATATATTGTATTTTGTCCGATGAAGGCATACCATAATTTAACTTGGTATCCTTGAAATATGTATAATGAAATAAATATGGTTTTATAAATATAGTTTCCATTTATTAATATCGTATATATATATATATATATATATATATATATATATATATATATATATTGTTATACTTTGGGAGGGTCATGTTGCCAATAAGAAACACACGCACCAATTGCTTTCACTTCAATTTATTATATATTTATAAATTTATGAATTTACAAATCTACAAACCTATAAATTATAAATTTCTGGTTGGTTGGTTGGTTCCACAACCAGATAGTTGTTTATATATATAGTCATAGTCCTTTCGTCACACACTCTGTGACCTCTTCAGTGACTGGGGATTCCTTTCTTCGTTTCTGTGCCTTTTCTTTCTTCTATCCTACGCCATTTTGTTTCTGTGTGTGTGTTGTGTGCTCAGTTTGCGCATGTTCCACATCCGGGTGTCTGTGTGTGTTTGTGTTCATTTTTCTATTTGTTTATTTATTTATTGTTGGTTGGTTGTTTGTTCTATGTGTGTGTGTGTTTTCATTTTGTCCTGTGTGTGTTTTCATTTTGTGTGTGTTTTCAATTGTAAGTTGTTTGTTCTATGTGTGTGTGTGTTTTCATTTTGTCCTTAATTGTAAGTTGTGATGTTGCTGTTCCACTCATATTTTCGATTTAATTTTGGTTTTAATTCTTTTATGCTTACTGCCTCTGTAATTTGCCTAAACATTGCGTCTTTTCTGTGCGTG